>CM043121.1:15562110-15932460 GCA_023701765.1 Hylyphantes graminicola | reverse complement strand
AATGCAAAAATTTTCTTGTAAATCTTATTATGATGTCCAACCATGACTAAAACTCGCTTACCAAGTTCGAAATCTATAGATCTTTTCACTTACCGCAATAACATTAAAACCTTAAAAGTTCTATGGCAGCTACCTTTTGCACAAGTATAATTTTCTCGAAAATATTATTATGATGTATGATAGGTATTAGGAACTTACATTCTGAATTTAAAGTCTATAGCTCTTTTAGTTTGAGCTATAGAATGGTCTCAGAAAGACAAAATGACAGATCAATAATTGAAAACACTATTTTGATTAATCAGCACGATTGAAAAATGTAGAAAGCACAAAATCTTAATGTTGTATTGTTTTTTATAAAAGGTTATCAAAAGCAAAAAAGATAAGCCCCTTCTTTACCATTGCTTCCATAATAGATGCTTGCCAAACTCCTAAGTACACAATCCACAGTTCAGTTTTCTCAATATGGTTTTCCAGCATGTTCTGTTCTTGAATCAATTTTTCTATTTCAGTTTCCAGCATTGTAATTACCTGCTGCTTGTTCCAAGAAGAGAGAAAAATATTTAAAAAACAGCAAAAATAATTAGTTAATAATACAAACTTAATAAAGTACTAAGAAATAAATAGATATTTATATTTTTAATTCTGTACTTTACTTAGGGTTTCACATTACATATTTTAACCATTTCAGTCCCAAAAATTTACTACACTACAGAAACATCTTATATTCACAAAATAAGCTTATTTTAGGTCCAAAATAAGAAAAAAAATCATTTTAAATTTTTATATGGTTTTTGCAATAACGCCAAAAAATTTTTAACTGTGGAAAACAACAAAATAAAAAAATATATACTACCTAAAAACACTTCGAGTTATATATTTTAAGGTATCTGACCAAATTATTACAAATAATTTAGTAATTATTTTAACCGAAATAGTTTAAATTGCGTTTTAAATATGTGGGACTGAAGTGAACTTTTCAAAAATCAGGTGAAACGCTTGTTAGCTATTTTTTCTAAATAAAAAAATAGTAGTTCTGACTTCTATTGAGATTAATGTAAAATATTGCCCAATAGAACAAAGTGTGAAGGATCAAATGATGTGTGTTTGGATGCCATAGCAGGACATAAACATTTGGAAAAAAAATGAAAGTGATTCCAAATGGCATCACTGGGACTGAAAGGGTTATTAGTTTAAATTCATAATGTCAAAAACTACAGTAGAGAGACATATGTAGCAAGAGTTACTTTTTACAATACCATCTACACTTATAAGGGTATGCCTATACAAATACTATAGGATAACAAAATTCCTAACCTACTCTTAGCTCACTTTCAACCAATCAGAACAACAAACAAAATGCAGTAATAAAAGCTGGAATGAAGTGCATAGTGCATGATTGCATTTGACGTGCATGCAAACAACATTCAAGCCAGTTCAGAAGCAAAACAACATTCAAGGAATTAAATTTCAGTATTGGATATTTTTTTAACCCTCTAATGCATTAATTTTTTTCATCCCCCAAAAATATATATGTATTTTTAATACTCATACATTATGGGAAAAATACTGAAATTTTTTTTTAACTGCATTAGAATTTAAATATTTTAAATTTTTTAATGACAAAAACCAACAACAAAATTCCAATTTTGATAATAATGACTAGAAAACTACTAAATATATTCCAAAATAACCCTATTTAACTATAAATAATTTTTCAAAACAATTTATTTGTATTTAGTACTAATATCATTCTTTGAAAACTGCCAAAAACGTAATTTCACACTAGTTAATAACCTCACTCTTTAATTTTGAATACACTTTTACTACTGTCATCTATGAGGATTACTAAACCTTCAAAATAAAATTTAATAGATGAAAAAACACAAATTTATCGAGAAGGTGCCTTACTTTATTAGAATAAAGTGGATTATGTTACTTGTTGCCAAACGACAACGGTATGCATTAGAGTGTTAAACACCTTGACTTATTTCTGGAAGTTCAACAGGACTCTAGAAGAATAGAATAAATTTTTGGGATGTTTAGGATCTCCAAGTGCGTGGGACTAGGACTCTGCATGCGAGAATTCAAAATAAAAGTGTGATAATACTACCGTTTTTTCCGCTTTGGGGTTGTTTCTGAGAGCTTGCAATGCTTGGTTCTTGTTGCCTAATTTCTCCTTTAAAAGTTTCAATTGGGATCGGGCATAGCTGGAATGATCATACAAAGACAGTTCCGAAGCATCGGGCATTTTGACTTCTTCTCCATCTTCAATAGAGGTCTCGATGTCCTCGATGTTATCTGCAAACAATATTTAATAATTATTAATAAAATAATATAAATAATATATAATATATTTAAGACTATTTAAGACTTTTTACAATTATTAAAAATTTTCAGTTAAAAAATTTTTTGTTCCTACGAGTCAAAACACAGTTACCAGCAATTTAAACATTTTTTTAAAAAAAAGTATTTAATGAAGAGCTATTATGGAGGAAAGTAGGAACCAAATTTACCCTTAAGGTACAATGAAATCTATTTGAAGGTAGCTTTCATGGTGGAAAATGAATAAACAGTTCAATTAGGTTAAAGTATTTGAAATCATTTCAGGTTGTGATTATGAAAACTGCAATAAATGCGTTTAGAACTCAAAATCAGAGAATGTTTTTTTAAAATTTCAGGTTTGAGATAAACTACACAATTTTGTTTGCTTTTATCTTTGGAAATATAACTTTTTTTTTATCAACAACTGACATAATTTCAAAAGTCAGAACTAAACAATCAAACTTCTAATATTTGTGATGAGTCACTTGTGTGCTAATTTGGCTAAAATAATAAAAAATTCAATACATTATCCTTAGTCACATTCATAAGGGACATAACATAAAGATATGAATAACTATCCCCAATAATTACATTCTTCAGGAACGTAACATGGAAATATGATTAAATATCACCAATAATTACATTATTCAGGGACGTAACATGGAAATATGAACAATTATCACCAATAATTACATTCATCAGGTACATAACACGGAAATATGAAAAATTATCATCAATAATTATAATCAAAATAAATCATTGGTGTAAATTATTTGTCACCCTATTGAAAAGAGGTAGTTGTTTTTAATAATTCCGGTTAAAAAGACTCGTTAAATGTACCTGGTACTTCTTGCATAAAGTCTATTCCCTGTTTATCAACATCCGCTAACATCTTATGATAAATGTCACTGACTATAAACGAAGCATAATAGTTGGATTCCAGTATTCTATACACTTCTTCCTGTCCACTGAAGAATGCTTCAGGCCCCTACAAATGCCAAATAACATTTAAAAAAAAAACAAATTTCTACAAATATATATATTTTTTTAAATGGTCCAAGGACAATATTTCAATAAATCATTGAAAGTTTTATAAGGAAAAATGAACAAAATGATTTTAATGGTAGGATTTTATGATGGATTTTAAAGTTATAATATGTTGCTTAAAATGAATTAATTAACTCCTCAATTATAACGCTTTAGGACACTTATTTGATATCCAAAATACCTTCTGAAAATACATTTTTAAAAAATTGTTTTTTCCAATTTGGATTTTATTCGCATAATAATAATAAATTCACCAAATTAGAATTTTTTTTCCTGCTTATAAAAAAAATTATTGTCCAGAGTTTTTTTTAAACTTTTACTGCTAGTTTCTAAGGTCACAGTAACGAATACTATATAACTGGTTTTATTTTATTTATTGGTACTATTTATAATTTTTTTTATTAAACAACTAACAGCACGTAGAGTTAAAATTTATTCAAAAAATGTCATTTTATAACTTGATAATAATAGGGGTATTTGATTAATAATAGGGGTACATATTTTACACGATTTCCCACACTTAATATTCAACCCTGTGTACGATTCTTTTATGACATTATAAACATCACAATGATATTATAACAGGGTGTTACAAAATCCTAAAAAAAAGTTCTCTTATATGCTCATTATTTCATTGATACTTTTGATAAACTTTCCTGATTTTACAATTGCCTAGAAAACATGTAATACACACAATTCAATGCAGTACATAAAATTTAATCCAGACATCACAGGAATTAAAACTTCCTGATTATAGGTAAGCCTTCCTAATTTTTCCACACTTCCAAAAATCTGAATAAGTTTAGAGGAATCATGTGATCAGAAAATCATTTTATAACATGATTCGTGAGAGAGAGATTGATCCTTCCTCCAACATCGGTCCTTCAGGCAAATCGGATCAAGCAGAATATATTTTTTTTTAAATCAAGTATTCGATCACAAGAACCTAAACCTGCTGTTTAAATAATCCAAAATGGAAAAAAAATCCCTGCTATTTTGCAAAATTTGAAAAACTCTATGAGAATTTCTGATATTATTAGAACTAAGTAGTTCCCTGATCTCCAGGTTTTCCATTTTCTGCTACCACCCTGTGTAACCAAGTTATACTGAACCTTCAACATTTTAAAGATATAATTATAATATGAGAGCTTAGGTTAGGTTTGAATTATCGTCGCACTAGAGCTACACGAGGGCTATTGGCGACGGGCTTCGCATTTTAGAACCACAGTCAGGTGACAAGCCAACACCTGAATAGGCAGCCAACGCAACCGTTAAGGGCGACATCGTACGCAGGACTTTGAAGGATATTTAACGTGCACTCCCTTACACGGGGTATTATTCGTCGGACATTTTTGGCTGCACGGGCCGCTTATAGGTCGGCAGCTATTTTGGCGATGCCCGGACCCGAACCTGGGACCTTCCGCATGCTAAGCGAGTGCTTAAGCGACTGGGCTCCCCAGCTTCCATATGAGAGTTTAAAAGTAAAGGAAATGTTAACTCTTCGTACCTTGTTAGCTATCATAAACTGTTCAATCCCTTTCAATGTATTTCTGTTTAATCTCACACTGCTTGAGGGATCATGGACATACATCTGAACAATGTCATTTCCTAGTTTGTGCCACTGTTCCTATAAAAAAAATTAAAAATTTAGTGATAGATCATTACTATTAATAGTTTTTTTTTAAATTTGCTTAAATACTAAAATAGTTTAATACTTAACTTGCCAACTAATTAAGTGAAATATTATTTGTGTTTGATATTTTTTGTAATGAAATCGTTTTACTTCAGAATACAGCTTCCCTTAAAGATAGCAATCAAGAAGGATTTTCGTAATTGAAGGATAACGATAATTGCAAAATACGATTGTGCATAGGTTATTAAATGAAATAAAAACTTGTTTACCCAAACCATTCTATTACACTTCATACTTCATTTACTGATAACGCTGAATGTAAGAAAATATTGAAATATATTGAAACTTAGTGAACAAACAATAAATACAACAATTTAGTAAACTTAGTGATATTTTCAATTTTCAAACAACTATAAATATGAGGATAAAGAAAACTAATCGATAAATATAATGAACAACAATCAATAAAAAATAACGAACAAAAACATACTTTATCGGAATGCTTCATTTCTTCAACTGCTTCCCAGAACCTAAAATGGTTTCTTTTAATTACATATATAAGTGTAACTTGATTTAATTACATAAGTGTAATTACTGAAGTGGGTAAACTTGTTTTGAGATTAAAATTTAAATTTGTAATTAAAATTTGTTGTCTTAAAAATCTTTGAAAAAATATTTCTGCAGTAGGAGATAGTTATAAATAGCCCTACTATACTCTAAATTATAAAATTAAGAATTTTTTTTAATTTATAAGAATTATCTGTGTAGCTACAAAACTTGACAGTTAGGTGATGGGTCGATACATTTTCATCCCTCAGAGGGTTAAATAATGGAAAAGGTATACCTCTTTACAAGAGATTTACAATTATAACAGTTCTTAGATATATAAATTAAGATCTAATGCATTAGTTTTGGAATCACACATTCTGCAGAAGTATTGCTATACCATGTTAGCAAATTTTCCTCCAGGTATGAGAATCAACATAACATCAAAATGAAACGAAAATGTTATCTAGTTATTTAATTATATATAAGTTTTAAAATGCCTAAATATACAGCAGATGCCCAGATGGCCACACTTTTAAAACATTTCATCAATTAATAATTAAATAACCGGATGTTATTTTATCTTCAATTTTGTTTTAAATTGACATTATGATGAATACCTGGTGAAAACTTAATAACATGACAAAGTATTTTTTTGCAAAAGTTGTGATTTCAAAACTAATGCATTAGCTCTATGGGACTGACAGTCCCTCTTAAATTAAATTTGTGAATTAAAAAAATACTATTTTACCCTAAAAGAGAATGCACTTTTTCCTTCTGAAGAAATTTAGAAAAAAATCTCCGACAGAAGCTTGACTGCATGATGACAGACATTGATAACACCTTTTGTCCTGGCATGTAGTTAGTTTTGCTCTGACTTTGACTGGACACCCTCGGAGATACGTAATCAGGCCCACCGATGACTTTCAGTCGTTTCTCACACTGGGCTCTTGCAAAGCGAAGCTGAAACAAAATTTATTTAGTTTTCACGTTATGCTGGAATGTTTATACAGTAGAGTATAATGATAATGTATATGAGAATAATAAGAAGAGTAACAATGAGAGAAGAGTCCTAACTTATGACATCCACTGTGGCAGAAGGATGATGACCTGCCCAGTGGAACTACAGAGTATTGACACAGATAGCAGTCCACATACTTATACCATATATAGGAGGAGGGCATACAATCTTGATATGATACCCTCCTTATCATCATTACTTTTCCCCACCTATTTTGTGGAGTTAAGTGGACCACTAACATATTTTTATCGTCTTATGCGCATTGAGTAATGGGCTATATAGCCTGCACTCTTCCCTTATTGTACGCACTTTTTTGTTAAGTTATGTTAACAATGAGAGAAACACAGCAAATGATTTTGAGTTGTTTCTCAGAATGGGCTATAATAATTCAATTGAAAAAAATAATTTAAGTAGTAAATAAAAAGTGAGAGAGTAATGTAAATAAAAAGTTTTGGAAAATGTGAGATATGACTATGTAAAAAATCAGATGACTAAGTTCACACAATGATACTCATAATTTTCTATCAAAAATGCAAATGAAACAAAGTAATTCAAATAAAATCTTTTGAAGGGATGTTATGTGCAGTGAAATATGGGAAATATTACAATGTGAGAAGTACAGATAACTCTGAAATAATAGACTGTGATTTAAATCAATTGTTTTGCTCTTTACAGAGGTCAATGTCAAAAAAAATATGGGAGGAAATAATTCACATGATTATGATTAAAACAAAATTAACATACTGGTTTTTTGAAAATTGCAAGTGAAGTAACAGAGCGTAGTATAGTCTTCGCATTAATATACATAAAGTTAATGTTAGAACTGGACACTTGATCATAAATTACTCAGATAATTTGTTTTACACATTCTGCCATTGTAAAATAACATAATACCCAGGTAGAACAACAATTTTGGCCAATGTCACATGAGTATCAGCCAAACGTGGAAAATATTGGATGAAATCGATAATTTTAATACTGATTTTAACCAGATTTCCCTGTTTTTTGAGGTTTGATACCGGAAATTACGAAAAGTGCAATACTTAATTTTAATGCAATCTTATAGTATTTTACAAGTGTAAAATGCAAATATTACATTTCGCGAAATTTTTTAATCAAGAATTTTGGATTGAAAGTTTTTTTTTTTTCAAATAATATTCAAACCAATATTGCACCCCGATATTGCCCAGCATCGGTAAAACGTAATCCAATTCCATTATGCATTGGACGATGGATGGGTATGAACCAAGATTGGCCAATACTACTGTGCTACCTGGGTAGGATTTATTTTTGCAACAATGTCAAAGGACTCCTCAGTTACCACCATATGGGCTTGTTGTTAAAAACAAAATTTTATACAATCCATATTTTCTTATTCAGCCCCTGTTAATCTTTCGCTCTTTCTATACACCAACAGTTATGGTTGACATTTATTTCAAGAACAAGAATGATGTAACTACCAGAAATGGTTTGAAGTTATTTGAAGGGAAAGGACTTGCGATTCGAAAAAGTGTCAAAAAGAAGCTTAAAAAATATATAAAACAAACAAAACCTAAAGATAACAAAACATCATCAATATCTCAAGCGTTCTCTATGATAGCTCAGAGAAGATAGAGAAGGCACAGCATCATAAAGATAATTGCTATAAAGCAATGTATTTTAAAGCCAAAAAACGATAATCTTTAATCAAGATTCCAACAGATTTTTTGCACCGAATGTGCCACGGAAAAACAACAGTGAACTGTTTTGAAAAAGCATAAAGTATAACAGAAGTATACAGGGAAAATTGGATGTATAATTGAATTAAATTACCATTAGGTTCATAAATTGTTTTTTAGGAATTAATATTTTTAAGTAATCATTAGAAGCAAAACTTTTTAGAATTATCTAAAGCTTAAAATCATTACTGGGGGTGAGTGAGGTCCCCTGTGAGGTTGACCACCTAACCGAGACGTATGCGTAGCACCCCAGAGCCCTTCGTCAGGAAAGTAGAATTGGGCACGGCAGACCTTGGCCCAGTAATGGGCTGTAGTGCAGAGCAGTTTAGTTTAGTTTTAAAACACATAACAGAAAAATATTTAGATCCTTACTTGATTTGAATACCTTGGTAAGTTCCTAGCCTGTAATAAATCTCCTTTGCTTGTATTTTGAGGGCTAAATTCTTTATCTGAAAAGTTCAATAATCAAATTAGGGCAATATTTTTTTAAACTTATTTTTAAAAATAAAAAACAGTAAATTATTTATTACTAATAAATAACTTAGTAAGATTTTCTCAAACCTGCAAACTGTGGCATAAAACTACAATAAATTAAAACTGGCTTAGATTATGTGTCATTTGTTAACATTACCTGCATCTATTCCTTTAGAACGTTTTAGATTGCTCATAGTCGAAGATTGCATTATTTCTGTGGCAATGTAGTATCTATAAGTAATAAACAATCATAAAATATAAAAAAACTCATATACAAGAAATCAAAATTAAATTTATGCAAAATAAATTTATAATAAAAGTACAACTTTCAACTTCAATTGCTTTAACCCTTTCAGTCCCAAAAAAATACTACACTACAGAAACATCTGATATTCACAAAATAAGCTTATTTTAGGTCAAATATACGAATTCCGCAAGAAAAAAAAATTCATTTAAATTTTTTATATGGTTTTTGAATCAATGCCAAAATTTTTTAATTGTGGAAAACAACAAAATAAAAAAATATATGTTACCTAAAAACACTTCGAGTTATATATTTTAAGGTATCTGACCATATTATTAAAAAAAATTTAGTAATTATTTTAACCGAAATAGTTTAAATTGTGTTTTAAATATGTGGAACTGAAGTGAACTGATCAAAATTCAAGAGAAACGCTTGTTGACTATTTTCAAAATAAAAAAAAATAGTAGTTCTGACTTATATTGAGATTAAAGTAAAATATTGTCTGATAGAGCAAAGTGTGAAGAATCGAATGATGTGTGTTTGGATGTCGTAACGGGACATAAAAAATTTGAAAAAAATATTGAAAGTGATGATGCCAAATGGCATCACTGGGACTGAAAGGGTTAATACCGACATTATAGAAAATGTATTGAACATTAAAATACATTTTTAACCTTAAATTTTAAATTGTTTTTGTACTTTTGATTAAAGGTTTATCTGATTAGTTGAGAAAAGAGGTGAATTTTTAAATTTTTAAGTTACCTCATTCGCTGCAATTCTTCTAAATCTGTACATTCTTGAATCAGCTTAATAAAATCTTCATAAGTTTCAGCATACTCATAGGTGTGGCTACGCTTCTCAGCTTGCATTTGTTTTTGTTTTAAGTAAGAAATTAACTTTAAATTTATAAAGTCAGGATCACAAATCTTGTCTATCACTGGGTAAAAAACTGAAAAATATCATGAAAATATGAATAAATTTGTGTTATAGTCTTTGCTGATAATAATTTGATCGTTTAGTATGAAAAAGCATCCACATTCACTTCAGAAATTAATAACTTAAGTTTTTAACATACATGTCAATTAAATATGCATTGAATACATTTATGATATATTTAATTGCATTTTTTATTACAATGATTTTATTATTGATTAAATTTTTTATATGTGTTGATTACATATGCATTTATTACATGATCAAATATAAAATAATAAAGATGAATTTTGAAACAGTTTAAAACTTTCATCAAATAACAGCAAATATTTTTTAAATCTGTGAAAAAGATTCAATAAAAAACATCTAGTTACTATGAATTTTGTATGAAAAAATTAAATGCTGGTTTTATGAAATATGCTATAGAAATTTAGAATAGTTTTGTGAAAGCCTACCTAAGTTCTATTACAAAGCTCCTTGACTTGTGAGGATATTGGTGCCAGGCATAATAATTTTGAACGATAGCTAAGTGACGAGCCCACACTTAAGTCGGCAAGCAATGCATATATTAAGGGCGAAAATTTACAGAGTCGGACCTTTATACAAAACACACCTCAAGTTTGCAGCATTAAAATGTTCTACACGGAGATGCGCGTAAACAAACGGAATTTTGCCTCTCTCATTGGTCGCTCCTACGCGATACGTCAGTCCTGATAAGCATTCGCGGTGTTACGTCAAAATCGAAGGAAAAAATCATTAATATTACACTCTAACTGAACCAAAAACAAATATAAATAATAAAAATATGTCTTGAAATAAAGAATAAAGGGATTTATTGAATGTGAAAAACCTTTTTTTATTCGATTCTCGCACTCGGAAATTAGAACTATTTGCCCATTTTCCCGTAGAACATTTGTATACTGCATACTTAAACTGTGGTGAGGTATAGAGCATATTTAATGTGACCTGCAGAGGGTATTATTTGTCAGATATATTTTAGCTAAGCTGGCGGTTTATAGGTCGCCTAGTCCTGTACCTGGGGACATTTTGCATGCAATGCTAGCTCTTTAACTAACTTTGCTCCCTAGCCCCTACCCAGGTAGCACAACAATTTTGGCCAATGTCTCATGAGTATCAGCCAAATTTGGAGAATATTGGGTAAAATCTATCATATTCTACCGATTTTAACCAGATTTCCCCATTCTTTGAGGTTTCATACGGGAAATTACGAAAAGTGCAATGCTAAATTTTACTGCAATCTTGTAGTATTTTGCAAAGATAAAATTCAAATAATATGTTTCACAATATTTTTCAATCAAGAATTTCGGATTGTAAATTGTTTTCATATAATATTCAAAACAATATTGCACCCCGATATTGCCCAGCGTCGGTAAAAAAAACGTAGTCTTTTACGCATTTGGCGATGGGTATGAGGCGAGATTGGCCAATACTGCTGTGCTACCAGGGTATGTGGCAAGTAAAAATTTAAATCCATTCCTGATTTAAATCCTTATCAAACAAAATTACTGATTCATGGTAAACATTATTCTTACCTGTTGTAGTGAATACCTCCCGCAGAAGGTAAAGCAACTGCTTGTGCTTCACGTATTCAGGTGGTAGGATGGTGGTTAATAGAAAGCCACATAAGCTTCTTAAATGGTCTAATTCTGATTCCTTATCAGCAAGAAATTTATAAATTTTATAAGGAACAATCTGTTCTGATGGGCTACAAAGTAAAATAAAAATAAGAGCTAAATCTAAGAATATTCTTACAGAATCAATAATTTTAACTTTAACACATTTGTGATTAATTGGCACAATCATCCCCCCCCCCCCCCCCCCCCCCCCCCCCCGCACAGTGAAAAAAACTTCGTATAAAATTTATTAGTTAAACATGTTATCCCATTTTACAAAACATCTTTGAAAATTAATCTTTTTAAATTCAGTCTGACTCTTTAAAATATTCAAAATTTTAACTATGAGCATTTAGAATGATAATTTATCTTACAAATTTATCAATAATAACGTATTAAAACTATAAATAAACTTTGAATCAAACCACAAAGTATATTTAAATGTAGGTCTTTAGAATAATTCTGACAGCTAAAATCCTTGAGGAATATTGTCGTGAAGGTAGAGAGGAACATACGGTGTAGACTAGCAATCTAATTTAATTAGAACACAGCAGAATGCAGAACTGCACACTAACTGGTAGGACTTAGGTTTTATAGTGACATGGAATGTTCTAGAAAGATCAAAATGGGATATTAAAGAAAGTTCCTGAGTCATCCCGATCCCAGCAAATAATAAGTAAACTTTTTAGTTTAAAGATTTCCTTCTATCACACAAACTGTTTGTGAATCGAACCTGGGCCGCGTGGTAGGCGAGCATTCCACTGGACTACCGATGCATGATGGCTGTTCTCTTTTATGCGGCAATATAATCTTAATAAGTCTTACTCCTGATTGTGACAAGATATTTCACAAAAGAGATTTGGTAATATATATGTTTAAGTAATGCATTGTCACTTTCTGAAAAATTGTTTTTGTTTCCAGATTCATATTTTATTATTTCCCTCTATAAACATCAATTCATTTTAGGAACTAAGAGTTAAAAAACAGCATCAATTTTTAAGAGAAATATGCTGTTGCCTAGAATGTGTTATAAGTAATAATTTTAGAATGTAAAATTACTATTTCAGAATGTAAAAGTACAATTTTACAATGTTAAAATACAATATTTCAATGCAGAAATATAATTCTAGAATGAAAAGATACAATTTTAGAATGTAAATAGTAACAATCTAGAATGTTAAAATGAAGTACTCACAGTATTTGAATAAAAAAATTTACACTTACTTAATGACAGCACATCTTATATGCTGTAAATGATCTGTAAGTACCATTACAAAGTCATTTGTAAATAGTTGAACATCGTCAATTTTACGGCATCTGTCTCGGAAGGTAAATAGCATTTGTCTGATCGGATCCCTATGAGAAAATATAAGCATATTAAATACATTTTAGAAAACTAAGACACATGAAATTACGTTGATCAACAAAACTGCAAAGGTTACATGAATGGTAATATTATGATTTCGCCTTAAAGGCAATCAGAATTGGCATGGTTTTTACCATGGTAAAAACTGGTATTTACCGTCCTGGGAAAAGATATATTTTTCCTGCCTGGGAAAAACCTAATTAATTGAAACAATTACTAAATATTATTTAATGAGATTCATTTAACCGTCTAGTGCATACTGTTGCCATATGGCAACAAGTAACATAATCCACTTTATCTCTTCAAAAATATCAATACCAAAGCAGCTGACTTGTACCATTCGTTATTTGTATAAAAAATTACTATTTTTAAGGAGTTGCTGGCAATAATGCTGTTTAACGCATTTTTTTCGATAAGACTCCAAATTTAGCTCATAATTTTTAATCAGAGCCACCTGCCCGATGGTCTAAAGGGTTAAATTTGGATTTTTAATAAATATTTATCATGAATCTAAGATATTTAAAAATTGACAAAACTTCCTTAATTATTTTACAAATATAGTAACATTATTATCATGTATATTTGTTTATTATTGTAGTGTTAATATTTGTATAAAAATAATTATTAAAATATTGTCTGTGATAAATATTCATTAAAATATTGTATAGGATAAATAATTATTGAGTTATGTCTACAAAGCCTAGAAATAAAATCAAACAATTTTACTAGGCTTTAGCAAACTATAACGTCTATAGTTGAGATAAAGGGGACAAAAAATGTGTGAGCTTAACAAAGGATCCCCACATAGATAGTCGAACGATTGCAATGACTGTCAGGATACAAAGATTAGGATGTAAACAAGAAAAAAAACCTGATGTTTAGTTTTATAAAACTTTGTAATTAAAAAGAACATCCCAGATAAGGTTTATCTCAGAAAGAAATGTATTAAACAGTTTTTTTCAGACAGAAAGGTGTATTTCCCAGTTTTTCCCGAAATTTTAAATTTTTTCCTAGCATATAACAGTTTTTCTCACTTTCTTCCACTGGGATGGGAAATATTAGTATTGGACAGGAAAAACCAAACTCTGAAGGAAATATGCAAGAAACAGAGGTTACACAGGACACTGAAATAGTTAAAGTATTTAAAGCTGTAAAGTGTACTGTTTGTTAGGCCCAGCATGAAAAAAAGCAAGGATTATAATTTTTTGAAGGCTGTTTACAGTCTTAAGTCTAGGAAGTAAAACACAATGAAAAATAATTTTTGCTTGCTTCTTAAGCATACATACCTTAGCCCTCATTCAATTCCCTTTACTGAACAGACAGACAACAAAATGAAAGCAGAAACTATAAAGATATCCTCAGTTGTATCAGGGCTTAACTCAGTGCATTTAAAGTTAATATACAGTTGATTCTCAACAGGAAATTTTAACAAACGAAAGAGTCTATCAAACAGACTCAATAGTAATAAAATGTGGCAACCTACTTCAATTGTTCCAGAAATTCCAATTCAAAACTTAACAGAAAATTTTAACACAATAAGGAGTCTTATAATTACACAATGTTAGTAAAAAGTGGCAACCTACTTCCATTGCTCCACAAATTAGGTCACAATAGGTCAAATTAGGACAAACACTAGGTTCCTTGTTGGGATTGGATTGCTAATATTGCTGCATTCTGCCTATTCAGCTGCACAGCATCGGCCATTTTTACGTAATAATGGACACATCTTTGATATTTTGCCTGCTGATATAATTATACAAGCCTTGATCGGACTTATTGTGTCGTTGTGGGGTACAACAGCTGTTCTGGGTGATTTCAAAGAAATCCGTGTTACAAGCGAATATGAGAGTAAGTCGTTTCTCAACAGAAAATTCTAACACAATAAGGAGTCTGTTACACAGACAGGTAAAAAGTGGTAACCTACTTCAACTGTTTGCAGAACAAGCTGGGCTGTGGGACAAGAGGGGAGTACCAGGAGTTCACATAATCCCGCAGCAGCAGAGAGATGAGCTCATCGATGACATCATCAACATTGCGAGAAACAAGAGGCGTGCTTTTTATCTTTCCTGGAGAGAACTTGAGGTCTTTTAGTTTTTCCTGCAAAAAGTACATTTAAAGTTTAAATATTTACATAAATTTAAATGAACATTATAGTGGATTATTGGGCAAAATGCTATATACCCAAACAAATTGTAGTCTAATTAATTAAATCTTTCTTGGGGAGAACTTGAAGTCTTTTAGTTTTTCCTACAAAAAAGTACATGGAAAGTTAAATATTTACATAGATTTAAATGATCATTGTAGGTGGATTATTGAGCAAAATGCAATGTACTCAAACAGATTGAAGTTAAATTAACATTAGATATTTTAAAAACATTTAGTGAAAAAAGTTATGGACTTATTTTTATTTAAGACTACAAAAAGTACAGTGGAAATTCATTTATACATGGTTAATCAGAAAGAAAGACAATGTGCAGAAATTAATAAAAATATCATAGGAGAATCAAATAAATACAAAATACAATGATCTTAATAATGAATACTTAATTGGAAATTGGGTGGGACCTTCAGGAAACTATAAAATATAAAATTTAGCAATTCAACAGTACAGTACAGTTGTTTACATTAATTTACCCTATCATAACAGGGATTCCTTTATAGTATTAAAGACACGCTCAATTGTGGTGAATTCTAATGGAAAAACAAATAAACAAGATTAATAATTTAAATAATCAAATTCAACCCAACAAACAGTTAAATTAACATCACACTAGAGTTACACAAACAATTGCCAACAGGGGTTCAATTGCTAACTTTTATTTTTTATAGTATTATCCAATTTCCAGAAGTATTCCAATAAACTAGAAAAAATAAAGTCATTTTCCAAGTAATGCAAGGTGCGATCGGTGGTTTATTTTATTTAAGACAACTCTACAGACACCCAACTCTCATAAACATGACATTTATAATTCCTACTAATTATGTATAATGACAAAACAGTCTAGTAGCGTAACAGACAGTGCCCGCTACACACATCAACAATCAACTAGGCAACTTATGATTTTCTTGGTGGGGGGCAAGTTCCCCGAACACTGCCACCTCAGGTCTATTGTATTCAACCCCAGAAACGACACAATCACAAGAGACACACAAAGAAAGAGACGACACAAACACTAAGACAAACCACAACATTTATTGACGGACACAAACATCCATGCCATGACCGGGACTCGAACCCGAGCCCACCAGCTCCAAGGGCTAATACGTTAACCATTGCGCCAGCGGGCCGGCTAGGCATCACAAAGAAACAATTTCAAAGAGAAAAATGCTTACTTTTGTCTTCTCGATAATACTTTCATTGGATTTCGTCTTGAAAGTTTTCACCAGGTAAGGTTGAGGTTTGTAACTGAGGTAGAAACCGAGGGCCGCAGCACACAGGTAGCAAAGTATCTTCCAGAACACACGGCAAAATGTGCAGATAAACATGGTGGTTGGAATTAAGTAGCCGAAGATGTGAGCCACAAGGCATCCTGACACTATCTGCAAGCTTACCTAGAATTAAAAAAATACATATATGACAGGGTGGTTACAAAATCCTAGAAAAAAAGTTCCCCGATACAGTAGAACCCCAATTATCCGAGTTAATGTATCCTTGCTGAATTTTGCTTCGGCAACGGGGCTCTTCTTATAGGAGTGAGGGATTTATTTCTTGGGGACAGTACAATAGACCCCTGGTCGCAGTGCTTGGCTCTAACAGAGCCCCCCTCCAATGTCATAAGTCATCCGAGTTAATGTGGACCGAGACTAGCTCGGATAACCAAAAATAAGCGAAATAAAGCGAAAAATGTAAATAAGACAATTTTGTATGGCTATTGGCTAGATATATATTTTAACAATACAAATGTTATACAGACCATGTGCAATTCATAATTCATATGCATGACATTTATAGAGTTCTTTCACTTAAAAAAATCTTTAATTGTTTTTTGTTTTGTGTTATTTTGGCGTTTCTCAGCAGCAATGTTTTGCATTTTTTTTAAAGGATAACAGGATTGCTGGTGTCGCTTCTTCTTGTTGTTCTATATATTATTTTTTTGGTAGTTGTCGGAAAAATTCCAGAAATATTTTAAAGCTCGGTTAAAGCAGAAAATCGGATAATCGGGGCTCAGATAATCGGTACTGTACTTCCAAGATTTCCTTGATACTTTCAAAAAAATTCCCCTGATTTTAAAAATACCTATAAAACATGCAATACACACAATTCAATGCAGTACAGAAAACTTAATCCAGACATAGCCGGAATTAAGGCTTTCTGGATTATGGGTTAGCCTACTTAACTTTTCTGCATTTCTGAAAATCAGAATAAGTTTAGAAGAGGAATGCGATCAGAAAATCATTTTTAACATTATTCGTGAGAGAGATTGATCCTTCCTCCAAAATTGGTCATTCAGGCAAATCGGGATCAACCAGAATATATATTTTTTTTATCAAGTGTCCGTTAGTAGTGATCACAAGAACCTAAACCAGCCGTTTCAGTAATCCAAAATGGAAAAAATTCCCTGATATTTAGCAAAATTTGAAAAATTACATGAGAATTCTATGATATTTCCTTAATTAAAAAGTTCCCTGTTAATTCCTTGATTTCTAGGTTCTGTTATCACTTTGTATGAAGAGGCCAGGGGAAGAACCCCTTGATTTCACAGGAATCTTCCCATAATCAAATCTGCTTGGCGGATATTGCCGACAGAAATACAGTTTCTCATTTGCTTCTTCTCTCACCATACAAAATTTGGATTTCGTACATTGTATCTGTGCCTGGCGTGAATCAAATTCTTCACAAAAGAAGAACCAAGTAAGAAACTGATTTCCTTACACCTGTCTAGGCAATGATTTGATATCACACTTAAAGAGGCCTGATGCAGACAGATTTCTATGCGATGAAAGGGTTTTCTCCGGTACTCTTCATATACAGCATAACCAGGTTATAGCCTCTTTCAAGATCAACTATGTTTACGACATTATAAATGAGTAACATTGTAAATGTTATAAGAAATTGTTGTAAACAAAGTTGAACATCTATTGAATAAAATTTTTAGCACTCTTGCTATATTAGAAGAAGTTTAATTTATAATTTTCCTGCCAATAATTTTTTAAAAATAAATTTAGTTAATCTATTTCATATTTGGGGACTTTTTGCATCATTTGGCAAATAATATAAAATCTGAAAAAGCAAAAAAAAGCATTTATGGGGTTAGAAACAAGTTGTCGTGTTAATTAAGGTTATTGTGTAGTCGAGTTAGACTGTGCATCTTTTTGAGACTAGCAAAATCTAACTTATATCATACAAGCCTCTTATTAAAAGCAATTATATCGTAGCGGTGTATCATTATTTTGTAAACGCAACATAGATAATGTAAAAACAAAACATCCATTTAATAGAATGTCAGATCTTAGAAGGATATAATTAAAGAAGGCTGCACACAATTAAACTAAACCCATGCAATCATAAAATCAATATATTATAGCTAAAGTTATATGAAACTATAACTATGAGATATATTCTGAAAAACTCATATCAACAGAAAAGATTTCTTGAATCTGGTTTATATCTTCAAAAAATAAAATCTTATTCTCTTAAACTAACGATTTTAGGTTTATTCCAATCAAAAATTTTATCGCATTCAAAAGTGTACCTACTCGTAACCACCTATCCATGAAAAGAATATTTCAGTGGGCAACACAAAATATCAAATTATATTATCTGTAACTTGGCGACATTCCATCTTTAATTATGAGCCTTGAGGGATGTACACAATTAAATTGCTTTCTTATCTAAATATATACACTTCTTTATTATGTTTAGAGTAGAATGCGGATCATAAGATTTTCCCAAACTTTTATTTTTGAAAAATTGACATGTAAGGTATAATATTTTCTTTTAGAACAAAAAAAAAATCAAAACTGAAAATTTGGAGGATGTTTGATAGCATTGCTGGAATCTTGCTTTACTTGTCCGTGAGAAACATTCAGAAAAATGGCTGTTCAGCTAGCAAAGGCAGTTTTTACATTCAGCTTACGAAAATTTATTTGACTGTGTTAAAACACACAACTTGTAAAAAGAAGCAGACTGCTTCAATTACTGTCGCAAAGCGTTGGCTTCCATTTCAGTTTTGTTTGTTTACCATCATAAATAACTTTGTTTGTAGCCTTTCTAAGAGAAAATTCTTTATTAATTAGGTTTACGAACCTAATTAGAAAGTTTTTGCTTATTAAAAGCAAAGAAACTGCTTAGAATGACGAAGACAAACGCTAGGTTCTTTGTTGGGATTGGATTGCTAATATTGCTGCATTCTGCCTATTCAGCTGCACAGCATCGGTCATTTTTACGTAATAATGGACACAACTTTGATATTTTGCCTGCTGATATAATTATACAAGCCTTGATCGGACTTATTGTGTCGTTGTGGGGTACAACAGCTGTTCTGGGTGATTTCAAAGAAATCCGTGTTACAAGCGAATATGAGAGTAAGTCGTTTGATATTTTTGGAAATCGGCCATCATTTTACACTTTCAATCATCGAGGATCGCTCTTTTCTGCCTAGAGAATGTTTTGAACTGAGCTTAAAAGTCGAGATTTAGTATTCATTGTATTCAATCTCAAAATAACTGTTGTGACATTTTTTCTTTTAAAATGAGTGAAAGTGTTCAAGTTGATAGCCAGAGTGCAACTGATGCAGAAAATGGATCAGCGAATAATTTTGAACTCGAAAAGCCATTTGTGTGTCACGTTTGCTCCCAAAGGTTCGGTACCCAGGATAACTTAACGCTTCATCTTCAGATCCATTCAATAGAAAAATCATTCCCATGCAAAATCTGCAACAAGACTTTTCAGACTAAAGTTCGGCTGGAAAATCATCATAAAAAGCAGCACGTGGTAAAAGATATCAACAAAACCCAAGTGGTGACTGTTCCGAGCCCTACCAGAAGCATTATGTCTAAACTAATCCCTACCAAAATTACTAAAACATCACGTCATACCTCAAGGTTAAGCTATTCTAGGGTTTCGTATCCATGTGATGAGTGTGGTAAAACTTTCGCAAGTCGAGCCATGCTCACCGTTCATATGAGAATCCATACGAAAGAGCAACCTTTTGAGTGTGAATTGTGCCACAAAAGGTTTTCTCAGATTGGAAATCTGAAGACCCACCTTTTTATCCATACCGACGAGAAACCATTCAAATGTGACCTGTGTGATAAGCGATTCATTCAAAAGGGAAACCTTCAAAGCCATTACAAAACCCACACAAACGAGAAGCCATTCGGGTGTAGTGCTTGCCATAAAAGATTTACACAAAAAGGGAATTTAATAGCCCACGAACGGTCTCATCACTTCACCGAAAAGCCATATGAATGTGCTTTGTGCCATAAGACATTTGCCACCCAGCTCTATTTCAAGAAGCACATGGAAATGCATGGTTCAGATCCTAAAACAAGTGCTTCGATTGACAAATCCCCATCTTTGGTTCAGGTCCCATCTCTTAGCTTTGCCATGCCTTCTGCTTCTAGAGCCAAAAACTATAAGTGTACCGTTTGCAACGAAATCTTCGACAGAAAACGGGATCTCAGCTCACATTATCGAGTTCATGGCGATGTAACGGACAAGTTGAATCTTGTCTCCGGACAGCAATCTACTAGTTTAGTTTATGGTGCCCCTAAGGCTGATAAGTACGGTTCTAGAATTAGTGAAATCGCAAAAGACATATTGGCCATCAAAGCTTCTCTGCTGAAAGTTGATTCTCAGACGTCGGATGCTGCCAAAGTGTCAAACCGGCCTTTGGCATCAAAAGATTCCACATTGGATTGTTCTGAGAATTCTGAGGTTGATTCTTTGGCTTCAGAAAACCAACAAGAATCTGAGGAGTCTAGCGACATTGCTGATACAGCTGAAATGCACCAGAAACCGGGACTGGCGACATTTACCGGGGGGAAGTTGTTCAAGTGTGATCTGTGCCCTAAAGACTTTATCACAAAGCAAGACCTCGTGGAACACTCGAAGATCCACAAAGGAGACAAACCTTTTCAATGCGAACTATGTCCCAAGCGATTCAGCCAGAAGAACTCTTTAGATTTCCATTGCAAATCAGTACATGGTGGAAGAAATCTAAATGTAGCTTTAGAAAAGATTCAGCAGAAGCTCCTTAATGATCCTTCTGCTTCTTATAAGCCCCTGAAACAGAAGCTTGTTTTGCGTAAACAAGCCACCCATTCGTGGGAGGTCTATAATGCCGACGAAGACAGCTCAGATGATTAGATTATGAGGGATTTCCAGTCCCATCGAGCTAATTAGTTTTGAAATCGCATATTCTGCAGAAGTGTTACTTTGCTATGTTAGCCCTTACCCCCCAGGTTCGGGATTCAACACAACATTAAAATAAAACAATTTTTAAACAAAATGTTATCTAGTTATTTAATTATATATTTTCGAAGTTTTAAAATGGCCCAAATGCCCAGCAGATGGTGACACTGTTTTAAAAAAAAATGGTGTTATGATGATTCCCATACCTGGTGAAAATGGAATAACATCGTAAAGCAATTTTTTTACGAAAGTTGCGATTTCAAAACTAATGCATTAGCTCTCTGGGAGAGTCCCTCGTAAGTACAAATGTATTCTGTTAGTGCAATTCAGAGTTCAATGTATGTATGCCTTCTAAAAAAGTTAAGAAATTGTTCCTGAACCCTAAAAAACTGCCGATTATTAATTTGTAGGCCTAAACTTCAGATTTTTTTAAAAGAAAGCTTTAGGTTTAATTATTAATTGTAAAATAAAACTATATTCCCCTGAAATATTTTAATATAGTTAAACTTGCACTTTTCAAGAAGTAGTACAGTGAATTTTATTATGAATGTAAAGTTTTAATTTCTTTAGTATGACTTCTGAACTGCTAAATATTTCCATTATTTTAAAAATTGGCATTAGTATTCCCCTTTTTTTTTAACTCATAGAAAATTAAAAAAATATATATTAAAAAAAAAAACTTGCAAAATTAGAGTATTTTAAGCTTAGATTTTCATACCCTAGAGATCCAATCACTTGTTACTATGGTGTTGCTCTAAGTACTGCTGTTCATATTTGAAGATCTTAGAGGAAGAGCACACTTAATTACGAAAAGATGAAAATTAGCTTTACATTTTTAATTTGCACTTAGATCTGTTTAAAACCGTTCTTGCAAACAGTAAAAAATATACTTAATTTAAAGTTTGTGAAAAAAAGGAGAAACTTGTTAATCTTGTTATCTTTAGAGAAGGGTTGGTAGACATTTATTTTCAGGCTTTAGTGCTTCCTCAAAGACCCGCTAATAAACTTTCGTCAAGTTAGACAGACCCAACACACACAAATATGTGACAGATATTGCCATCTATCGCCACCTGTTTATCCGTCACCACCTATTGTTTAGAGAAGGGAATTAAGATTCACTGACACAAAAATATCAAACTTTTCAAAAATGCCACTTATCACGTTCTTCCACTAAGATCTTCAATGATGAGCCCTGTCACTAACAGCTCGATTATAGCTCTACTGTGACTTTAATTCAATAAAAACCCAAACTGAAACTCTTTATTTTGGATCGGTAGAATTGTAAATGATCCACTGTAGAATTAAAATAAATAATTCCCTACTGACATTTGAAACCAAAATTCAATTTTTTTTTAACTAACTCGGTCAAAGTTTACTTCAAAATTTAAAATATCGTATAAATCTTAGGTCAATTATTTATTTTGTAAACTAAATGTTTAAACCCAAGTATTTATAATGAAATTAAAATCAATTTAACTAGTTACAGTTGATCTCAAAAGCTCCAATTAATTACAAAGTATCCTTATTGTCGACATCATATAAAGAAGCATTTTTAGATTAGATATCTGGTGCGGAAATAAATCCTCAAATTTAATCCTTACACATTCCTTAAAAAGCCTTTAAATTGTGTGTTAATGTTTTTCTTGAGGATTGCAGTACCCCTTTCTTGCACATTGAATTTTTGTTATTATTTCTTTGAGTTACTTTTTGAATACTTTTAAAAAGTAACTATTCAATCCCGTATTTTTTGTAAAAACGTGTCTCAAGTTCATTTGAAAATGGATTCCAAAGCCAAGCTCGCTCTTAAGAATGCATTTTGACAATTGAAAGCAAAATACTGATCTGTTGAATTTTTTAGTTTATATCATATTATAATATTGCTTTCTCTGTTTTTTCCACTTTAGAATGTTATGTATCTTTATCAGAACCTTTGTTTTAATTGAAATCAAAAATATGACTTTCTTTTCTTTAACATAAAATGTATGTTTTCAAGGGGGTGACAATTTGTAATATTTTTCTATTTGTAATTTTAAGTCTAGAGCAACACTTCTCCTTCCTATGGATATCTGGCTAATCATATATCCACAAATTACTAATTTAAATCATTGCAAAATATTATTTGATCTATGCAAGTAACACAACTACTGACCAAATCATTAATTGCACTGTTGCTCAAGTGTGCAGAAAACTGCTATGTTTAATGTGAAATGTATACTTTCGTGGATACTCTCATTATTACTATACATACTCCAACAAATGGAATGTATACTGCCTGTCCTAAATTCTTTAAAAATATAACAAAAAATCCTCCTACAGGCTTTTCAAAAAATGATACCTTATTTTAAAATTGATTAAAATGAAATTAGATATTGAAAGTAAATTATCAATGATTGACAGTACAATATATATTTTTTGAGCTATTAGAAGTAAAAACTATTTGTTTGTTAAATTGACCTTTATTACCTTAATTACAATTGTTGTAGCATCACCTGCAGGAATTTTGTGACATATTTTTGCTTTACTTTAAAAATTAAAATTTGCCTTTCAAACACAAAAAATCTAACCAGAAAGTCATTCAATTTTAAAATGAGGTCATTATTTTTTGAACACCTTATTTGACTGCTGAATATATTTCTAAAATTGCCTTAAATCGTATTAAATACTGTAGTAAATGTCTTTAAATAGTTTTGCTTAACTAATTATAGCGTTGTTAGTTGTGGTTAGTATTAACTATTAGGGGTGTTATATTAATCCGGTGAAAGATAACTAAGTTTTTCTTGCTTGTACACAACATTTTAACTTTGTAGTTACTTAAGCAATGTGGATTTTTGGTTAAATAAATTTTTCATTCCATTAAATGTTATTTTTTTTAGCAATAAATATCAATATCTTAGTAGAATATGACTGTTTGAATGTAGGCGAAAGACTGAATTCTGATAAAAATATGCAGATCGTTGTAAACCTTGTAGAGGCATATACCAATACATGTAACTACTCAACTACCTCTCTATTTTTTTTAAAAAAACTTAGAGAATCATCACCTTTTGTGAGTTTTAATGTTTTCTTGAAATTTTTAAGTTTTCATGACTTTTTTAAAAAATCCACATATTTTGGAATATTTTTAATTGCTTGAACTGGATGTTTTACTGTTTTTGCCCGGGACGCCAAGCGAGTGTCCAGGCTTTCAATTTGCACCTCCCTGGCAACTGCTCAGCTTGGCTAACCAAGATGGTATCCCCCTTTCAAGACGTTTCGTCGCCACGTCAGCATTTTTTCCTTCAGACAACCATGTTAAAGCGATCCGTTCTTTAGAATCGGAGCTCATTCTTAGCTCATGACCGACCTAATGACATCTCTTTCTCATTATGTCAAAGGTTTGTCTGCTGTTTTGATGTATAGATTATGGTTAAAAAAAATTCTGGCTAATAAATATTTTGAATCTTTCTTAAACAGTTAGTATGAAACGCGTTTAGTTTATTTTCCTGTTGTTGTAATTTTCCCAAGTTTCACAGCAATAAAGTAGTATAGATTTTATAATTGCATTACAGATTTTTAGTTTAAGAATTTATTCCTCTACTGTAATGTATAACAACACTTTTACAAATACAATTAGAGATATAGTGTTGCATAAACTTTTGAATGATTTACAAATTGCTTTTATTTTATTATTCATATAATTTATTATGATCACAAGTATCTCGAATAAAATTTTAAAATTAACGAAATAGAATAAACAAATTGACTAAGGTTTGCAAAAAAATTCATTATTAGATTATATTCTTGTAGACAGGTTTAGTTTTCTGTACAATAACTATTTCTAGATGTAATTTTTTACTATGTTCATTTGTCTAGGGTTCTCTTGGCAAGAATTACTTTAACACACATTGTAATACGAGGGTCAAAATTGGTAGAGTCGTCAAGATGGTGCCACAAAAAAAAGTGTGCAAAGGCTAAACCGCCAAGAAAGCAGTCCCGT
Organism: Hylyphantes graminicola; assembly: GCA_023701765.1. Taxonomy (NCBI): domain Eukaryota; kingdom Metazoa; phylum Arthropoda; class Arachnida; order Araneae; family Linyphiidae; genus Hylyphantes; species Hylyphantes graminicola. The sequence goes on along the minus strand of CM043121.1, from coordinate 15,907,190 downwards.
TGGGGGGGGGGGGGGCATTTGTAAGCGACATATTCATAAGTGTATTTTTACATTTTAGATTAAAATTTAAGATTTTACAAATTGCATAATACAGGCGATTAACACAAGCTTCGAAACAGCGAATTAAATGTTTTTTGAAAGATTTTTTCATGGTGTAAAATATACTCTACGATAAGCTTAAACATACTACATATTTCTAAGCGTTTTGATTTCTTTAATATATTATCTGTCGTGTGACAAGAATCTTAAAAAAAAAAATGATAAAGGACTTTTTTTATAGTTAAATAACTATAGTTTCATTCTTTTAAAAGATTTTTATCATTTTTTTTAAATCTAAAATTATTGTACATTTTAGTTATTTTCTTTAATGAGCACATGTTTGTAAGCAAGCGTTATATTAAATCAGGTCCTACAAAATCATTGCATGTAGTAAAATAAAATGAATAAAAATCATAAGAAATTAAACTTTATTTTACATCAAAATTCAAATTGTGATAATCTACATAAATCCAATAATTTTCCAAACACTTCACAAGATTGGTCATAAAAACTAGGATAACATATTGTATGTATTTTTAGACCAAAAAAGTGCAAAATTAAAACTACTTGAAACACTTGATTAATATAATGTATATGGAGGTTATATCCAAATTAGAACACCACATATTTCTTTGTATTATTTTAGTGAAAGAAAGAGCATATATAGAAGTCTTTTAATGGGCATGACAATATTTAGCTGTTCAATTAGAAACTAACCATTTCTTAAAAAGTGGAATTCTTTAACATAAGCGATAAAAAATTTACTATATATCGCATCGACTTCTATTAACAGTCAATTAACACATAGTTAAATACAAGTAAATCTAGTAAAAGGAATTGTATTATACGTGAAGATTCAGCAGATCGCCAGGAGACAGGTGAACGGGAGGAAAGAGTAGTTCTCGAACAGACGCTGGAACGGAGAGGATTTATACAACATTTATTCAGAGAATATATACAACATGCATTCAGAGAAGATATAGTCTAGCTGCCACCACTTGACATCCCAAATATTATATTTTGATTGTGGAAGATTCCACTAACTTTGAATTAAGGTTTTAAGACAAAAAGGAAGGACGACGAAAGGTGCTAGCTCAAGGCGTTTGGCGAAAAGAGCGGATTGTTGGTCTAGTTTGGTTGTGAATAATGTATCACACGCCCAAAAAAGCAATGAATAGTCTAACATAGTAACTCTTGCCCAAAATCAAAACTTTCCTTACCTTTTTTCGAAGTGGACTGTTCCACAATCAAAATATTTTGGATGTCAAGTTGTGGCAGCCAGACTATATACAACATATATTTGGAGAAGATATACAGCATATTTTCAGAGAATGTATACAACTATGATATATATAAAAAGATTCTTGAAGAAAACAATGATAACTCTTGATTGTTTTATTATGTAAAAACTGACATGTTTCTATGGGGAATCAAGAGCTATACAAGCCCATCTACATTAGATATACAAGAATATATATAATAAAAACATTCAAAACCATCGTATCTAAACTTGTTTTCATTCCGAGTTATTTTGAAGATGGGCTTTTTGTGTTCTGAAACATGTGTTAATTTTTACTTAAGAAAACTAGTTGCACCAAGGGGCAACCAAGTGTTAACTTTGTTTTGATCAACAAACTTCTCATGCAGAATGATGTGCTAGTTAAATAGTTTCTATGACAGGATAGTGACAACTTTTATGGTATGGCAACCCGCTGTGTACAGTAAAATTGTTGAAAAGTAGTTTATTTTTTTTTATTAATTTGTAGTTTATTTTTATACTTAAAGATATAAATTATCTGTGTATGTAATTTACACTATTTTCTTCAAAAATGAAAACAAAAAATGTTTTTTTTTTTTAGTAAATAGCAAGAAAATAACGGAAAATAACTCATTTCATAAGATTTACATATTACAAAAGATTTTCTTATTTTAAATAATTGAACTTACTGTTAATTAAATCCGCTTGTTCAAGTATGGAAAACGAATCTTAAGTAGTTTTTAATTTCATGAGGCACAAGTACATAGTTTCAGCAGCTAAACTGGCATTTTCCTTCATCAATTCTTTCCACTGCTCAGTAATTATGACATCAGTTGAATGCTCCAAAAAAAATTCTTGGGCAACTGATTTCAACTGCTGGTCCTGATGCAAGTCTGCAAGCATCAAGCATTCACGGACATTTCCCGAGCTCAGGTTTTCTTTCAGGAAATCTGAACACGTTTTGCCGAGTGGTTCAATTTCGTATTTGTCAGCCGCGAAATACAAGTCTAATGCCAAACTCCAATCTAAATTGTCAACAGAACTGCCGTAAATGTAGAGGAGCATCTTAGAAATAGCTTCATCTTTCACATCGTCTATGTCTATGATGCCAGTCTGATTTTCTTTCATATCGCGTTCAAACATGGCTCTGAACACTGCTGATTGAGCGCAAAGCATGGCTTTGTGAGCAGGATATTCTTTGGTTGGTGTTCGAATAGTTACATCACTTAACGTTCCATCGGAATAAAAACGCTGTAAATTATCTTTCCATGATTTGGAGCTTTCAGTAGGTGGTTTTGAACAAATAACAGAACCATCAGATAATTCCTTAGGTTCTATAAATTGACCAGACTCAATATTTTCTATTCTACTAAATCCTACACCTTTAGAAATCGCAAACTCAAAGCGAAGAAATTTGTCTTGTTGGGGAAATGAGATCGGCTTTCTTGTTGGAGTGAATGACACAGTCCATACCTGCTCCATTTCTGATTTTTCAAACCAATGTTCATGTCTTATTGATTGAAGAACTTTTTCCGTGTCCAAGAGGGTCAAAGTACATTTAGAAAAATAAAACTCAGCTGCCCTGGCTTGCTTTATTACTATTTCAAATGTTTCTTCATCAGAATACCCATTAAGTGAGGACACATTTATCGTGAAACAAGCATCATCAGATAAATTCAACTCTTTTATATCAATTGTCTTTTCTCTCTCATCGCAAAAAGTGTTCACATTCCAATTGAATGTGGTCTTTTGAACATCGATTACCGTATAAGCGCTACAGATTTTTTTATAATTTAGAGGTACGTCATTAACCTTTACCATTTTGCACTTAACGGTTAACGTGTCTTTATTGCAATACGTATTATCTCTTTTATTAATAATAGGCAAGTTTAAGACTTCCATGTCTGATAAATTATCATCTGGAAGTGGTGGATCAAAAATTTCAACAGCATTTGTTTCGGTAAAAGGACCCGAGCCTTTAGAAAATGAATACACAAGCTTTATATTGCTGCGAATCTCCGACGTAGGTCCACCTAAAGAAATCACAGTATCATCAGGTGTTTCTTTTGTTCCTCTTGGATATAACAGCAAATTATTTTCGATGTTATTGAACAGAAAGTCAGGACTCTCGAGATATTCGTCAACTTTCTGAATGCAGTAACTATAATTATAAATTTTCCAAACGAATGTAAAACCGTAGTCCTCACTAACTTCATCCATGTTACGAGGGAAAAGTTAGAAACAAAACACGAAAGACTTAAGAAAACAAATTGATCAAATAAATATATTAACTTTTACTAAAATATTTATTATCTCTACCAGTTCAAAGCAAAAAGAAAAGCAAAGCATGGTTAGTTCAAATTATTTCATTTCCCACTTCCAGTTCAAAGTATGCTGTTGCCACATTAACAATGGCATGAGAATCTTTATTAAAAACTAATATTTAAAGCAAAATTTATTTCATAAATTAGTTTGGAATGAAGTCTTAAAATGTAGCACAATGCAATTCTTTGATCATTATTTGTTGACTTAGAGAGCTGCAAGGCTGTTACTTTTGCATAAATTCTAGTTAGTTTTAATGAGGTTGTTTCAGTTGATGTAACACTACTGTTTTCACTTCAAAAATTGTCCAAACCGCAACACTTGATTGAAGGACGCCCTCTACTGAGGCGCGATTGAATCTGAGTGGAAGGGTTCGAAGCCACAGTCACGGAAACTTTAATAGATATTTATGCAACTAGTGCGAAAAGTAATGCTTTTTAAAACAAGTGGATTTTATTTCACGAGCGAGGTACGAGCGAGTGAAATAAAGACACGTGTTTTAAAAAGTTTACTTTTCGCACGTGTTTCATACACTATTTTTTATAATTGCGAGAAAAAAATCAAATCTCATTGGTTCAAAAATAATTCACGTGCTAATTAGACTAAAATAGACTAAGAGATGTCAAGGAAAACAACCAATGATCTCGCAGTTCGGAGCGCGTGACGCTATAAAAAACCAATAAGCGTGTTTCAAGATTTTGTCAAAGAAAGCAACCAATGAACTCGCAGTTCGAAGGGCGTGACTTAAGAAATATTCCCATCGCGAGAAAAAAATTCATTGATTCAAAAATAATTCACTCACATAATATTTTTAAATACAGCAGATCGATAAATCTTTGGATTTTATGAGTATTATCAAATCGAAATTTTACTTGAAATGTTGGCATCTTATAAAAAGAGTGCGACAAAGTCTTTTTTTCACTGCTTTTGGGTGAAAAAAAGTACTTTTTTTCACTGTTTCAAAAAGTCTAGCTTTGTGCACGCGTCTGATATTGAAATTATAATGTAAAAGTCGGCTTTTTTTCACGCAATTATAAAAAAGTTATTTATTTTGATTTGGTATTTTGTTAAATTAAAACTCATTTAAAAACACCTCGTGATTGTAAATTAAATCAGGGGAAGTGAAAGTCTCTTTTCTTCGCACCACATCCGAGGCCACTGGAGGCCATCGTAATGGAAAAGCCCTTCAAACTTCTTCTAGATAGAGAACTTGCGTCTGCGTGCCAATTGAAGTGCAGAAAAACATACTCCATGTCTACTGGGCTGGCTTACCCCGACGAGGGGGCTCAGTGGTGGCGCTAGGAATTGCCCGACGGGGGGCCGACGTAACCCGACGTGGGGGCTAAGGTACAATTTAAATTACGTTTTTTTTATATTCATTTTCAAGCTACCCCTGCCCCCCCCCCATAAAAAATGCAATTTAATTATCTGAATTGCAATTTATTATTGGAGGACAACTTTGGAAGCAATGTTGAAAATATTTTGAAAATTTTCCAACATTTTATCGACATTTAAACGACATAAATTCTTCTGTCAGAGACGAAAATTATTTTTTACAAATTTACTTTTCTAATTTAACTTTGGAAAATACATCATTTTGGGAAAGCACTGTATAGTCTGAATTAGATTCTATAGAAATTTATACAAGATTATACATTATATGAGTTTTCTTGTATTAATATCAAAATGATATATAATCAATTAAATGACTTTAATTTATTTATTATGCTGATGCACATTTAAAAAGGGTTCTCAAATTTTGTGAATAATGTTCTTATATTTGAGAACCATATCGCTATCGAGCTTCGAATACATTAATCTCAAATTGGCAAAACTGCATATTCTTACTTTAGAATGAGTAAGATAAAATTATATCTCCCACTCGGGCTCAAACCCACTATGTGACGATCCTCGATAAGCCTAGAAAAATGTGCTTTATCCGACTGTGCCATTCCAATCTCCGGTAGCTATTAGAGGGTGTTTAGTTAATTGTTATTTAAAGGGTTTTAAATTAGATTAGTTAACAGCATGTATGATCTCAAATTTTATATTTCGAGGATTTTTTCATAAATATTAATTGTTTTTATAGTGACATAACATGATAACTTCCACGTACTTATTTTTGAAAGTTTTTTTATAGTGTCCGTTACAAAACATTGTAAAATTGCTTTCTACAAACACAGAAAATTTCTTGTCTCTAATTCCCATTTAGAACTAATATTTTTATTATTGTATATCTTTAATATATGTGAAATCTTATGTGAAATAATTGATTGGGCAATTGATATGAGGCATAACTGTTAAACTATTTAGAAAAATGAATAATAAATTATATTCATCAAATGTGTGGCAATTGGATGTCCAAAAAGGGCTTTTCTTATTAAAATATCGCAAAATAGTTTGCATCACATAGTAAAAAATAGCTTCGATCATATTAAGTTAAAGTAAATTTATTACATTTATATTTTCTATATTTCCATGCTCGTTTAATTCAGAAACTCTTTTTTAGCATACTTATTGCAGGTATTAATATTAAAAATATATACTTATGTAAAAAAAAAGAGTAATTAGTTAATAACGAAATAAACAGCATACAAAATCAACTTACTAACTTACTTGAATAGCCTATATTATGTTGCCTTAGACACATTATAAAATGGGCTAGGAATCCTAATCGGTTGCTAGGAAACTTTGTTTCGTATACATTCACTATCACAAAAAAATTCTACGTACAATACACGCTTCAACACTTTTTTTTTAACCGATGAAATATTGGTTCAACTTGCTTGTACTTTGTGAACTGGCCTAGTATAGATGCTATTTTCCCTTTCCTAAAAACACATCTGAAAGTCTCGACCCCATCTTTAACCTTTGGGGTCAAGTTACACCGGGAAAAGATGTCACAGTCTGCCAAAATTTACGAGTTTGCGAATTCCGAATACCCAGTGAGTGAAGTGAGTTGAAGATAAGGTCCCCCTCCCCCAGCAGTGGTGGCGCTAGGAATTTCCCGACGGGGGGGCTGACCTATCCCGACGGGGGGGCTAAAGTATAATTTAAAATAAATTACCTTAATTCTTTAGATCCGTAGGATAAACATGTTTTTTTTAATTTGGTGCAAAAATTGTAAAACTAACTTTACATTTATAGAGTATATTAGTATAACCATCGCATAATGTTAAGAATAATTATTACAACCTACACTTTTTTTTTATTAATTTTTTTAATTAATTTTTTTAAATCCTAACTCCTTTTAAGTTACAACTTTAATTTTTTATATTTTACAACTATGTAATGGTGATATTAAAAATGCTGTTTTTTTTTAAAAATACATACTAGTTTTAATTTTTAATATATATTATATTAAAAAAAATTTAAAAATTGAATTTTCTATTCCAAACTGCTTTTTATAAAAAAAAAAACTAGACTACTTTACTCAACATTTTTTGGTTCTGTTAAATATGCTAAATGTATTACAAAAAAAATTATTAAAATCTATGCGAATTAATAAAAAAGCATTACACTTTTTCTAATTTGTGACGAAATGAAAAAAAAAAATATAAGATTTTGATACATAAAGCATTTTAACATAGTGTCAACTGTAGAAATTTCGAAGACAAGGGTTTTTAAACAGCACAATTGGATCGTTTTTCAAACTAGTAGAATTTTGAAATCTGGTATACGTTTTCTGCACCATGTCTATTTTTAGCCTACTTTTCTTTTTTTTTAATTCGAAGAATTAAAAAAAATAAAAAAGTAGGTATTGACATGCGGTCGATGTCCGTCCGTCCGTCCGTCCGTCCGTCTGTCCGTCCGTCTGTCTGTCCGTACCCCCCTTCCAAAATCGGTTCTATCTATCCGATCTTAAAAATTCTTTTTTTATTAGAAAGGTATAACCTCAGACACCCAACTTTCATACTTTTTGTCCGTCTGTCTGTGCTATAGGACGGACATAAATCTACTATTTGATGACAAATTTTCCATTGAATTAGCATTGAAATTCAATTTCGAGTCATTTAGATCGCTGAATTTAACTACAAATGCTACGGACAAGTGAGATGCGTCAAAAAATTCAGCGCATCGAAATTAGAATACATTGAAAATTTTAGAAAAGAATTCGAATTCGAAGTACTTCAATTATTTAAAAAACGTCAAAATTTAATGCTCATTTAAAAAGCATAGGAAGCCATTTTTATTAGAAATAAATCACCATTGCCACAGCAACAATCGCGCGAGAAACTTTTATTCTTTTAGACAATAAATTAAAATAAATTTATTTTTGAGACATCGATCAATTTAAGATGACGTCAAATAAATATTTCACTACGAGATCTTTGTATGTTGATATAAATTGTTTTCATTCTATTTAAAAGCGATTAATATTACATATTTATACTTTGAAATATAAATTTTTGCAAACGATTTAAGTAATAATTATTTAATTTTCGAAATAAAATAAATGAAACTAGCCGAATTTAGCAAGTAAATGTTTATTGAGGAGTAGTTTTTTGGTTTTTGTTCTACGAAAAATTAAATACTAATTTATAACTGCAAATAAAGCTGTGTTTAGTGCTGTGTTTAGTGAAAGATGCTGTGTTTATTTAGATGCTGTGTTTAGTGAAATTTATTTTAGAATTTAAGGTCGAAAAACGGTTGTTGTGATGTCACTTACTGTTACGAACCTAGTTTTTTCATGATAAGAATTTTAGTAAGCATTTAAGTAACAGGAAAGTAGGCTATTTTAGTTCTTTAAGAACTTCTTGTTGGATTATGCAATAAAAAAAAATTTCCCTCAATTCCAAGGTACTGGTCTACCTTAAGTTTATATAATTAACTATCAAATTATGTCAGATCAATCAGAAATATGTCAAATACGTTTCAATTCAATATATAAAATTAAACTTTAACTAGACAAAAGTAGAACTACATACATAATATAAAATTGAAATTTTCATTAAAAAATTCACATATTACAAAAATTTACTAAAAAAAACAATTTGTTTTACATGTTTTAAGGAAAATGTATCCAACATAAAATCTTCAAAAACCTGATTTTTTAAAAAAATATTTATTGCGAGGAAAACATGAAATTTATTTAAAGTGCCCTAATAAAAAAGAAATATAACATAAAACTAAAAATATTTTTATTTATAAATAATTCAATTTCTTAGCCGTTTTCTTAGTAAACTAATAATAATGAACAATCAATGAATCCATTCCAAACTGATTTATAACAAAAATAAACTTTACTTCAAATATTATATTTAAATAAAGTTTCTTGTGCCATTGGTGATGGCAACAGCGGATTAAAATTAGGTAAAATTACATTTTAATACTAATTAAGGTTAATTCGCCGACAGGCAGTAGATAAGTGTCCGTCCGTCCGAGCGTACAGACATCTATAAAATCGCTAAAAATGGAAAAGTAGTACTGGCATGCTGAGTCCCTTCTTCAGTGTACCTTCCAAAATCGGTCCTACCCGCCGGATTCTATTAATCTTTCAATCTATCTTAAAAATTATTTTTTTATTAGTTTGACTAGTTTTATTTATTTTCTTTCGAAAGTTATCGTAATTATTTCGAAATTAATTTATTATCGGTTGCTAGAATAATTTATATTTTAATGAATAAATATGGAATATTGCACGCTTTAAAATAGAAAGAATACATTTCATATCATCATCATACAATCAAAGAATCTTTTTGTGAATAAATTTCTTGCTTGGGCTATGAAAGTGAGAGACAGACGGGTTGAACGATTATAATACCTTCCCCATTTTACGTTATAAACGCAGTGTGAAAGCTAAAATTGGAGAAAAGAATTAAACCATTTTTGTACGTTGAAATAAATACGAACATTAATGTATTATAATTTTTTTACGTACCTTCGGTTTTAGAGAGATCTTTTTTGATCGTCTTCACTGGATTTAGCGATTCCCATGGACTTTTCCTTTTTTTACGTCAACTTCTACGAACGGAATATTCCTGTTTTGCTTTTCATAATCTTGATATTTCAAAAGCTGTGTTTTTTTTTACATAGTCATTGTCAAATTGTTCTGCACATAAACAACATTCAACCTTAAAACGTGAACCTTTCCCTCGTTTATTATTCATAACCAAATTATTAAAACAAAAAAATCTATTTCGAATTCGTGTTTAAAAAGCTGAGCAACCTACTGTATTAATTTTACTGCTAAAATTCACAAAAAATCTACGCAAAATAAAAGTTTGTGCACTTTTTTAACCTAAAGAAAACGAACGTCGGTTGAACACGTGAACTGGTTCAAAATACTGTAGCGTTATCGGATGGTACTATTATTATTATTTTTTTTTTGCATTTTTCTTTCCCAATAGCCCTCTATTCTGACGACACATCTGTCTTCACCAATAGCAGAAGATCACCAAAATGTCCTTTTTCTGAGAATTGTTTACCCCCTTTTTTTGGTATCCCTTTAACACTTCGGGTAAAATTACATTTTAGACCGGAAAAAACATGTCAGCATCATGTATCATTGTCGAAAATTTACGAGTTCGTGACGAAGAGTTTACTAACGCGAACTGAATCCAGATACCTCTCTACAGTACAATCCCAGATGATCCTAACTATGTAATGTGAAACCACCCTCCCCATAACTAACCAAACTTTCCCAATTAAGAACCAAGCAGTCTGCTCCTCCGCAAACCTCCCGCTGGTTTGAAGATAAGGGTTTAGTTCCCCAATACCCCAATCCCCACTCCATGAAGAACGGTGGTGTGGTCTATGATATCGTTTTCCTCGCCCCCCGTGGAATGGAAAATCTTGCGGAAGGGGTGTATTTCGATAAGGGCTCGATCACACAAACCAGGACTGTGTTAAAATATGCAAAGTAGTGATGAATTTTAAAACTTTTAAAGGGCTCTTGGTTTTTTTTTTTAGAGAGAGAGAGTCTTGTTTTATCGAGCAAATTTTTTCCGACATTTTAACCAAACTAACATATAAAAATGAAAGATAAAAAAAAATTCAAAACTTAAGGACTAATTTTCCCGACGAAATTAAAAAATTCCCCGACGGGGGTGCTGAAGCCCCCCTAGCCCCCCTGCTGCCGCCGCCCCTGTCCCCCAGCCAGTGGAGTGGAAGAATTCGAGATGTTTTTCGAAGCAAAATCAAAAGGATGCGGAAAAAAAAAACCTTTGGGTTCGGTTTCAAGCAAACATTGTGATGCCCGACGAAAAATCCGCAATGAACCCCGACGGAAAAACATTGTGTGCCCATACACTGTTACGAATAAACCTCGATGAATGTGTGAAGCAGAATCTAATTTTAAAACTCTTTAAAGAGCTCTGTTTTATTAAATGAAACTTTTACGACATTCCGACCAAATGAATATATGATAATAATGAAGTCATAAGTTAAATACCCGACGAAATTCCAAATTTCCCCGAAAGGGGGGGGGGGGGTAGACTTCCCCGACATGGGGGCTGGAGCCCCCTTAGCCCCTCCGCTGTCGCCGCCCCTGAGGGGGCTTCGGTATAATTCAAAATTAAAGTTTTTTTTAACACATTCATTCTCGCGCGAATTGGTCCAAATATAATCAAAATCAAACAGTGGACACTTCGCACGGTTATTATAATATTAAAAAATGAAACAAAAAACACAATCTAAAAATTTATAAATCGATTAATACCTTTGTTCAGCTATAAAATTCAATTGCATACTATTTTTTTTTAAAGCTAAATGCGCTACTCTACAGATTTTTTTTCAACTCTATACAAATCCTCAAAAATTTCCACAAAACAAACAGTAGGATGCCTTGCCAAATAATTTTTAGGGGTGCGCAGTTTGACAAAAGGGGTACAAACATGGCTTAGTTTAGGATTCTTCCAGATTATATTTTTTTGAATCATTATCTCCAAAATACCGTTGTAGTGGTACACATGGAATGAGAACCATTAGAATATGAAGAATTAAAGGGTTGTAATCTCTGTTGAAGTTGGCTTTGACTTGAGCTTCCGTCTTAAGCCCATTTTGAATAAGTTTCAAATATTTTAATTATTTAAAGGAATAGTTAATCAGATCATTTTTAATGTAAGGCAATTTTTATTTGAACGCTGTATGGTCTAAATATAGTGTCAAAAAAGGGCATTATTTTATTTTTTCATAAAAGTCATTAAACTGAGTGTTATTTCAATGTTTACTAAAAAAGAGCCATATATACTCATTATTTACACTTTGACAATTGAGAGTAAAAACAATTAGGATGTACATATTTCATATTTTAAAATAACATACAAAATTTGAAAGCAGTTTTGAAAACAACATTTAAAGAGATTTCAAAATGCGTAGTATATTTTCGGCACAAACAACAAATTTACTGCTTTTTCTTCAATTTTAACACAAAAAATATCATTAATCGAGGAAATCATTATTTTTAAATTAAAAAATATACATTTAAATACTTTCAAAAAATCAGAATCCCATACATTCTTATTCTTTATTTCTAACGAAAAGCAAATCGTTTAAAAGTGCACTAAGTATATCCGTTTGAAAGAAAACTCAGAGGTAATGAACCATCCTGCAAGTTCAAATATGCAACCCCACGACAAGTTACCCTAGGGCATAAATTTGTCGGCAGTGGTGGCATATGATACTAGCTATAAACTCAAAAGAACATTTTTTTATCCTACTTTTCTTTTTTTTAATTCGAAGAATTTAAAAATAAAATAAAAAGTAGGTATTGACATGCGGTCGACGCCCGTCCGTCCGTCTGTCTGTCTGTCTGTCCGTCCGTCCGTCCGTCCGTCTGTCTGTCCGTCCGTCCGTCCGTACCCCCCTTCCAAAATCGGTTCTACCAATCCGATCTTAAAAATTATTTTTTTATTAGAAAGGTATAACCTCAGACACCCAACTTTCATACTTTTTGTCCGTCTGTCTGTACGATCGGACGGACATAAATCTACTATTTGTCGACGAATTTCCCATTGAATTAGCATTGAAATTCAATTTCGAGTCATTTAAATAGCTGAATTTAACTACAAAAGCTACGGACAAGTGATATACGTCAAAAAATTCAGCGTATTGAAATGAGAATACATTGAAAATTTCAGAAAAGAATTCGAATTCTAAGCACTTCAATTTATTAAAAAACTTCAAAATTTAATGCTCACAGGAAGCCATTTTTATTAGAATTAAATAACCATTGACATCGCAACAATCGCTCGAGAAACTTTAATTCTTTTAGACAATAAATTAAAATAAATTTATTTTTGTGACATCGATCAGTTTGAAATAACGTCAAATATATTTCATTTCGAGATTCTGTATGTTGGTGTGCAATGTTTTCATTCTATTTAAAAGCGAGAACTACTACATATTTATTTTTTGAAATATAAATTTTTTCAAACAATTTAAGTAATTATTTAATTTTCGAATTAAAATAAATGAGACTAGCTGAATTTAGCGGGTAAATGTTTAATATAGAATTAATGCTGTGTTTGGCGCCTTTTTACCTGTTAAACACAACTGTTGTGTGGAGCGGGTTAAGTGACAGATTCTGTTACAAACCTACTTGTTAATTTATATTTCCTAAGTGTATTTTGGAGTAGTTTTATGGTTTTTGTTCTACGAATAATTAAATATTTATTTATAACTGCAAATAATCATGCGGGCGATAAGTAATATTTAGTTTATTGGAGATAGAAAATTAATGAAAGTAATTGGCTTGAAGAAGTTAAAATTATAGCTGGATGCTGTGTTTAGTGAAATTTATTCTAATGTATATAAATTCAATGTAGAAATGGTTGTTGATGTCACTTACTGTAACGAACCTAGTTTTTTCAAGATAAGAATTTAGTAAGTATTTAAGTAACAGGAAAGTATGCTATTTTAGTTCTTTTGGAACTTCTTGTTTTTGTTTTCCCAGCGAGGAGGGGTTTCCACAATTTTGGGGTGGTGGGACGATAAGAGAAAAGTTACATTTCGCTGCTTAGGGGTATGCACTCAAGGTCAATTGAGGAAGGGTATGAACCACGACTAGGACGACAGTTTTGGAAAATGCGAAACGGTGTTGAGTTTTGAAACTGTTAAAAAGGTTATTTTTCCTACTCAATTTTTTCCGATATCGTAAGTTAGTCTTTCCCCGACGAAATTTAAAATGTCCTCGACGGGGGGGCTAGCCTTCCCCGACAGGGGGGCTTGAGCCCCCCTATCCCCTCCTCTGCCGCCACCCCTGCTCACGAATCAGGGCCGTGTGGTGCTATGATGATGCAGAGATACAGACGCATCAGGCGGCACTTGACTATATAGGGGCGGTGCTTAACCGATAGTGAATTCCACTTCGTTTCAATTTATTTTTTTAATTTTTCATATGCTTTAAAGAATATACAACTTCGCATGTACTAAAAGAGTGGCAATTCTGATGAACTGTCCGAAATGTCGGGTTCTGTCGGCGCCCTTACACCAGTGATGTTTGTTTGAAGCCTATGTTTACACTTCATTTTTTTCTTGTTTTTCTCTTCACAAAAATTCCGTTCCACTGGGGGGTCATCAGTAGTGGGGGTGACTGGGTAAATGTCCTATATATGGAGGGTGGGTGGGGGGGGGGGAGAAAACCTTATCTGCCCACAATATAGGCGGTCTCGAGGGAACATAGTAGACAGCTTGGTAAGGACTAAGGTGTTAAAAAAAAGTTTATTGGAGAGAAAGCGGTAAAAAGGATTCACGTTACATGGAGCTAGGATCGTATCGGCAGTAGGGTAGTATTCGAATTCTGTTTACTTCGTCGCGAACTCGTAAATTTTATAGAATGATGCGGATGCTGGTATGTTTTTCCGGTCTGAACCCCGAATTTTAAGGGTATCCAAAACACAAGGAAAGGGCACCCTTTGGGGATCTCCTGTATTGATAACAGATTAGAAATGCAGAGAGATGCGAAAAATCGAAACACATCCAGTGATGAACCAGTTCGCGAAGTCAAAGTCATTTCACGATAACCGTTCATCTAAAAGCTGTTCAAGTAAGTCGGTTTTTTAACGGTTTCTCTTAGGTCGTTTTTTTAAGTAAAAACAATATTTTAGTACCTTCAATACGTAAGTTAGAAAGAATGATTTACGATGATTTTTACACTAAAGTACCAAGGGTATAAAAAAATTAACACCTTTTTTCGAAATTCAATCTAGAAGTTTTTTTTATTGAGCATAAAAAAAAGAAATATATCAACGTTCATTATGAATTTATACATTAAAAAAATTAAACAACTTTAATTTAAATAAACGTAAATCACATAAAAGTCATAAACATATTATATTAAAACATTATTAAATTTACTTATATCATACAAAGGTGAATAAAATATTGCGACGATTTTCAGGTTGGTTAGGTTTGAATTATCGTCGCACTAGAGCTAAACGAGGGCTATTGGCGACGGGCGTCGTATTTTAGAAGCACAGTCAAGTGACGTGCCGACACCTGAATAGGCACCCAACGCAACCGTTAAGGGCGACATCGTACGCAGCGTTAGGACTTTGAAGGATATTTAACGTGCACTCTATTACACGGGGGATTATTCGTCGGATAATTTTGGCTGCACGGGCCGTTTATAGGTCGGCAGCTATTTTGGTGATGCCCGGACCCGAACCTGGGCCCTTTTCCGCATGCTGAGCGAGTGCTTAACCGACTGGGCTCCCCAGCCCCCGTTTTCCAGGAAGCTAAGTAAATTTGGTCGTTTTTATTTAAATTGATTAATTTGTCTACACGTGCTAACCATTTCCAATTCCTCATGGAGAATCTAGAAAACCAAGAAATCATAGAAAGGAGATAGGAAAAAAAGACGGAGAATCTACACTGCTCAAAACAATTAGGGGAGCACTTTGCGTACTTTTGTTAACCCTTTCAGTTTCAGCGCTTTGTTTTTCATTCTAAAAATCTCAAATTTTGGAAATAGATTCCTTATGCATCTAGAATGAAATGGTAAAAAACAGGCGGGAAAATGTTATTTTTTTAAACTAAAATTTAAGGGAGGAAATTTTGAATAAAAAATTAAGAATAAGTTATTACAATAATTTTTTTCAAATTTTTATTTGCAAAAAAGAGGTAAAATCAATTTTTTAATATCTGAGAATGCAAGAGTGAAGAATTTAGGATCAATTTATTTCATAAAAAAATTTTGAGAGTGAATTTTTTTTTACCATGTTTTCATACCTTCATTTCATTAAAACAAACATTATTTACGCTCTCAAAAGACTTGATTCTTCCATCTAACGATACATTAGTGCAAGCTTAACTTAGTGAGAAAAAAATCGCAAGCTCATGATTCCAAATGGAAACATTGGGGTTGAAAGAGTTTAAACCATGCGCTCCCCTAATTGTTGTGAGCAGTGTAGAAAACAATTTTGATTTAAAATTATATTTTATTAAATGTTTAAAGTTTTTCTAATTAAATTTTTATTGTTAAATTATTCTGGATTTAAAAAAAATTCACCATAATGAGTTGTATAAGCTCTTGGAACTGTAATGTCTATTTTCCTCTGGCAGGGTAGCAACACTGAATAATTACAAAAAATTGTGTAATCGATATTTATATTGCATTTTTCATCATTGATTTAGATTAGATTCAGATTACTAATATCAAATATCTATTGAATATACGTTATCTATGTGCATAAATAGAATTAAAAATTTCCAAATTAAGAAAAAAATTTAATAAAAGAAGATATGCGTTGTCAACACAATTTTTTTTTTGCCGCATGGACACAAGTGGACAGAAATTTTTCCAGTTTGGGGTGAAAACATAGATTTAGTGTGAAAGCTATAAAAAAACGGCATTTTTAAAACTTGCATCATATGAAAAAAAAATTACCGCACGGCCCTGGCACGAATATCAGGGTCAAAGGAGCAACCAATCGGAGCATTCGAAATTTCGGCGCCAGCAGCGTTGTTTACGCAGTTTCCTCCGCCTTCCCATTCCAACAATGAATATTGAATAGTGCACTTCTTTAAAAAATTTTTACTGTATAATCAAATGAATATATTGCATATATTTTATCGAAGGATTCCAAAAATAATAAGAAAACCCTATCCCTTCGATAAACAGTAATATAAAGTTCTCAAAATATACAATAATTTGTTTTAAGGGGAGATCATAGTTAAAAATGACTAAAAATTGAATTTTTGAAACCAGTATTTTCTGATAGAAGGAAGCCCGATCCATCGAATGAGACAAATTTTGTATCGATCGGTTAACTATTTCTTATAAAAAATTAAAATTATAAAAATAAACACATGCGTCACGCCCCCTTTGAATAACTAATTGTATGCTTGTATTATTTATGTATTACATTATAAAATATGAATTTTTTGTGTTGTTATTTGAAATTTATTCATTGGCTCAATGTAAAAAAAAATCCTGATAATTTACATGAAATTCGGTTAACAAGAAATGTTTCGGTGGTCCCTTCTCTTTCGTATTAAAGGTGTTATTTATTTCTTGCGTTTTTCTCAAAACTATAATTTTCAATACATAGGTAAAATTTTCTCCAAATCTATTAAATATTTCTTAGTAATTTTTTTGTGTGTTATAAAACCATTTTAGATCTATTTAAGTCACCTAATTTAGTCTTACAAATTAAAAAAAAATATTTAATTATTTTACACTTTTCTTCGTTGAAAATCAGAATTTTTATGAATGTAGAATATAATGTTTTTAAAACAAAATTTAAAAATTAATTAGACAAAAAAATAGGCGACCAATATCAATCTAACTGTTTACTTGCATTTGAAGAAAGTTTTATGTGCTTTCATTGTATATTTTTTGCAAAAGTGTACCGAAAAAATACTTGTATTTTTGAAAATTCGTAATTGTATGTTTCAAAAGATGTATTTTTTCTTAAAAATTCATTAAAAAAAATAAATTATTTAAGCGTTAGTATAATAATAAAAATGCAATTCAAATTTTTTAATTTTTTTTTATTGTACCATAATTTTTAAATGATTTAGAGCCTTTTGAAATTAATACTAAGAATTGCTCATTTGTGCTGTCGCTAACTATGATCGTACTACTTTTTAGCCTACTTTTCTTTTTTTTTAATTCGAAGAATTAAAAAAAAATGAAAAAGTAGGTATTGACATGCGGTCGATGTCCGTCCGTCCGTCCGTCTGTCCGTACGTCTGTCCGTCCGTCTGTCCGTCCGTACCCCCCTTCCAAAATCAGTTCTATCAATCCGATCTTAAAAATTCTTTTTTTATTAGAAAGGTATAATCTCAGACACCCAACTTTCATACTTTTTGTCCGTCTGTCTGTACGATAGGACGGACATAAATCGACTATTTGACGACGAATTTCCCATTGAATTAGCATTGAAATTCAATTTCGATTCATTTAAATCGCTGAAATTAACTACAAATGCTACGGACAAGTGAGATACGTCAAAAAATTCAGCGCATCGAATTTAGAATACATTGAAAATTTCAGAAAAGAATTCGAATTCGAAGTACTTCAATTATTAAAAAAACATCAACATTTAATGCTCATTTAAAAAGCATAGGAAGCCATTTTTATTAGAATTATATCGCCGTTGCCATCGCAACAATTGCTTGAGAAACTTTAATTCTTTTAGACAATAAATTAAAATAAATTTATTTTTGAGACATCGATCAATTTAAGATGACGTCAAATATATATTTCACTACGAGATCTTTGTATTTTGATATAAATTGTTTTCATTCTATCTAAAAGCGAGGAGTATTGCAAACAAACAAAAAAACAACAAACACTTTATTAATTTAGAAATTTTGCTTATTTATTCTTTGAAATATAAATTTTTGCAAACGATTAAGTAATAATTATTTAATTTTCGAAATAAAATAAATGAAACTAGCCGAATTTAGCAAGTAAATGTTTATTGAGGAGTAGTTTTTTGGTTTTTGTTCTACGAAAAATCAAATATTTACTTATGACTGCAAATCAAGCTGTGTTTAGTGAAAGATGCTGTGTTTAGTTAGATGCTGCGTTTAGTGAAATTTATTTTAAATTTAAGGTGGAAAAACGGTTCTTGATGTCACTTACTGTTACGAACATAGTTTTTTCAAGATAAGAATTTTAGTAAGTATTTAAGTAACAGGAAAGTAGGCTATTTTAGTTCTTTAAGAACTTCTTGTTTTTTCAATAAAAGTGACTTTCGTTCAAACCTTTCGAATCCAAACTTTTTTTTTAATCTAAATTTTGTGGAAGAGACTCATTATGCATTCAGAATAAAATAGAGAAAAGCTAGAAAAAAATCTTAAATTAACTAAAATTTGAGGGAAATAAATTGGAATAGTAACCTTTGAATAAATTATAACAATAATTTTCCCAAACTTTATTGGTTTTAAAAATATTTAAAACTAAATTTAAAAATATGTAAAAATGCCAGCATGAAGAATTTATTGCTATTTTATTTCATAAAATGTTTCAAAGTGAATTTTACTATATTTTCATTTAACAACTACAAACATTATTTAATTTTTCTACAGACATGGTTCTTCCATCTAACGATGTAAAAAGAAGATATAACTATGCAAAACTGTAAGAAGAATTTCTTAATTTTTTTCTAATAAGTGCGAGTTTAACCAAGTGAGTAAAAAGTACACAACCTTGATGATTCCAAATGAAATCATTGGGGGTGAAAGGGTTAAAAAAAAGTTATTTGCAATCAAATCATGAAGGACATTATTCAAGATAAAAAAAATAATCTACTAGAAAACTGTGTAACAAATTGTCCAAATAGGGAAAAAGGAAGAAATGGGGAGGCATCGCCTACTTCTCTTCCCATTATTAACAGATGTCGAAAGTTACTACGAAAAATAAAATAGGCTTGAGGGAAATCAGCAAACTAAACGTGTATAATCAGTTTTCCAGTGAATAGCGTCATGGACAGATGCAGTTGATATAGTGCGGCTGTCACTCCTTAGCATCCCAAATATTTTGATTGTGGAAGATTCCACTTTGGGAACAGGTAGATAATCTAAAAGAGAGAGGGTTCCTTTTTTATTGGGCTAGTTTGGTTGGAAATAATGTCTCACACTAAAACTACACATTGGTTATTTAGAACGATTCTAGTAAATTGCTGATGGTCGTCATCAATTGCACATGCATTTCTTCTCTTAAGTTCCCACATGTGCTATCTAACTTTGCGAAACAGTAGAAATTTATTGAAAGGTACCCTTGGCGAACTTTCCAAAATCGCGCCAAAAGTCGGCCAATAACTCAACCGAAATAATAGGATAGGTTTGAATGATCGACGCATTAGAGCTGCACGAGGGAGAACAGAAAAACCTGTTTGTTCCTTTAACACCGGCTGTTCGGACTTTCTTGTTACATAATATCGCTCTACATAATGTAATGCTGGGATAAGCAACAAGAAAGTCCGAACAGCCGGTGTTAAATAAACAAACGTGTTTTTCTGTTCTCTCTCGTGTAGCTCTAATGCGACGATCATTCAAACCTATCCTATTATTTAGGTTGAGTTATTGGCCGACTTTTGGCGCGATTTTGGAAAGTTCGCCAAGGGTACCTTTCAATAAATTTCTACTGTTTCGCAAAGTTCGATAGCACATGTGGGAACTTAAGCGACGATTTATTTTCATCTTGACTTGATCATCAATACATTTGCATCATCTTTAGTATGTATTATTTACACATTCAGTATCAACTCAAGGAACGCTATAGTCGAAATATAAATATGCAATAATAGTAAATCCGGTGTAAGTTAGAACTACATTTGGCTTGAGAAACTGTATTTATCTTAAAGAAATATGCGCCTGCAAAAGCAATGAATCGCCAAATAGTAACTTTTGTCTAAACCCAAAATTTCCCTTAACCTTTTTCAAAGTGAACTGTTCCACAATCAAAATACTTAAGATGCTAAGAAGTGACAGGAGGACTATATCACACTGTACGCGGAAATATGACTTTTCGAGTTGTAAATACTGAAATATTCGAAATTTAAATATCTAGCGTTTAAAGCATTAATTAATTCAATTGGTAGAATAGTTGGAATGCAGTAAGCGAATCGTTACTTTTCCTATCATTTCAATGCAATTGAAAAAATAAACTTCAGATGACTATACTGAAAAACTAGAGGAGCATTCCAAGGAAAGTGGTCCTGGAGTGCCAAAAAATTAAAGTGCAAATAAAATTCTGAAAAAGTTGTCACATGTAGTTAAAGGTTTATATTTCAAATAAATCATACTGATTTTCGAATCTGAATTCAATTTTAGTGTGAAAAAATGCAATAAACTAGTCCGATTTCGAAATAGATCTTTCAAGTGAAATAATTGCCAGATGTATGATAAACTTTTAATGGCTAAAAAATATGTAAAATGAATTTTTTCATGCATATTGTTGCAAATGCATCTTTTCTGAGTATCTTAGGCGGATATTTTATACAACGCTTTTTTTAAAAAAAATTACTGGGTAAAATATGAATTACTTGATGCTCAGTGTAACACACGGAACGAAAACCTATAACTTTTTATATAAAAACTGTAAAAAAAGCTTTTTTTTTAATTATAAGCTAGTTACACATGGGGAATATATAGAAAAAAAATTCAAAACATATTTGTAAAAATTAAGCAAGAATTGGGCAATTTATATGTTGAAACACACGGAACGATTTCGGCAATAATGAAGGAAACTGGAGTTGGAGTTGACATGTAGTATAAAAAAAGTCCTGATTGAAGAATTTCAATCCTAAAGATTGATCCTGAGAAATACATTTATTGAAATGCGTGCTCATAAAAGCATGTATGTATATACGTAAAAAAACATAAAACAAAGAAATCCTTTACAAAAAAAAATTAAAAGCAATTGCAAAACTTTAGACCTTGAATAGAAATTTATAGTATAACCTATTATTTTGTTTACAGTTATAAAGTTTATTCCTTGAAGTAAAGTTTTTTTTTTAACGGTGATTGGTCATTTACGCTATGATAGTTTCAACCACCTGCTCTGGCAGATGTACACATTTGAGGATGCATTGGATGTTTACATTGGAGATCATTAATAGTTCAATTATAGAGTGCTTCAGACGTTATTTCGTTTTTCCTATAGTGACCATTGTCTTTAGAAAAGGTATGTGTTGAAATCATTCCTTCAAATTAAGCATTTTATTGATAGTAGCAATTAACAAAATTAATTTTAATAAAAGTGAATTGTTTAATTATTTTTCGATATAACTCAGAAATAATAGGATTTTTTAGGATTAATTAAAAAATTTGTACTTGTTAATTTACATACTTGCTTGTTAAAAATAAAGGTAATTTTATTTACATCAATAGCTGTGCATCAGCTTTAACTAAAAATATATGTACATATTTTAATTTAATGATTGTTAATTGATATAAAATTTATTAATTTCACTTTAGAGTAATTCAAGCATGGTAAATTAATATGCCCTTAATTTTAAAATAAGTTAATGTGGAAACAGATTTTTGTTCTTAAAAAGTATCAAAATTTAAAACGGTGTTTCAAGAAATTTATTTTAAATTGTCTCGAAATTTTTTTTCTCATGGATGTTATCCTTTTTTTAACACATTGATCTTTTTATCATTATAATAGTTGTTTTTAAACACTAATAAAGTTTGATTTGCTTAGGTGTACTATAATGGAAAGTGCATCATCTACATCTTCAAAATCAAAGCCACCACCTTTGACACAAGCTGAAAGAAAAAGGCGATACCGGGCCAAAAAGAAGTTGAATGATCCAAATTATCAAATTAACGAAAATAAAAGAATTGAAAAGCTGCGAAAAAGAAAAGTAGAAGCCATGAACGCTGCGCAACGAAAACTTTACAGACAAGCTGTGAACAAACGAGTGCAAAAATGTCGGTCTATGCAAAAAGAGCTATCTGCAAGTAAGATGGAAGTATCTGCTTCAGATATTCCTAAAAAAATGTTTAAAAATCCTCAATCCTTAGGTAAGGCTATACGAAAAACAATGATCTCACTTCCAGAATCTCCACGCAAAAAACTAGAAGTTGTCTCTGGAGTTGCTAAGCAAGTTGATTTAGAAATAAATGTTCCCAAACCCATGGGGGACTTCGGTTCCGATCGGGAATTCGAAAAATTCACCATGTTAAATGCGACTCTAAGGGTAACATTGAACTGTTCAATACCGCTATATGAAAATTGTGCTTGGTTATGTTTGTGTAACTTGCAATGTGGTTGGAATTACTTTTCACTAGTCAAAAATGCAAGAGTAATATTTAAAATTATTAATGGAACTTTTATATTTATTATAAAAAATTAAGTAACAAAAATGTGCTTTATAAAGTTAAATAATAAATAATTGTGTATTTAAATATGTCACTAAACTCCTATATTTATTTATTTGCTAACCAAAGTGTTTATCATTAAAAATATTAGGATTTTAAAAACTGAACTGCAAATCAATTCGCACGCTGTAACACACGGAACGTTGAGTGCAACACACGTGACGGCGCTATTTATTTTATTGTAGTCTGACTATTTGTAACTCAGATTTCCAACGCCACTTTTTTTAAAGCTTGTTTACTTAGCTTGCTATTGATATTTTTTATTTTCATGAGTATTTGCATAATTCGCAGAATTATGCAAATAATAGAAGAAGAAAAGAAAATAACCCTGTTAAATGGAAACACACGTGACGCGAAATGAAAAAATTATATCTGCGTAACTTTTTAGTTTAAAAAGATTCCGATTAGCTTAATAAGATCATTAAACATCTGAGAAAAGATATAAGTTGTCATCTTATTTGTTTTATACTGCTTTCAAACCAAAAATGTAACAAATATACTGAAAATGTGGTCCGAATGTAACACACGGAACGCTGGAATGCTCCTAGAACATTTGCGATAGGTCTCTTTTCTGCGTACAGTGCGATATGAGAACTTGATCTTACAAGTCTCAATGATCTTCTGCTTGTTGTCCTCATTTCCACTCGGTGGTGCGCCAGCAGTTTCATCTGTGGCCAAAGAGATAGGGCTAATGAGCCCGATTTACCGCGGGTCTCCGAAGCAAAATTCTGTGGTAATCTAATGATAAAAAGATTTGTAAAGTCACATTTCGCTGGCTGCATTGAATATTTTTTCAAAATGGTTTTTTTTTAATGATAAATGTAGTTGACTTACAGGTCTCTTTGATGACACTTTTTGAAATTTGTTCAAATATTTTTTGTAAATGTGTTTGTGGAAAAGTAAAAAAAATATTCGATTCAATGTCAAAAAATAGGATTATAGAGACTTACAAGTGAAAAAGATTATCATTTAAAAAACGTATATAAAAATATTCAATACAATAGGAGACATGTGGCTTAGAATTTTTTTCACCCATTGGATCAACACCGAGGCACTTTTGTTTCGAGACCCGCGGTCAGTAGGGCTCATTCGTCCTTAAGGGGTCATAGGAGTCTTAAAATGTGCAAAGAAGTTACTACAAAGCATAGTTTGCTCTTTCATGTAATTTTTTAACTACTCAATATATAAGTATAATTTTTTTGCATGTAATTCTACAAGATTTATTTAATATAAAACAAATTTTAAAATTTATGAAACTTTAGCCAAAACTAAAGCAAATGATATTAAACATAAAGCTCTTTGAACACATTGGGATTAGGCTTGCGCGGCAAATTGTGATGTCAAAATTGAAAAAATGACCAAGAAAATGACTTTATATTGTACAAATATGTACAAACAAAGACTTATACCTAAATTCTCAGCTCAATTTTAATAAGAAATTATTTTAAGAACTTTTTTCTAAAAAAATTAATAAAAATTTGAAAATTTTGATTTTAATTTTTTTAAAAATTAATTTCTAATTAAAATTGAGCTGAAAATTTAGGTATAAGTCCTAGTTTGTACATATGTGTACAATATAAAGTCATTTTCTTGGTTATTTTTTCAATTTTGACCTTAATAAATAAATATTATAGAATTAAATATAAAAAATTATACTTATATATTGAGTAGTTAAAAAATGACATGAAAGATCAAACTATGCTTTGTAGTACCTTCTTTGCACATTTTTAAAACTCCTATGACCCCTTAAAAGAATGTCGGAGTAAAATATGAACCTGTTTATGAGAGAAACTTAATTCAATAAAATTGGACAAAATGACATTAGTTCTTTGAGAGTTAAAGCTGCCCTTGACGCAAATTACATCTGTTTATATTTCTCAATACAATTCCTTCATGTCATTAATACAATTTCAGTATCCAGTTATCTGTACAATAACATAAGAATATAGATAATGCACAAATAAACAGAAAAACACACACACATTTCTTTTAAATAATAACTTTAGTTTATAAATAACGTGGCCAGGCCGTTGATATATTCTAGTTGAAGGTCCGGGCCCCTGTAAGTTATACGTGCCGATTCAGAAGATCGCCAGGAGACCGGTGAAAGGGGGGAAAGAATAATTCTCGAACAGCGCTGGAACAGAGAGTATACAGGGTGTTTCAAAATTGACCGGAATAAGAATTGATGCAATTCCGAAATATTGAGCCGGCCCCTTCGAAAAATAGTAAAAAGCCAATTGATCACGCGTTTTGGTCGTGGTTGCATACTTGAACTAGGGCAGCACGAGAATGTGTTGACGAAGGGATGCATTTGTTTTGAGTTTGGTTTGATTGAATCGACATATTGCCTAGTAATTTTACAATTTGCAGATTCTGTTACATCACAGTTTCTAAAACTACTAAAAATGATTAGTAACTACGAAAATGGAATTTTTGTGTTTGGCTTTCGATTTAAATAATTTGGTGTGTTTCAAATTCGAGCTGGATGTTTGAAAATTGGAAGGAGCTAAACGTTTTGCGATAGAAATGTACAGTTTGTCGAAATGTGCATGTGTTGGGACCAAATAGTTCTATAGTAGGGTAGAGACTGAACCTACCAACCGCACCATCTACCAGCACGGTGACAATTTACGGTCGTATTCACCAGTCACGGGGCTAATCCCGAACAACTTAATCCACATTTGATACTACAACTTCTTAATCCGACTTTAATCCTAAACTCGTATTCACCAGTTCCCGATCAAGTTGTCCAGAGATGAACTTCCGGAAGTCGTCTCCCATTGGCTGAAAATTATTTTGTGCTATTTTCGAGCCACTTGTAGAGTAAAAGAAACGAAGTGAAATAAACATGTTTGTTTACTTGAGCGCTTGAGCCAAATGTAAACAAAATGATGTATAATACTTTCGTGAATAGAATTTTGAAAATCGGATCTTAGAGACTAGAGATGTATGAAATGATCGAAGAGACAACAATAAAAGTTTCATCCAACAAATTAATAGGATTGAAAAATAATCCTATTCAGTATTCTGTAACTAAGGCAAAGCACACACATAGGGTTGGGTTTTTCCCGTCCAAAACTTAATATTTGCCATCCCAGCAAGATAAACTGGTAGCCTAGCTCTCCTTATTATTTTCAATAGTATTGTGTTAATTAAAGGAAAGAAACAAAATAACAATAATATAAAAAATCCCTTACAGGCGAACATGAAAAAAAAACACCGAAAAAATAAGGTGGAACATAATTGGCAATCAGCTGGCATACAGATATGCCTAATATACTGCAAATTAATGTGAAAAATAGATAATAGAGATTCAAGTCATCGATATTTATTTAAAAAAAATATTCAAAAGTTGTCTTTTAAAGGCATAATAAATATTTTTAATTGTTAGGTGAATAGGCAGCTTACTATTTAATTTATGTGCAAGCTTAAAGATTTAACATGAAAAACCTATTCCACCCCCTGAAACTAATTATTGTTTGAAATTCCTGTTTTTTTTTCTTCTACCCTCCACCTACTCAAATCCTAACTTTTTTTTAACCCATCTTGGCACATGTATATGCATATTTTTTAATGAAGGCCTGTATCTTTGTGAAAACTGTCGCCTTTCGGGAGATGCAATGTTAGAAGAGAAGACAAATTTGGACCATATGAAGCCCAAACTTTTGGTGTTTCCTTTTTGTAGAGGCCAATATATTTCTTTTGATACCACACACTCCCATTTTGAGCGAGTATTTAAGCTTCCTGCTGAAATTTGATTTTTTTTATTCATAGCCTGTGTTAAAACACACAATGGGACAAAATACTCCCTGGGGACATATATGTTGCCAAAACTGTTGTGGTATTCTTGTTCTAGACCCTAGGGGGATCTTTATATGTGCCACAATGACCATTTTTAGGCGCACTTAAACACACAGCTCGAAATGTGGTTTTTATTGTTCGGCAAAGCATCAGTACATGAAAAAAACCCAATTTCAACCCCTAAAACACTGTTGTTTTAAAGTCCTGTTTTTTTACCTGTTCATCTCCACCTACACCATCTCCACCTAGTCGAGACATCACTTTAACCCATCTTGGCACATGTATATGCATATTTTTGAATGCCACCAAAATAAAAAATATATATTTACTAGAAATGGAAACTTTAGTTGGAAAATCCCACCAACATGTTTTTATGTTTTTAAAAAAAGAAGTATGTGAATAAATATTAATAATTTACATATTTATAAATTTGCAAATTGAAAAATAAATTATGTGAAACACGTTTTATTTCTTCTAAGAAAGGGTAGACATCAAAGTCAATCATATTACAATATTTTTCAAATGTAATCACACACAGTCTATAAATAAATTACAAATACACAGATTGATCGAGAAAAGTGAGAGAGTGATGAATTGCCTAGAACATTTTGAAAATAAATATATCAATATTCATCTTGTTGGTCAAAGGAAAAAACTACAAATGTGCCAGTTCTAGAGATTGGAGGTTATTGAAAACAGTGGGCTCAACAGCCTTTGGCTCGCCAACCTTGTGCTTTTGCACATTTGTAGTTTTGTCATTTGACCGACTATATATAATTATACACTTCAAATATGTATATGACACAATATTTAACCTTCAATAACACTTAAAATTTTTTTGATTAAAAACATTAAAAAGCATGTATACACAGCATGAGGAAACAACAAATGCAGTATTAAAATTTTTTGTATGTAAATTATAATTGTTTAATCTTTTTAAAGGGAAAAAAGTTTCTGAACTTGTTTGCTTAATTAATACTAAAAATATAACTTTAAAATAAAGTACTTGGTTGGACCATGCATAACTCTTTTACAGACAAAAAAAAAATGGAATAAGTCAAATTGAAATAATAAAATTTTTCATGTTAGTTCTTCTGGATTTTTTAAGGACCTATAAATAAAATATCCTTCATCACTAAAAATAATCATTAATAATCAAATTTCTGTTAGCTGTTCCATCAATAGAATTTGGAATGTCGATCGCTGAAGTATCATCTTCAGATAAGGTTCAATAAGATCTTCCAACTTGATGGTTATGTTGTGAAGGACAGTTGTTGCCATAGTAGTTTCCAGCTTTTCTCACCAAACTTTGAGATCCTTAAAAAAAGTGTTATCAGCAAAATTTACAAATGTCGACAACTGTATTGAACTATTGCTAGATCTGTATGCTTTATAAAATTGTTTACGAAATTGAATTGTTTGGAAATTAATTGTTTTGGTCATCTTAAGAAATATAGGCTTGCTATTCTGAGCAATATTTTTATTATAAACTTAGGGAGAATATAAACTCGAGGAGTGGGTCGAAATATTTCACATAAAACTTCCAGAAAAAAATTGATTTTCTATAAGTGAACTTTGTTTTGAAAATTAATATTTTTTTAAACATAAAATAAATTATGTGAATAAAAAAAAAAGTTCAGGGTTGCAAAAAAACTTTTTTGGTAAATAAAACCAAGCCTGGGTAGGAATTATTAAAAAACTTGTTTTTTTTGGCAGAAAACTAAAGTAAAATGATAGATAAAAGTTATTTTTAAGTTTTGAATACAGCATTTTTTAACAAAATTATAAAAAAATTGTTATACACAAACATGTATATCAACAGTCAAACAACAAAACTGCGAATGTGCCAATTCTTGAAATTGACATTATTTGTAAACATTGGGCTTGACAGTGTTTGTGTTTCTATATCTGTGTTTTTGCACATTCATGGCTTTGTCATTTGACCGATGATATATACCATAATTATCTTCCAGAAGAATTAGTTTTTTAAAAAAATATTATTTACAAATATATGTAATTAGAAACAGAGAGGATTTAACAAAATCTAGTTAATTCTTTTAATTACTTTAGAAAATAACGAAATGTTATTTTAAAAGTAAAATCAAAATATTTCAGATAAAATCTTACTTGGTGGGCCAGAACTACTTGACAAAATTTAGTGATTTTTCAATTAACAATAAATAATTATTACTGGCAACCCAGTATATTAAGCCAAGGTAGGGTTACAACACTATCGTAGCACGCATCCCAACCTGTTTTATGATTGTCGTTAGAAATCGAAGCATATTCAGAAATCAATGATTTTGGGATGTACCCAGGTTCATTTTAAATAGGTTTGTGTGATGATTCAAGAGTATACAAACAATACGATTCCTTTCCTTACCTCCTCTGCCTATCATTTGTTGGGTTCAAAAATGGCATCAAGTATGTTCTCAGTGAATAGTCGCTGTCTCCAAGAACATGGTAGTTGTTCGACACATCCATCAGCAAGATGGCTCTCAGGTAGGAGTTGTCCGAAATAGTGTACACTTTCAGGTTATTGTAAAGTCAAAGAGCGTATTTTCTTATCTGTATCACACTTTTGGCTAACCTAGGAAAAAAAAATAAAAATAAAACATTTGAAGGTAAAAGTGTAATTTATTAGCAATACATATAATAAAATTATAACTATTAATTTTTTACTTTCTAACATTGAGAGATGTGTAAAACAAGATAAATTCCCATGTTGAAACTTTTCCCAATTTTAAACGTTTCAACAACAAGCGTTAAACATTTCTGGCAATCATGTAAACAAACCCCAAAGAGGAATAAAATTATCAAGATAACACAGATCCCTAATGATTCTGAAAAATTAATAGCTCCGTCAACATCCAGAAACTACACAACTTCAGGATGTTGCTAACCTGGAAAAGTCGTCGTATAGTCACTAATACTTAATAATCGATATACAACCTTTGATTACGAACGGAAAGTGTATTTTAAGGATACCTTGTAAACTTTATACTGTGTGTGGGAGGGGTGGAGGTAAGGGTCTAGGGTAAAATCAAGATACATTGAGTTAAATATAATTATCAGATGTGTTGACAAAAAAACCCTTCTTGTTCCTACATCTTAACAACATTTACTGGAACTAAGCTCTTGTATAATGAATGAATTAGTAAAATTATGTTTGGTAATGGTAGTCTTTTTTGTGTGCTACACTAGAGGCAATCACATCAGTGCCTAAGGATTTAAAGAGATTCAGAATAGGAATGCCAGAAGCAGGACTCACACCAA
The DNA here is from genome assembly GCA_023701765.1 of Hylyphantes graminicola. Classification (NCBI taxonomy): domain Eukaryota; kingdom Metazoa; phylum Arthropoda; class Arachnida; order Araneae; family Linyphiidae; genus Hylyphantes; species Hylyphantes graminicola. The sequence goes on along the minus strand of CM043121.1, from coordinate 15,877,210 downwards.
AACTGTGAACACTAATAAAAGACAACTTCCTTAGCCGATTGACAGAATATTGAATGAGCTAGTACCAAACTTTGTTTCTGGTTGTGTTACGAGAAAGACTCTTTTTCTTTTTGATTTCTAACCTTATACTTTGCTGGAAGAATTATTAAGTTATTGTATTAAGCTTTACTAGTTTAAACAATAAAGGCTGGTTGGAAAAATACGTTTGTTTTGGCTGCACAAGGGCAAATCAAGAATACCGTCTATAGCCTAGAGCATTTTTTTCAACTGGCTGTAAACAAGGTAAAATCCTAGTTAATGGCCCAGCGACTTTTTCGTTGGTCGCCAAATTTAGCTACATCGCGGAAGAGTGGTACGTAATCGAGGAAAATACGAATCGAAAGTTATTATAACAAAAGGAAGCGAAAATCACTTGTAGTAAAACCATAAAATATACGGATAAACCATAAAGATCGTCGAAGGACAGTGGAACTGGTAGCTAGAGTAGAATTATTTATCCCCCTTTTGAATGTCGCCGAATTTTCCCTTAAGGCTCTGGACCATAAACTAGGATAAAACAAAAAAATAATTATCATAATAATGATTGAAATATAACCTACCTCTTGCATTTCTAGGTCCGATTGCGGTAATTTGATGAAAATCAGCCTCAATCTTATTGATTCTGCTTGTTGCTGGCTGACCTGCTCCTAAATCGCCGATAAATAGCTGGCCATTTCCACATTTTCGAAAAACTTCTGTTTTCAAACTTCTTTCCCTCCTTTCTACCGTTTCTAGGCGTTGTAAATTATTGAAATCAAAGATTCGAAATCTTCGTAGCGATCTGCCATTTTCTTCTTTGTTTACTAAAATGCTACTCGAACGCTATTGGTTAATCCAAAACTCCTTGAGATTAAACCACCACGAGAGGGGGTTTAATCTCGAACACTTAATTTGAGATTATGTTTACGATTAAGTGCTGGTGAATACCGTTTCGAGGCTAATCGCGAACTAGAACCGGTTCAGAGACTAAACTGCGCTTAATCGTGCCTGGTGAATACGAGCGTTAGTGCACGGCCTACTCAAATACTAAGGCCAAAAAAGCTCTCCTAAACAAGCACGGGGACGGAATTTTTGACGTCATAGTTCCGAGTGACGTTGTTCCAAAAGTGAAGATAACCGGTCACGAAACCTGTTCGGAAACACTCGTTCACGGCTGACCACATATTTAGGGTTCCGAATGCATCCGAACTAGTTTCTCAATCTTCGGCACTCGGAATAGTGACGTCAAAAATTCCGTCTAGCTTATGTTTGGGAAAGCTTCTCCGGGCTTGTATTGAAGTTGGCCGTGGCTTAGTGGCTAAATGGGAAAAAAAGGAGGAAATGGGGAGGCATCGCCTGTTATTAGAAGATACCTCTTTAGTTCGAAAAACATCATGTGTTTGCGGAAAATCAGCAAACCAATCACGTCATCAGATTTCTAGTGCATGGAGCCCATGGACAGACGCACACTCTTAAAACAAACACTCCCAATTTACCTCAGTCTGAGTGGATTTTACTCCTCCAGACTGGAAAATGCACTTCTCCTTTTCGTGTGGATCCTTTGTGTGTTAAACCTCCGACAGGATCACTCCAAACGAGTGATTTTAACTCAGTCTGAGAAAATATGCATGCCTTTAGGGTGTCGAAAATGCACTTCTCCAACTGGAGTGGATTTCACTCTTTTGTTTTAAGAGTGCAGGTTAATATCAGAACTTAAATTTTTACAAGTGCCAAAAATCGTGTCCTTGTTGGTTGTCATCAGTCCCACCGGGTGGTGGTGTAGCACCAGCTGTTTCATCTGTGACCATAGAATTAAGGGCTAATGAGCCCGATTGACCGCGGGTCTCCAAAACAAAGGGCCCCTGTGTCAATCCAAAGGGTAAAAAATATTTTCAAGTCACATTGCTTCGTCTGCATTGAATATTTTTATAAACGTTTTTTTTTTGTATGATAAATGTAGCTGACTTACAGGTCTCTATGAATCCACCTTTTGAAATTTGTTCGAATATATTTCGTAAAAGTAATTATGGAATTTTTTTTTAAAAAAAGTATTCGATTCATTTTCAAAAAATGGGATTATAGAGAGCAACAAGTCAGCAAAATTATCATAAAAAACGTATGCTAAAATATTTAATACAACAATAGAAAGGTGGCTTATTTTTTCGCATTAAATTAACATAGAGGCACTTTTGTTTCGGGACCCGCAATCAGCAGGGCTCATTCGCCTTAACTATGTCTGTGACGAAGGAGCCGTGACGAGGCCGTTGACAGGTTTCAGTCGAAGGTCCTGGAATCCTGGGTCCTTGTAATTATACGTAAAGATTCAGCAGATCGCCTGGAGACTGGTGAACCGCAGGGAAGAGTAGTTCTCGAACATACGCTGGAACAGAGAGAGAAAGGACTTAGACCAAAATTTCCAGCAAGGAAGTCTCAGTTTCAGAGAACATTTAAGGGGTCATAGGAGTCTTAAAAATGTGCAAAGAAGGTACTACGAAGCATAGTTTAATCTTTCATGTAATTTTTTAACTACTCAATATATAAGTATAATTTTTGGTCATGTAATTCTACAAGATTTATTTATTATAAAACAAATTTTAAAATTTATGAAACTTTAGCCAAAACTAAAATAAATGATATTAAACAAAAAGCGATTTGAACGCATTGGGATTAGGCTTGCGTGGCAAATTTTGAGGTCAAAATTGAAAAAATGACCAAGAAAATGACTTTATATTGTACAAATCTGTACAAACTAGGACTTATACCTAAATTCTCATCTCAATTTTAATTAGAAATTATTTTAAGAACTTTTTTCGAAAACAATTAATAATTTTTTTTTAATTTTGATTAAAAATTTTTTAAAAATAATTTCTAAATAAAATTGAGATGAGAATTTAGGTATAAGTCTTTGTTTGTACAGAATTGTACAATATAAAGTCATTTTCTTGGTCATTTTTTCAATTTTGACCTCAAAATTTGCCTTGCAAGCCTAATCCCAGTGCGTTGAAATAGCTATAGTTTAATATCATTTATTTTAGTTTGGGCTAAAGTCTCATAAATTTTAAAATTTGTTTTATATTAAATAAATCTTATAGAATTACATATAAAAAAATTATACTTATATATTCAGTAGTTAAAAAATTACATGAAAGATCAAACTATACTTTGTAGTACCTTCGTTGCACATTTCTAAGACTCCTATGACCCCTTAACGAGAAATTCGATATTTACAACAGCAAAACCAGCGAGGTTACCGGACTTCCGCGAATCTGAGTTCCGCTGACTTTCGGCACTCGATTACCCGATCTACCTCCTGTCCATATTAGATCGGATAATCGAGGCTGTTTTTATAGTTTTATTATGTAAAAACTGACATGTTTCCATGGGAAAACAAGAGATATACAAGTCCATCCCATTATGAGATGTACCCTTCATATAAGAACTATCGTATTTAAACTTGTTTTTTTTATCTGAAGATGAGTCTTTTATGTTCCTAAATATGTTAATTTTTACATAATAATACTATTTGAGCCAAGAGTTAACGTTGTTATCTTTAAGAAACTTCGCATGCAGAGTGAGGTTCTAGTTAAATAGAGTTTCTAGACAATTGCTCTACACTGTTAAAAAAAGCCTGAATTTTACGTGCATATTTCTGTGATTATTTTCGGGAATTTACGGAAAGATTGCGTTTCTTCAACAAACAGACGGTTTGTCTGAAATAAACAGACCGTTTCCGTTTTCCTTAAACGCTTGACTAGCGAAAACGGAAAAACACCGTATTTCTGCGTGCAGAATTTCACTTAAGACCCGTATTAACGTAATTTCTCCATATAACCTCGCACCCAACAGCTTTTAGCCTCGACACATCCGCTGACCGACTCAGCCACCATATTTTTTGTTTGTTTGTTTTGACCACATCTGAAGCAAGAAAGATAAATATACAGGTATGTTCATTTCTTTTAATAAAATAAGATTTTATTTAAAGATTATATTTTCTATCTTTCTATTCTATGTATAGAATCCAGTTCTTGTCTCTTTCTTATTTGTTTCTGTAATCTCTATAGTCCTATAATTGACCGTGGAATGATTCCTGAAATTAATAATTCCGTTTGTTTACCAACACGCTTTACTAAGTAAATTAAATTTAAAAGTTTGAAAAAGCTGTCAAATGTATTAAATAAACAATGTTCACCAACAAACAAGTGCACATTATTAAAAAAAAATAATGAAATGATTTGAAATTATTACATTTAAATTCGATTGAAAAGCAATTGCCCTCGTGTAGCTCTAGTGCGACGATAATTCAAAACCTAACCTAACCTCGATTGAAAAGCACGGTTACGCTATCGCTATCAGCACAGCATGGTTTATTTTAAAAACTATGCAAGAGTATACATAACGTAAAGTTTCTCTTTAATAAATAATACTCTTTTGTTTAATTTAACGAATCAATTAGTGATTACGGATGTATGCAGATCACATGCTTTGATTCGATTCAGATGTTACATACACTATTGTCAATGCTCTTTGTTTTGAAAAATCTGCACTAAGAAAAACACAATTTCCAATTGAATGCAAATTTTCTAACGAATTCAAAATTTAGGAATTGCAAGTGTCCGCAGATTTTGTCTGATTAACGCCTGACTACCACTTGCTTCTTTACATTAGATCTACTTATTCAAAATTGGATTTGTATATATTAATATATTATTTTTTTAGGTGCTTGTTAATCATAAATCTCCAAAGAGGGTCGAAAGTTCAGAAAAAGAAGAAACTGTAGTTCCTGCACAAATTTTCAAATCAGTTGAGGATTTGAAATACCATAACAGTCCTTTTCAATTATGAAAGAAAAATAAAACTTGATTATATTCTGCAATTTTTTTTTTGTTATTCACATATTGCTAAATTGTATCAGTGGTGTATCCAGGATGGGGGGGGGGGGGGGTTGATGATATAACTCGTCCCCAAATAATAATTCTATCAGTGACTATACAAATACATGTATGTATTCCACAAATGAAGACACTTAAAAATTTATTGTTTCTGACTACAAAGATTACTGTTTTAAAGAGTCTCTCTGTTTAGGGGTGTTCAATCCCTAAGACACCCGACTCATTATCCCCTACCGGTGATTTTGCCCTGGATATGCTAACTGTAAAGTACGACGATATTTAGCCACAGAACAATACTAAATATATACATTGTAAAAAAATATGACAGAAAAATTATCAAAATTCTTAAAATTTTTCTGTCATATTAAAATTGTTTTAAATATATGAAGAGTGGATGTTTTTAAATTTCAAAAATATGAACAATGTCCTTTTTATTCCGAAAATATACCAAATATGGTTAAAAATTATCAAAGGATTAGAATGTATTAGTTTTGAATAGATTTAAGGTTAAAGTATGAAGACATTATATGCTTACGTTTTATATAACAAACAGGATGCATGTTTAAAATTCCCTATGCTTAACTTATATTTATAAAACCATACATAAATGGATATATTTAGAATGATTGATCTTTAAATAGTATATAGAAACAAAATTGACAAGAAAAAAGCAAAAATGTCTTGGAATTAACTAGAAAATACTATGTAAGTTTCCTGAATTTAAGAGAGAAATGCCAATTAGAAATTCATGAAATTAACAGGAAAAAGCTAAATGGAAAATCCTGAAATTAACGGAGAAATTCCGAAATGGAAGATCCTGAAATTAACGGAGAAATTTCGAAATGGAAGATCCTGAAATCAACGGAGAAATTCCAAAATGGAAGACCCTGAAATTAACGGAAAAATTCCTATATGGAAGTTCCTGAAAATAACGGAAAAATTCCAAAACGGAAGATTCTGAAATTAACGGAAAAATCCCGGCAACTTGCTGCCAGTAGTTTTTCCGTTAATTCAAGGAATTTTTTTTAACAGTGTACGACAGAATAGCGACAACTTTAGGGGTATGGAAACCCGCTTTCACAAAAAGATCTCTATTGGTCAAAAGGGCATTGAACTGTTACTTAATTGACTCTCACGTTAAAAGGAAGCATTGGTAAAAAAATGTCTTTAGAACTAAAATAACCGTATTTAATCAAAATTATTTGTGTCTTGCTCTTCCACCCTGGATGCCTACACTCTCAGAAATAACACTTTCATTTTTGACGATTCATGAATCCTCAAGCCTCATTTCGTTAATTTTGAGGATTGTTTCATCAAACTATCACGTTACTTTTGAGTAAACGCGAATCCTCACTTTTACGATCGTGATTTGACGATTCTGTATCTCGATTTTGAGGAAACTGAATCTCATTGTTGTCTCACATGCTCAAAAATGACGAAATATTTCTTTAGATTAGACGACATTCAAATCTTTATAAAAATGACGATTCAAATTTCCTCACTTTGAGGAAACGAAAACTCGGAGCATTTGCCAGTAAACGAATCGTCAATATTAAGGAAAATTTCGTCGTTTTTGAGCATTCATTTTTGAGAGTGCAATAATGACATAAGACATAATTGATCCTGTAAAGTTTCAGTTAAAGGTCATGTTGTGAAAATAATCAATAACGCAAAATCTAAAAAAATGACAACCTAAATACGACAATTACAAATTTAATTATGGACTAATGCATAGAATTAAATGATATTCGTCGGATTTTAATTCTATATTATTTTGACATTGTGATATCCACTCAACATCCACTAAGCATTCCTGTACTATTATGGTAGTTTTAAGAAGTGTGAAACTTAAAAGTGGTTTCCATTTATTTGACTAACAAATAGAGTAAGAGATGGGTTGGTAAAAATATTCAATAAAATTAATTTTACATAATATAAAAATGTAGAAAATTAGTATTTATTATTTGAAAGGTGCATATCTTTTCCGCTGTCAGTTTTATTTTTTCTAAACCAAAATATTTTTGTAACTATTTTAATTCTAAATACTAATTAAAGGTGTTTTTAAAAAGTATCACAATAAAAGTAAAACTTGAATGATACACCATAGTTGAAGGTTTATGTTGTTGAAATATTACTTTACAACTAATTGTTTTAAAGAAAGCATTACAATTTATAAACTATTTTTGTAAACAAAAATTTTGCATTTTAAACTTACTGGCTACTTAATTATGCTTTTTAAATTTGACGTTAGAATCCTAAGCAGTTCTAAAATTTCTTAAGCACAGCAAGTGCATATAGTTTCAGCAGCCAAATCAACTTTTTGTTTCATCAATTCCTTCCAATTCTTTGAGTTTAGTATCTCAGGAGAATGATTTATAACGTATTCTTGAGAAAATGACTTCAAACATTGGTCCTGGTGCAAATCCGCAAGCATCAAGCATTCACAAACATTGTCAGAGGCGATATTTCTTTTCAAGAATTCCCAGCACTGTTTGCCGAGTGCTTCAATTCTGTACTTCTCTGCAGCAAAATATACGCTTAAAGCCGAGTCCCCAATCTAAATTTTCCACAGAACCTCCGTAAATAAAGATAAGCATTTTCAAAACTGTGTCTTCTTTCAAGTCTTCGATGTCAATGATGCCAGTTTGGTTTTCTTTGATATCGCGTTCAAGCATTTCTGTGAATACTGTTGACTGCGCACAGAGAATGGCTTTGTGAACAGGAAAACTCTTTGTTTGAGTTTGAATAGTTACGTCAGTAAATGTTCCTTCGGAGTATAAACGGTGCAAATTATGTTTCCAAGAAGTTGGCACTGAACAGGTATCGAAAAGATTTGCTGATTTATTTATAGGCTTCTCAACCGTTTCGTGTTCTATTGTCTCTAAACATTTTGAAACAGCAAACTCGAAGCATAAAATTATATCTCTTCGATAAGAACTCAATTTTTGTGGCGTAAATGAAAAACTCCACACCTGTTCTATTTCTGACCTCTCAAACCAATGTTCATTTCTTTCTGATTCAAGAATACTGGCTTTGTCTATGAGAGATATAACAGCGCGGGAAAAATAGAGATTATTTGTCTTCTTTTGTTTAATTACCGCTTTAAAAAAATCTTTACCGGAAAAATCTTTTGACGAAGAGAAATCTACCATAAAATACACATTGTTATCAAATAAACTGATTTCTCTGGCAACAAATTTGCTTTCCTTCAAACTGCCAAGAATATTCACTTTCCAATTATAAAGAGTCTTTCTAACATCGATTACTGAGTACACGTTACAGATTTTTTGATAACTTCTACGCACACCGTTTATCACCAATTTTGCATTTCACAATTAAAATATCTGGGTTAGAAAATTTTATCCCTATCTTGCGAATAGCCGTGACTTTTAAGAACTCCACAGGCGAGAAATTAGAGCCGGCTTGGAATGTATAAGTTGAGGGGTCTGTTTCTTGAAATAGCCCAGAATTTGTAGACATTGAAAATGAAAAGAACACTTTGACAGGAAACTCGGAAGCTGCTTTCCATAAACGAATTCCAGTATCATCAGGTGCTGTTTTGTTTCCCCTCGGAAACAAATCCACATTCCACTCACAATTATTCATCAAGAAGGGGGGACTTCTGAAATATTCGCTAGTTTTCTGAGTACAGTAACTGAAATTATGGATTTCCCAAACGAATGTAAAACAACTGTCAGAGAAAATGGGTTCCATTTTAGTGATAGGTAAGAAAGAGAAAACGAATTAAGCAAGATTAAAAAAAATAGACTAAATACTAATTTTATCAAACTCGTTGATGGTTCCTCCCAGTTCAAAGAAAATTTCAGATATCACTATCCTATCGATATATCACTTTTACGGCCTTTGTATTATAGATCTTTTACTTTCGGTTATTGTCAATAGATAATAACTGATATTTATATAATTTGGGATATACAATACAATAAAGGTTAATGGTTAAAATAGAATTCAAATTCTAAAAATTTAATTGGACTTACAGATTAGATTCACAATTTTATGAGGGGAAAAATTACTAAAACCCAAAGCTGTAAAGTTGCACTAATTGTATAGATATTTACGAATAGTTATAAATTTAATCTAGTTTGATTCAGAAACATTTAATTTGTTTAAAACTATTTTTCGTAATTTATGAAGTTGTTTTTATAAAGTTCATAATTTTTTATAATAAGTTGCATGAATTTGATTATTTTAACGTTGCTGTACAGTGCATGAAATGTATTATGTAAACTTATATCTCGTAGTATATTGAGATGTATAAAAAGCTATGTATTTTCACCAATTTTTTAACTAAACTGAAAAGTACTATATTAATCAACTATACTTAACGTCATATAACTTTTTTATATATTTTTTTCAACTAACAAAAGTGATACAAACAACATTTAATCCTTCCGAAATTATATGAAATACTAGCAGTATGGTCCCGCCTTACTGGGAACTATATAACTTCGCATTGCTTCCTCATAGAGACATGCTTACCTTGTGAAAATACACATTAAAAATCAAAACAAATTTAAATTCGTGTTGGCGCTTGCACACTTAAAAAAGCAAATCGGTTGCGTTGGGTGCCTATTCAGGTGTTGGCTCGTCACCTGACTGTGGTTCTAAAATACTACGCCCGTCGCCAATAGCCCTTGTGTAGCTAGTGCGACGATGATTCAAAACCTAACCTAACTTAAAAAAGCAAACACTAATAGAGGATGAAGCAGCCTTAGGGCGAGCGCACATCTCAACCAAACTCAATCAATCAAACTAATAGAGGATGGCGTCAAGCCCCCGTTTCGGCCCGGTTCATGTATTTTCCTGCCCTGTTATGGTCCCGCAATCCCACGTGGACGACGTTTTTTTTTAAAAACTAATTATATTAATTAAAAATCACAATCAAATATGAAAAAACTAAGCCTCAGGTGCACACGTAGGTATTAAAAGGAATCTATATTAAAAATTTCGAATTTTTTTAGAGCAGTCTAAGTAGATCTTTTGCGATCCACAGACATACACACAGACAGACAGACAGACTCTTTCTTTTATTATTATAGATAGTTTGAAAGTTTGATAACGCACTGAAATACAAAAATTGTCGTCCAAAAAACAGACCAGATAGGTCAGACAAAGTTTTCTAAAAATTTAAGAATTATTTTTCAGTCTCCAATAACTACCAAGATTCTTCCTAAATTCTTCGAATATACACATCTGGTAAATTCATTATCATTGATAACTCCTATTGTAAAAATAATGTTTCTAACCTCCTTTATGAAGCATGATTTCTTAAATTTCTGATCGATGTTCATGATTATGAATTATCAATAAAACATGCAAGATTAGCACATTTTACCTTACACATATGTAACCGCCAACATAAGACAACTCAAAAGGAATAGTCATTTAAGCAAGTAGTGGCGAAAAGAATACTTTATTAAGCGAGTGCACTGTAAAAAAAACACCTGTTGTTTTTACAGTTAAAAACTGTCAACTTTGACGCCAGTTAATAACTGTTTATTTTACAGTTTAAAACTGTAATTTTTTACAGTTTAAAACTGTCATTTTTTACAGGAATACTGTTATTTTTACAGGGAGAAACTGTATTTTTAGCAGGGAAAAACTGTTAAATTAGACATGCAAAGTGTCACGTGATAGAGATCATCGTTACGCACAAATACCCGATACTAGCCCTCACTAGTCCAGTCAAATGGGGAAAAATAGGGGAAAGTTTTGGTGTAGTTTTTTTTTAAGTTTTATTATATGTTTTCGAGGTCGCTGATCACGAATCTGAACTTTTCCACCTCGTATCTTTTCCGGAAATTGAGTTATAAGCAAAAAACATGAAAAAAATCGGACTTTTTTCAGTTTTTTCTTTGTAACGCAAAAACTATCAATTTTAGAGAAAAAAAGTTAATTATGAATTTGAAGAAAATAAAATTTTCTATAACTTTTGTACATACAACATCTTTGTAAGAGTAATAGTTAAATGGCTAGCACGCGCCGAAAAGCAGGCAAAAAGAAGCACCCCGATGCGACCTTGATCATTCACCCTAGGAATGGATCTTAACCTCCTCACAGCTATTTCTGCTACCTGGAAATTTAATTTATTTCAGATTTTCTCACCAAAAAGATGCAATTTACACCAATTATAATTTAATTTAATTAGAAAAAAGTACAATATCAGTAACTGTGGAATAATACATTTGTTTTTTTAAAAATAAGTTTTTTACAATTACAATACAAATATACAAGAGGTTAAATTCCGTTACGTTACGTCTTCTAAAAAATCGTCCGTTTGTAAAGTACCTTTAAGCAAATGTTGAGGTATTGAGCATCTGCAGCTGGTAAATCAATAACTGATTCTATTCGATGAATTATGGAACGCCCATATTCATCATTTCGATCTTCTGCTGCTTTGACAATAGTGTCTCTCACTCCAATTTGTCGAACATTATAAACACGATCGCTATCTATTGATTTTGTTTTATATTGGACTGCGAAATATTCTTCATTTATCTAGACCCCACACAAAAAACAATGAGTTTTGAAATCAAACTCAGGAACCGATGACCTTAACTGTTGCGAAGAATTCGTTTTTTCGCTTTTCAGTCTTATTCAGATGAGCAGCAATTATTTTGTCATTAATATAACTTTTCCTACACTTTAAGTGTACAGTGATCGATTTTTTTTTCTTTCAAAAAAACTCCTTTGCCATCTTTTCTTTTTCTACTTGCTTCAACGAATGATTCTATGCCTTTTATTTTAGCCACCGATGTAGTACTCCCATCGTCTAACAAACTGTCACAAATAAAACACACAGACATCGTATTTTTGAGGCTGTCACATTTCTCAAATAAACCTTAACTTAAGGGGTCATAGGAGTCTTAAAAATGTGCAAAGAAGGTACTGCAAAGTATAGCTTGATCTTTCATGTAATTTTTTAACTACCCATTATACAAGTACAATTTTTTTATATGTAATTCTATAAGATTTATTTAATATAAAACAAATTTTAAAATTTATGAAACTTTAGCCAAAACTAAAATAAATGATATTAAACATGAAGCTATTTGAACACATTGTGATTAGGCTTGCGCGGCTAATTGTGAGGTCAAAATTGAAACAATGACCAGGAAAATGACTTTATATTGTACAAATATGTACAAACAAAGACTTATACCTAAATTCTCAGCTCAATTTTAATTAGAAATTATTTTAAAAAACATTTTAAATCAAAATTTCAAAAATTTTAATAATTTTTTTAGAAAAAAGTTCTTAAAATAATATCTAATCAAAATTGAGCTGAGAATTTAGGTATAAGTCTTTGTTTGTACATATTTGTACAATATAAAGTCATTTTCCTGGTCATTGTTTCAATTTTGACCTCACAATTTGCCGCGCAAGCCTAATCACAATGTGTTCAAATAGCTTCATGTTTAATATAATTTATTTTAGTTTTGGCTAAAGTTTAATAAATTTTAAAACTTGTTTTATAATAAATAAATCTTTTAGAATTACATATAAAAAATTATACTTATACATTGAGTAGTTCAAAAATGACATGAAAGATCAAACTATGTTTTGCAGTACCTTCTTTGCACATTTTTAAGACTCCTGATGTGACCCCTTAAGAAGTAAGCTGTGTCCGAAAGCAACTGAACAAGTAGACGTATGGCTGCAAATAGAATTAACGCGACGCAAACCCCAGGAAAAACATCCTCCGGTAATTTTTTCAAAAAGACTGACAAAGTAAAGCGTTTCCAAAAAAAAAAAAAAACATTAAGTTTTAACCACTTACCGTTTGTAAATGGGAATAGTATATCTTATTATCGCTTATCAGCTCAGAACCGATAAGGGTAGCGTCAACTAAACTACTTTTATACTCACTGGTTAATTGAATCAGGTACTTAGGGTAACACTAATTTTTAAAGCGTGTGATTTATTTTGGTGCCCTTCGGAGAAAAACATGTGTTACTAATGCCGTCGCGCCTTATTTCCGCTGTCGAAAAACCGAATACATTGACCGAAATTGGTCTTTTAAAGACTGAAATACAGAAATTTCTTTATTTAAGTGTAAAATGTACAGCAAATGCCCGTTATTAAGTATACCATTGACACCGATAGGTATTATAACTATAAAGCGGCATTAAAGTGAAAAAGGAATAATGGAAAGGACAATGTTTGGTGTCAAGTCCAGATAGCTAGAGGGAGCGCGATATTTTACCTGTTTTCGACGCGCTCTAGCTGCTAAACTATTCATCTTAGAGCTATCTTGTAGCACAAAAATTATAGGAAATTTTATTGTCTTCAAATTCATAATTGACTTTTTTTCTCTAAAATTGACAGTTTTTACGTTATAATGAAAAAACTGAAAAAAGTCCGATTTTTTTCATGTTTTTTGCTTATAACTCAATTTCCGGAAAAGATACGAGGTGGAAAAGTTCAGATTCGTGATCAGCGACCTCGAAAACATAAAGTAAAACTTTAAAAAAAACTACACCAAAACTTTCCCAAATCAGCCCCTTTTATGGACGAATTGACTGGCCTACTAAGGCTAGTACAGGGTATTTTATTTTAGCAAGGAAAAACTTTTAAATTAACAGTTAAAACTGTTAATTTAACAGACACTGTTAATTTAACAAGAAAAACTGTTAATTTAACAGAAAAACTGTTAAGTTAGCAGTTTTTCCCTGCTAAATTAACCGTTTCTCCCTGTTAAAATCACAATTTTAAACTGTGAAAAATTACAGTTTTAAACTGTAAAAAAATACAGTTTTAAACTGTAAAATAAACAGTTATTAACTGGTGTCAAAGTTGACAGTTTTTAACTGTAAAAACAACAGGTTTTTTTTTACAGTGTGGCTTTTATTTCAAGAGCGAGGTACGAGCGAGTGAAATAATGACAAGAGCATAATAAAGTATTATTTGTCACGTGCCTGCTTGCAATAGTTTTTATAATAACGTGCAAAATTTGTGTTCTTACTTTTGTTTTATTTAATTTCCTTTAATAATTTCTGTAGTACTTGTAGTTTCCATGGAGACATTAGAAAATGCAAAAGTAATGAACCAATTGAAATAAGTGAGTTTCATGACATCATTTAGTTTCCATGAAGATATTCATGCCATTTTGTTTTTATACTAAGCAGATACTCTTATTTACTTTACCGCACTAGTGCCGAAAATCGCATTTTCACCACTATCTGTGACATAAGCACTTAAAGTCTCACTTTCGCAACGATTTATTAATAAATATGATACAAAGAAGTGAACTTTTTTGCACGTTGTTTTAAAAAAGTAATTTACGGAACATAATCTTTCAATTCGTTCCTAGTGCAAAGTTCAAGTAAACTTTTTTTAAAACGTCAAATTTTTTCAAATATAATAGATTGTATCGTGATTCGTATTTAAGGATGAGTTAGTATTATTCACTATTAGATGTAATTTTACAATAAAATCGCTGAAAAGTAGATTATTTTTCTTGAAATTAAGCAACTTTTCCACTTCAAATATATTATTTTTCAAAACTTTTTAACACCTAAAACTATGATTTATCTGTGTTCATAATTTACACTATTTTTTTCAAAAATGAAAACAAAATATATCAAAAAATTATTATTTTTAGTAATCATTAAGAAAATCTTATTTCACAAGATATACACATTACATAAAATAATCTCACTTATAATAACCAAAATTAACTTACTGTTATTTAAATCAGCTTGTGTTCAAGTATGGAAAACGAATCTTAAGTTGTCTTTAATTTCACGAGGCTCAAGTGCATAGTTTCAGCAGCTAAACTGACATTTTCCTTCATCAATTCTTTCCACTCCTCAGAAATTATGATATCAGTTGAGTGCTCCAAAAAAAATTCTTGGGCAACTGATTTCAACTGCTGGTCCTGATGCAAGTCTGCAAGCATCAAACATTCGCAGACATTTGCAGAGCTTAGGTTTTCTTTCAGGAAATCCGAACACTTTTCGCGGAGTGGCTCAATTCTGTATTTGTCAGCCGCGAAATACAAATCTAATGCCAAACTCCAATCTAAATTGTCAACAGAACCACCGTAAATGTAGAGGAGCATCTTAGAAATAGTTTCATCTTTCAAATCGTCTATGTCTATGATGCCAGTTTGGTTTTCATTCATGTCGCGTTCAAACATGGCTGTGAATACCGTTGACTGGGCGCACAGAATGGCTTTGTGCACGGGAAAATCTTTGGTTGGTGTTCGAATAATTATGTCACTAAATGTTCCTTCTGAATAAAAGCGCTGCAGGTTACCTTTCCAGCTATCTTCTATAGTTGTTTTTGAGGGAATAACTGGGCTGTTCACAGTTGTACTAGGACCCACAATTGTTTCATAGTCTAGTGTTTCTAATCTACTGGATTCAACACCTTCAGACACTACGAACTCAAATTGAAGAAATAAGTCCTGCTGTGGATACGAAAGCAGTTTTTTCGTTGGGGTAAAAGAAACAGCCCATGTCTGTTCTAATTCAGACTTCTCAAACCAATGTTCTTTTTTCGTAGATTGAAGAACCTCATTCATGGCTAGGATGTGCATATTACAGCTTGAATACACTTCTTTCGTGTTGGTTCGTTTGATTAATACTTCAAATGTTTCATCATCAGAAACTTTTTTTAGCGAACATGCATCTATGGCAAAAGAAGGGTTTTTAAATAAATTTGTTTTTTCAGGAAGTAATTGCTTTGTTCTTAAAGTATTAATATGACAGTTATAAATAGTCTTTTTAATACCGATTAGTGTATAAGCACTATATGTCTTCTGGTATTCAATAAGCTCATCATCCACTTTAGTTATTTTGCATTTCACGATAAAGGTATCGTTACTGTTGTACTTAACTATCTCATGAATGGGTGACACGTTTAAGTTTACTTTTTCACTGAATGTGCAATAAGCTGGAAATGAGACAAAGTATGGCCCGCAATCTTTAAACGAGCCCTCGCCTATTAATACGGAAAATTTAAAACTGATTTTAATAGCATCCTTCATTTGTTCTTTCCAGAAACGAATTCCGATGTAGTTTGTCGAGTCTTCAGTTCCTCTGGGAAACAGATCCAAATTCCAAAAACAATTATGCACAAAGAACTTAGGATTTCTGAGAAATTCTCCAGTTTGCTGAACACAACAACTGAAGTTCTGAATTTTCCAAATAAAAATAAAGCCTTTATCATTACTGTTGAGATCCATGGTGGGAGGTAAAAGAAGTCAGTATATTATTCCAACAAGTCCTATGAGAAAATAAACTGAATAATCTAAAATTATCACGTCGCCGTTATTCGATGCGTTATTCTACTGCCTCTAGTTCAAAGTCACATTGCTGATGAAACTGATATCAATAATTTATCAAATGTATTCTTTTCATGGACTTTTTCTCCTTTAGTTAAGGTTGTTATCAGTTGGGGTACAACACAATGGTGCAATGAGTGCGCCGCACTCCTGGGCGACACCTGGCTGCCCAACTCCCTGTTTTGTCATAATGAAAAGGAATTACTAAGTGTTTTAAATTACAAGTTGGTTTGTTACAGAAATTTTCACTTACAAATGATTCCAAACGAGGCACGCGTTTATAGAAAAAAAACCCGCCAAGCGCAGGAGGGTATATTTAAGGGACATGGGTCTATATTTTTTTCTTCAAATTAAAACACTAAAAGCCGTCGAGATTCGGACTACGTTGCTAATTATAGTACCCTCACTTTAGTAATAGCAGCAAATATACCTCGGAAAGAGATATGTATCGAAGGTTGACCACCTAGGTCAGAAGGCCGAGTAAACAAACTACATGACGTCATATTAGTGAACTGATTTTGTAGAATTGAACTTCGTTACTCAATCTCGGATTTTCTTTACGATAAGCAAAGTCAAGCTTTCCATTGTTCAAAACTTCAAAATTGTTTTACGAATGTGAGTGTGACGTCATTCGCGAGGGGTTTTAAGCGTTCTTATCTAGTTGGTATTGAACGATTACACTCGAATCAAATGCTCTACTTGAGGAAAAACAAGAAGTTCTAAACGAACTAATGAGTTACATTGCTTCATTACAATTTCACAAGTAAAAAAATTCTAAGAGTTAATATATAATTCGGTTTGCAGTTTAAAAGTTTATATATGGGTTTGCGTTTCTAGGTTTTGCATATGTTCAAAGAATTGACGCAGGTCCATATGAGATTGCGTTGTATGCCAGTTCAGGTCATGTCCATCTTAATCACAGCTTAAAATTATCCTCCCTGTCACCAATAACCTTCGAGTGTATATCTTTAGGGGACGTACATAAATTACGTCACGCAAAATTTTGACTTTTTTGACCCCTCCCACCCCCAATGTCACGCTGCGTCACGTTTGGTCGAACCCCTCCCCCTAAAATTACGTCACGTTTGTCCCCCCCCTTTTTTAGAGTTAATTTTAATATTTTCCTTTGTTTAAGTGTTTCTTATGATGATCTTATGATAAAAAAAAAATCAGATTTCTTTCTAAAAATCGTTCTTATAAAAAACAGATTTTTTTTGCAAAATTGGAAGTTTTGAATCGTTACGTCACGCAAGCGATTACCCCTCCCCCCCCCTCCATTTCACGATTCGTCACGTTGTCGCATACCTCTCCCTCCCCCCTATGAGCGTGACGTAATTTATGTACGTCCCCCTAGTGGACGTTAATTCAACCAAAAAAATTTTCAAATAATGCGTGTTATAACTATTTAAAAATTTTAGTTTTGTATTAATAATTACCGACGATTATAATTTACCGACATTGTTTACAATAATCTATCAGCATTATAATAACTGCGATACATCACAAAAATATTCAAAAAACTATAGTGATTTTTAATACCTATCAGTTTTTTACCTATAAAAGTACAAGAACAGAAATAACACGCTTTAATTTTAAAGTTTGTGTCGAATATGAAGACAACATTTTACGGCGTGCTATAACTAAAATGTTGTTAATCAACAAAGTGCCAAAAGAGCAGACTTCAGGATGAATAGCGGATGATTAACTACGAGTGGTAATTTTGCCTTCCGCAATTGCACAATTACCTATTTTTATGTTTCTTGTTTTAATTGAAAATAAATGGAATGCTTTAGCACGTAAAATAAATAACATTAATTATAATTCAATAAAAAATTTTAGAACATTTAACTTACTTTAAATAAGCTTGTAAGAGTATGGCAATGAAATTATTCAATTATTCAAGCAAAAGTGCAATGTTTCAGCTGCTAAAGTAGGGTTTACTTTCATTATTGCCATCCACTCTTCAGAGTTAATGACATCAGACGTGTATTCTTTGATGAAATTTTGGGTCACAGATTTTAAACGTTGGTCTTCATGCAAATCAGCATGAACCAAACATTCACAAACATTATCGGAGCTTAAGTTTTCAATCAAGAAATTCGAACACTTTTCTCTGAGTGCCTCAATTTTATACTTGTCTGCCGCGAAATATAAATTCAGTGCCAAACTCCAATCTAAATTTTCAACAGAACCGCCGTAAATGTAGAGGAGCATCTTAGAAATAGTTTCATCCTTCAAATCGTCTATGTTTATGATGCCAGTTTGATTTTCTTTCATATCGCGTTCAAACATGGCTGTGAACACTGCTGATTGAGCGCACAGCATGGCTTTGTGAGCGGGATATTCTTTTGTTGGTGTTCGAATAATTACATCGCTTAACGTTGCATCGCAATAAAAACGCTGTAAGTTATCTTTCCAAGTCACGAAACTTTCAGTAGCTGGTTCTGCGCTGATAACAGATTGATTCGCGGATGACTTAGGTTTTATGATAGTACCATACATAATTTTGTCGATTCCACTAATTTCTTCACCTTTAGAAACGGCGAACTCGAAGCAAAAAAATTTGTCATGTTGAGGATGAAGTTCTATGGTTGGAGAAAATGAGACTGTCCATACTTGATCAATTGCTGACTTTTCAAACCAATGTTCATTTCTTACTGATTGAAGAACTTTTTCTGTGTCTAAAAGAGACAAAGTACAAGTAGAAAAATGTATTTCAGATATCTTAGTTCGTTTAATTAAAACTTCAAATGTTTCTTCATCGGAATGTCCTTTAAGCGATGATACATCTATCGCAAAAGACGAATTTTCAAATAAATTCAATTCTTTTGGGTCAAATGAATGTTTTTTTAAGTTTCTTAACCTATTTAAATTCCAGTTGTAATTGGTCTTTTTAACACCGATTACTGTATAAGCCATACATGTACTTTGCTGACTTATTGGTACATCGTTAATTTCTAATATTTTGCACTTAAATATTAATGGGTTTGCGTTCCAATACATACTTCCACTTTTGTGAATAACTGGCACTTTAACAAACTTATAGCTACTCCACAGGCACGCCTGTGTCATTGAATAGGAAAAATGACTTATTCCAGAACTTTCAATTAGACCAGATGCTGAAGAGAATGAAAAGGCTAAAGATAATTTCATCGCGAAAGCTCCTGACAGTCTCCTCAAAGAAACTCCTATACCCCCAGGTGTTCCAATAGATCCTCTTGGGTACAAATCCACATGCCATTTACAGTTATTAAATACGAAGGCGGGGCTACTTATAAATTCACCAGTTTTTTTAGTGCAGTAACTAAAATTATGGATTTTCCAAATGAAAGTAAAACCTTTCCCTTCTTCACTGACACTCTCCATATTGCTAAGCCAAAAAATAGTAACTGAATTCAACGTCTCTCAAGAAAATAAGCTGTTGACAAAAATGATCAAACCTAAATTATTTATCGCCCCTAGTTCAAAGTACATTTCTGATAACTATGATATCAGTATTACTTACAAAATTGTTTCCTTCAAGGACTTTGAGTTCTACCTTTTATTTTCGGTTATTGTCAATAAAAGATAACTGATTTTTAAAATTAAATATGTTAAAACAGATGTGTGGAATCATTGAAACAAAGAAGAGGTAATCTACCTTAAAGTTACCTCCAGGGTTCTCACCTAAAAACTTATGGAAAAAAGTTAAAAGTTGGCATTTGGAAAATTCGTAAGTTACAAAAAAAAATGTCGGCTTTCATGAGTTTAATTACTAATATAAATTAAAAACGGTTACTTCAAAAACAAACCCCTTAGAAAATCAAGATTATTACTGGGTTTTTGTTCAGTCAAATAAAAAAAAACATACACAACATGCACATAAATCACTAGATGTACAGGAGTTGGTAAAAAACGATGTACACATTTTGCAATTTTTAAATGTTATTGTTCTTTTTTCATTTACTACAAGGAAATGTGTAAAATGAGTTAGTTTTAAAACCAGTTTCGGTTCTCCTTCTTTAGTTTTATTCTAACTGGGTAATTTTTAAAATTTGTTTAAAAAAAAAAAGTGTAAAATAAGTGATATTTTACGAACAAGATTACGACAGAATAAACAGTTGTCGTTTTAGCTTCCACATTACGTTTATAACGTAAAAAGTGGAAGGTTTTATAATCGTTCAGTCCGTCTGTCCGTCACCCACTTTCACAGAACGAACCAAAAGCCGCACAAACAATTGGGATACGTCATTTTAAAGCAAAAAATCGGGCTGGGTTACATCCGAAATTTCATTAAAAAAATTAAATTAGAAGTATATTTAAAATTTAAATAACTAAAATTTTAATCTGCATTGAAATAACATGCAAATTCCATTTTCATTCAATGAGCGAATTAAAAGTCGCACAAACAATTGGAATACGTCATTTTAAAGCAAAAAATCGGGCTAAGTTACATCTCAAATTTCATTAAAAAATTTAAATTAGAAGTATATTTAAAATTTAAATAACTAAAAATTTAATCTACATTGAAATAACATGCAAATTCCATTTTCACTCAATATTTTCACTGTTGCCATTTCGTCAAACGTACGAGAAACTTTATAGAAAATAAAAATAAAACCTTTGAAAGAAAATTTATTTATGTGATATAATTCGGTTTGGATTGTTGAAATATCACAATAGACTTCTTTTGATGGTTCATTATAGAAGAAGGTTCATTATGAAGAAAGATGTATAAAGAATTCTAATTTTGCATAAAATATATATATGCAAAGTTTCTCTTTTATTTTTAAAGCATCATTCTGACTAATTATATATTTTTTGAACTGTAAATTAAATTCCGGCGACTAAAAGAATTATATTTATTAAAAATTTGCATCATTATTCCACGAATTCCAAACAAATTTAGCAAACGATAATGAGTAATTTTTAATTAAGGAAGATTGACCACGCTGTAAAGTAAGCGTATGTTTAAATAGAAGTGGGTGACAGATAGGAAGAAAAATCATTTATAATACCGTCAGTGCGGGTAACTTTGGCCAAAATCATAGTTTATTTTACAAAAGAAGACAAATTTAACTACAAAAACTATTTAAACACTTTAAAATCATTATGCATTCGAAGTATTGTACTTTTAGGAATAATTTTCAAGCATTTTTGTTAAATTTTATAAATTAATAAAAAATTGGTATTAATTAAAAAAATTAGGACACTGTTAGGAGCCGGGCGGGTAACTTTGGCCACCCATGAAATACATAAAAAACATACTTTTTAACATCCTTAAAAGCTGTATTAACAAATTAAATAGCAATATTATAACTTTTAACTTAAAATAACAGAGTTATACGACATATAGTTATCAAAAATCGTATATAACTTAACATTTACATTGCAGTGCATCGTGGAATGGCATTACACGATGAATACTAGTATTGTTTGACGCTTAAAAGAAAAATAAACATCTATTTTAATAATGGAAAAAGAACTTTTTTTGATGCAAGATGTAATAACAATTATATTTACAAAAAGCAAACGATTTTATTATGAAAATCGAAAAAATAATATATTCATAATTAGGAATCTGAAAATGTTTACCTTTCGACATTTGCGATTTTGAATGGTATACGCTTCTTACGTTCTATCTTCATCTTTTTAATGCTCAAAACTGTGATATTTTTTTAAAAAAAATAATAGATGTTTTTTTTAATAAAATATCTAAAAAATGAGTAATCATAAAAGTAAGAATTTTTCAAAAGTAGTCAAACAGAATACACTTTTACATTTTTAAAGTGCAAAGTTCCATAAAGAAATATTTACATCTGTGGCCAAAGTTACCCACTTTCATCTGTAAAAGCTTCCCAATGGGGTTGTTTCACGGCGAATCTGGCAACACCTCTCTTCCTCAATTAGAATTTCAAAGATGGCGGCCTCCATGCTCGTTTAATTCGAGATAGCCACTCATTCATCAATTCAGGATCAGCATGGGGAAATACGTGTAATGAAACTTTTTTTTCTGCACAATTTTGCGTTAATGAATTATTCGTACAGCCAACAACACAGCAAAAACTTGGCATTTAAAAAAATTAACTTCAATATTCTCAACGAAAACTCACTGCCGAATAACAAAAACAAAACATAAACAGTAATTCTAATGGGGTCGGTCCGAAATGAACGGGTCCGATTCTAAAGTTGGTTGGTTGGTAGACATACATTTTCAGGTTTGTGCGCTTGCTCAGGGATCCGCTTAAAACCTTCGTCAAGTAAGACAGACACAACACACTCACCCACACATACACATACGTGACAGATGCTGCCATCTATTGCGCGCTAGTTTCCTAACCGTTGTGCTGCCGGGTCAACACGGTAATTCTAAAGCAGAAACATTAAATTCTAATTGAGGATGACAAGTGTTGCCAGATTCGTCGTGAAACAACCCCATTACAAATATTTAAATACAGCACAAAAATTATTCAACTTAGAATAAAACAAATGGTGTAATATTCTTCCCCATAAATAAAAGAATCGAATAGAGTGTTTTATTTAAATATTTTCAATATTTTTTTAAGTGTTCCAGACAAAAGTTGGAAGAGATAGATTTTTGTCATTTTTTGCTCGTAAGAATGAAAACAGCATTTGTAGTATTGCCAGAATTAGAATGAGATTTTTTTTTACATGAGATGAAATGAGATATTTCCACCTTTCCAAAAATGTCAAGCAATTTAAGATGAGATCATTTTATGAAGAGAAATTAAGAAACAAATCTTTTTCCGACGCGTGGCCAAAGTTACCCTCCGTGGCCAAAGTTACCCGCTTTGACGGTACCTTCCTCCATAGTTGAAACTGTGAATAATCTATACAGCCGGAAAAATTCAAAATATTCAACACAGCCGGAGAAATGTGGATTGGAAAATAATATTTTGTCATTGGATTAACACAGATGCACTTTAGTTTGGTGATTCAGGATCATTCGCCCTTAACCCTTTCGCTACGAAGGATTTTTGATTCCTCGTAATATGTGATTGGAATATCATTATCGAATCCTTAGTCTGACGGTCGTCGTGGGCCGTTTCGGTAAAGAAAGGGTTAAAAGAGTGTTGGGGTAAAATATAAAATGTTTATAAGAAAACATCATTCACTGAAATTGCAAATAAGGTTGTTTATTAGTTCTTTGTTGCTTACCGCTGCCCTTGACGTAAAAACTATTACAACTGTTTACTTTTCTCAAAACAATAGGGGAAGTTGTTGCACCTCTGACCATATTGTTCCTTTGACCACCTACGATGTGGAGGCCTGTAGCAAAATTTTATAAAATTAGTCTAATTAGTATATAGTTACTCCACTGGAGGGCTTCTGTAGCCTAATGTGGATTATTCAAGGCAGAGAGGATTCGTGTGATATATAACAACCCATTTCCATCCTAAAAAATTTAAGTATTTTTTTCATAAGTTTTTGCCTAATAAAATTTTCTGTGCTATGTTTTTGTTGATTGAACTCATTTGTCATAGTAGCTATACCTTTAGAAAAGATTGTGGAGCTTTTGAAAATGGTTATTCTAACACTTAAACTGTAGCGTGCTTTTTAATTTGCATTGTCATGGTGTTGTACCTCTGACAATGATCAGTTTTTGTTCCTTTGACCAGGCCAAAGGTACAGCTGGGGAAAAAAAAAACGCTCCACCCCACGTTTCTCAGCTGCTATTGGACAAGGAACTTTGTGAAAGGTGTCATTTTTCAGGAAATAGCGTAAGGAACTGAGAACTGGCAACAAAAATTGTATAAGGGGTCGTCTACATATTAAAATGTGTACCAACTTTGAAAATTCCAATGGCAACACCCAATTTTTTTTACATAAAAATGTTCAGCACCTTCAAAATACCCCATGTGAAAAACAGAATTATTGACTTTGCATTATTT
The DNA here is from genome assembly GCA_023701765.1 of Hylyphantes graminicola. NCBI lineage: Eukaryota > Metazoa > Arthropoda > Arachnida > Araneae > Linyphiidae > Hylyphantes > Hylyphantes graminicola. Next base: position 15,853,100 of record CM043121.1, on the reverse strand, counting down.
GCTAAGCTATAAGCATTCAAAGTTGAACGCCCTTAATGTTAAAAAAGTTTCATAAACTTTTATTCATATCTCCACAAATAAAAGGAATTAAAGAAAGTTTTTTTTTCATTATATACTTCTTAATCTTCCAAAAACAAATCACACAAGTTTTTTCATCAATTTTTTAGTTTTAATAATTTTTTATTTAAATTTAAATAATAAAAAATAAAACATGAATAGCAACCCCAATTTTTTTTTACATAAATCGATAAAGTAGATCAAGTAGAACCAAAATCCCAAATTTTTTAATTCAAAAACAATTATTTGCCGAGTTATTGTAAAAAAACTGAAAAAGACGAATTTTAGGGATCGTGTAAAAAATTACTTGGCGAATTCGATCCTAACTTGCATTATCGTTTGGTGATTGAAAAGCATTTGCTGATAAATGTTTATTCAAATAATTGATGTCTGAAAAAAAATCTAAAAATCTTTTCTTATTTTAAGTGCATGCAATGTATTTTGTTTGTCGAATTAACTTTAAGGGGTCACAGGAGTCTTAAAAATGTGCAAAGAAGGTACTGCAAAACATAGTTTGATCTTTCATGTCATTTTTGAACTACTCAATGTATAAGTATAATTTTTTTATATGTAATTCTACAAGATTTATTTATTATAAAACATGTTTTAAAAATTATAAAACTTTAGCCAAAACTAAAATAAATTATATTAACCATGAAGCTATTTGAACATATTGTGATTAGGCTTGCGCGGCAAATTGTGAGGTCAAAATTGAAACAATGACAATGAAAATGACTTTATATTGTACAAATATGTACAAACAAAGACTTATACCTAAATTCTCAGCTCAATTTTAATAAAAAAATTATTTTAAGAACTTTTTTCTAAAAAAATTATTAAAAATTTTGAAATTTTGATTAAATTTTTTTTTAATAATTTCTAATTAAAATTGAGCTGAGAATTTAGGTATAAGTCTTTGTTTGTACATATTTGTACAATATAAAGTCATTTTCATTGTCATTGTTTCAATTTTGACCTCACAATTTGCCGCGCAAGCCTAATCACAATATGTTCAAATAGCTTCATGGTTAATATAATTTATTTTAGTTTTGGCTAAAGTTTTATAATTTTTAAAACATGTTTTATAATAAATAAATCTTGTAGAATTACATATAAAAAAATTATACTTATACATTGAGTAGTTCAAAAATGACATGAAAGATCAAACTATGTTTTGCAGTACCTTCTTTGCACATTTTTAAGACTCCTGTGACCGCTTAAATCATATCGATTACTATGTTTTTAAGTATGTGTTATTTCCAATACAATTTCAAGAAGTGAGTATCAAAAATAAATATGCTAAAATATAATTGGAATTCGGTTTACAGTACATTTTATTGTTACCACATTGCTTATTTAAAATTATTAGTGCCCACTTTCCTTGATTATAAATCATTGCCCAATCATTCTGAATAATTTTATTTTGCTTTCCTTAAATATCGTGTTAAGGTTGTAACCCTCCCCCCGTTTTGAAATACGTGGTTTATATTTCCGATAAAGGGCGAAAAAATCTTAACAAACTTTTTGCAGCAATATTAATGAAACAAAAATTTGCATAAAAAATGTGAAACATTAATGCAATAATCATGTTAGTCAATGTGATTATAACTAATCGCATTTGGAAATCTGTTCGTTATAAATAACCGTATATGCTACTTAAATTAAAATTAAAACTTTTTATCTCCTAATCTTTATTTTATTTCTGAATTTATAATTTCAAAATAAAAAAACATTAAAAAAATCACAATATTAGTGAAGAAAGTTAAATTCTAGCATCCGTTGGCGAGATTATGTTAACCCAGTTAGTTTGTTGTTTTGAAAAGACGCAACCCAAATATTACTGTTTTCACTTTAGAGATTTCCCCCCAAACGAGTTCAAAATTAATGCTTTAATATCTCAGCAAATAATGCAAACTAGATAATACTTTTTTATACATGGGGTATTTTGAAGGTGCTGAACATTTTTATGCAAAAAAATTGGGTGTTGCCATTGGAATTTTCAAAGTTGGTACTCATTTTAATATGTAGACGACCCCTTATGCAATTTTTGTTGCCAGTTCTAAATTCCTTACGCTATTTCATGAAAAATGACACCTTTCATAAAGTTCCTTGACCAATAGCAGCCGAGAAACGAAGGGTGGAGCGTTTTTTTTTTCCCCAGCTGTACAACACTCCTGAGTGAATTTCTCAGCAGTTCAACTTTGATGTGTTACTGTTACGACTTTTGTAAAATAATATTTTTGACTTTAGTTGCCCATAAAGAATAAAAAATGCATGTAAATTTTAACCCTCTGAGGAATAGGTGAATGAGCTGAAGAGTAAACTTGTTTTCACTGGATTACATTAAAATTGAAATTTTTAAATGAAAAATTTATTTCTTAAATTTTTAAAAAAATATATAACTCCCGATTATCCGCGTAATTGGGTGGCACGGCATCCGCGGATAAGCGAATTCGCGGATAATCCGCAAAAGTAAAGAAAATATAATGAAACAATAGAAAAATAGTAAAGAAATAAAATAGGGATCACAAATTTTAATAAAAATGCATTAAATGTTCATCTGCTGGCTGTCATATTTTTTTCTTTTAGTCAAAGAGGTTGAACTGTTGGATGTGGATGCAAATTGTAAGAGTTTATCCTTTTGTTTCAAAATGTCTCTCACTGTTCTTCTATGCAGTACTGCAAACACATTTGCTTTTTAGTGGATCCTTTTCTTTTTAATCAGTTGTACATAGTAGCAAAATAAGTGAGAAACGAAAACGAACTATCCAAATCACGCTAAACAGTTCAATTAAAATCATGGGCAGTTTATAATTAACAAGTGACGCTTTTCGTCAAAAATTTGCACTTGATTTTCTCCTGGCACACATCAGGTTTCCTATAGTCATTCTTATTGTAATGTATTCGTTGTTCTTATAATGTATTCTAAGTTATGTAAATTAAATGTATTCGTTGATCTTTGAATGTGTTCGCAGTTCTTGAAAGAAATTCGTAGTTCTTGAAATGCATTCTTCCGAAAAGTTTGTAACAGATACATTTCATTTATCTGCGTTTTGTTAAATTATTATTTTTGCTGGTGGTAAAAATGTGGGGAGATCGAAGTCCACGGATAATCCGCAAAGCGGATAATCCACCCGCGGATAATCGGGAGTTTACTGTATATTTCTGTAGCAGGTGGTTGTTTATAAATAGCCTCCCCATGGTTTAAATTTTAAAACTTTGCAAAAGTATTGAATTTAAAAGTTTTTAAAAATTATATGTGTTGATGAAAATCCTGACAGTCAGGTGACGAGTTAAAAATATATTCTACCTAACAAAATTTAAAATATAATAAAATGACACTACAATCTACCATTCTTTACCTCCTTCTTAGATTCTTGACTATTCTATTCTAAAAAAAATGTTTATTTTACTTCTAGTGGATAGTTCTAATGAACTTAAAACATGAATAAATAATGTGAATAAAACTAAATAGTTAGAATTTTGTTAACCTAAGCTATCATTATCTTAATTATCTTCCCGCTTTGTAATTATTCCCTGAATTTCAAAAAATCTATAAACAGGTCAAAGTTACAACAACCCAGGGTCAAAGGTACAACTATATGTTTAGTTGTACCTTTGAGCTACAGTTTCATTACTTTTTAAAAATTAAATATAATAAAATAAAACTAGAACCATGAAATAATTATCTATGATAAACCATACGATACAGATTTGAATAAAGTAAGAAAATTTAAGTTAGCCTTAACAGTGAAATTAACAAAATTAAAAATTTGTGAAGTGGTCAAAGTTACATCACCTTTCCCCTACCTCTATTATCAGTAATACAATTTGACTTTTCAGTATAAGTGCAATAACTTAAAAATATCGATAATACATTAACTTAAAAAAAAACATTTCTTTATATTGCAAACTTAGTTATTTCAACGTAGAGTAATAATAATAAATTATAATAGATTATTAAATAAATTATAATTATAATAATTCATAGTTACATTCATAGTTAATTTTAATACATTCATAGTTAAATTTAATTCATTCATAGTTAAATTTACATACATTCGTAGTTAAATTTAATACATTAATAGTTAAATTTAATACATTCATAGTTAAATTTACATACATTCATAGTTATATTTAAGGGGATGAAGTGAACTTCACCCTTGCAGTGAAAACACAGATTTTTATTATGTGCTATTGACTATAACTTTGACTGAACACTATTGCTGATCATAGTTCACCAATTTTGGAGATATTTTTACAACATGGAATGTGTTACTCAACGTTTTTTAAACATACATTTTTTATACTTTAGTCTAAAAAACTAATATAAGATACTTAGTTGTTTAAAATATTTTTCGATGATTTATTTTAAAGTAGCTAATTACGAATACAAACTGGTGGAGTAGGTGGTTGTGTGGCAGGTGCTGTTTCTGAGAGGCGCATAGTAGAAATAGTCTTCACAAAAAATTGCTTCTGTTTTTAATAAATGACTATTTACACAAAAATACATAAATTAACTAGAAATCGGCAGGTGGGCGCAGACAATAAACAGTACATCATAAGATAGTCCAACTTGGTGGGGCTAAAGCTTGGTGAGCGGGATTGATTCTGCATCCAAAACGAGTTCGGTTTGGCAACTGCTGAACCGAAGGAAGAAGACAGCCATTTATAGGAGAAGTCACTCCACTTCACTTCACTTCAATTCAATTCGGCGAGGTGGTGGAAAACTGAGGCTGCACTGTTTGGTCGGCGAGGTGGCGGAAAACTGAGGCTGCACTGTTTGGTCGTAAACACAAACCAACAACAACAATCTAAGTCTCAATATGGAGGGTCTAATCCACCTTTAATTTTCTATGGACCCTCATAAGTTTGTTTCATCGTACTTTTTTTTATTATGGATTTTTGGGTTTATATTTTTCACATAGAAAATAAAGTTTACAAGCAAAGCAATTATTTACTCGTTAGTTGTTCGGAAATTCGGCAAATTCACAATTTCTGCATGTTTGAAACTCCAAAGCAATACCTATCTCACATGAGTTTTACCCTAAATGGCCTAATCGAATATATCTTAGTTGCTGATGATAGTTAAATGAATTTTGCTAACGACGAATCTGGCAAGAATTATTCGAAATTTGTATTCATATCAGCACTATCGGAATTCGTGAAACGTCAAAACAACTTCTAATCGCTTTGCGCTTTCCCTCAAAAATATTTTTCTTTATAAAACTTCGCTCGGCGATATTTTTGAGCCAATTTGACTCCTTAAAGAAAGTTTCATCTCCGACGAAGAGCTGGGGGAGACTATTTCAGCTGGCACTGGAAGCGTCATGAGCCTTTATTTCAGAAGCCGACTGCTGAAAAACAATCAAGATATAATTAATTGTTTTATTTTAACTATTGTTGAACTTTATAATAAATTCATTTTAATTTAACCCTGTAATTCATGATTTTTTTCATCCCGAAAAAATATATTTGTATCTTTAATATCATACATTATGGGAAAAATACTGAAAAAAAATTAACTGCATTGGAATTTAAATAATTTCAATTTTTAAAAATTTTGCTATTTGGCAACAAACCAACTACAAAATTCCAGTTTTGATAAGAATGATTAGAAAACTACTAAACATATTTTAAAACAACCCTCTTGAACTGTATTTTTTTTCCAAAACGATTTATTTTTATTCAGCATTAATATTATTGTACTTTAAATACTGCCAAAGTCGCAATTTCACAACAGTTAACAACTTAACTCTTTAATTTTGAATACACTTTTACTACTGCCATCTATGAGGGTTATTAGTAACTAAAACTTCAAAATGGAATGTAATAGATGAAAAAAAAAAGCCAGATCTGTCGAGAGATAACCTATTCACTCTCGTGGCCTTTGTAGAATTTACTTCGCAAATTCATTTTACCATTTTTATATATACCAATTTTTCAATTATGTATAATGTTAAAGCTTTAAAAAAAATCCTATCACACAAGCAAGTAGATTTATTAGTTGTACAAAAAAAAAAAAAATTAGTAAAGCGGTCAAGCAGATTTCGGGATCTTTCAAAAAGGTATTCAGAGGAAAATTTTCAAGTCATTTTGGAATAAAACCTTCAAACAAAAATTAATAAAACAAATATTAGATTGGACTATTAATTTCGTGACAAAGCTCGTTAGTTTATATATTCATAACACAAACAAAATTGCATCAATAACTGTCTTTAATGAGTTTTTCAAAATAGCTGATAAATGGGCACAGAAAGCCCTTGCCAACCATAGGCTTGCCGACCCGGCGGTGCAATGGTTAGGGAGCTACACTCTTAAAACAAACGAGCGATTTTAACTCAGCCTGAGTAAATTTTCACTTCTTTCGGTGTCTAAAATGCACTTCCCTTTTAGGAGTGGATTTCACTCTTTTGTTTCGTTAAACTTCAAACAAACTTAACAACAAACGAACGATTTTAAGGCGATTAGGAGTATTTAGGAAATAATTTCACTCCTTTTCAGTGTCGCAAATGCACTTCTCCTATGGGAGTGGATTTCACTCTTTTGTTTTAAGAGTGTAGCATTTGGAGCCTCTGGGTTCGGGTTCGAATCCCGATAAGGCACGGATTTTTGTGTTTGTCTAGTATATGAGGAGTACGTTCTCGTTAACTCTGTTGGGCCCGAAAGTCCTGTGGGCGGTCATTGCGCAGTTTCCTACAGGTATCTGGAGACTATTTCAATCCCCTTCAGGGACATGTCTCATTTGTGGAGGTGGCGCGCGATAGATGGAAGCATCTGTCACGTATGTGTGTGTGTTGTGTCTGTCTTACTTGATGTTTATAAGCGGGTCTCTGACCAAGCACATACGCCTGAAAATATATGTCTACCAATCAACCAACCTAAGTCTGTAACACTCTTAAAATCCACTCCTATAGGAGTTGTGATAAGATTTTTGACACAGGAAAAGGAGTGAAAATTAACTCCTTAATCGCTCGTAATCGCCCTAAGTCGGGGTCATAGGGGGGGGGGGGAGGAGTCTTAAAAATGTGCAAATAATGTACTACAAAGCATAGTTTTCAATTTCATATAATTTTTTAACTTCTCAATATATAAGTATAATTTTTTACATGCAATTTTATAAGAATTATTTATTATAAAACATATTTTAAAATTTATGAAACTTTAGCCAAAACTAAAATAAATGATAACAAACATAAAACTATTTACAAAATTTGAAAACATTTGGATTAGGTTTGCGCTCAAAATTTTGAGGTCAAAATTGAAGAAATGACCAAGAAAAGGACTTTATATTGTACAAATATGTACAAACAAGGACCTATACCTGTTTAAAAGAAAAATAAAACAATATTTATTAATACTAAAATATTTAAAAATCAAAACTATAAATTGAAAAAAAAATTACAAAAAAAAAGTTCTTAAAATAATTTATAATTAAAAAGGAGCTTAGATATTAGGTATAAGTCTTTGTTTGTACATTTGTACAATAAAAAGTAATTTTCTTGGTCATTTCTTCAATTTTGACCTCAAAATGTTGCACGCAAACCTAATCCAAATGTTTTCAAATTTTGTAAATAGTTTTATGTCTGTTATCATTTATTTTAGTTTTGGATAAAGTTTCATAAATTTTAAAATTTGTTTTATAATCAATAAATCTTGTAGAAATACATATAAAAAAATTATACTTATATATTGAGTAGTTAAAAAATAATGTGACATTGAAAACTGTGCTTTATAGTACATTCTTTGCACATTTTTAAGACTTCTATGACCCCTTAAGCTAAACAAAAGATTGAAATCCACTCCTATAGGAGTAGTGCATTTTCGACACCGAAAGGAGTGAAAATTAACTCAGGCTGAGTTAAAATCGCTCGTTTGTTTTAAGAGTGTACCGAGTTAAGTTTTGTTTTGACATGGAAGGATTCTACATGCACCTTGCAGCAGTGTGTGTGTGTTCACAGGGATGCTGTCGGGGAGGCAATGGATCGTTTCAATAATAAAGAGTAGCAAACTCGTACAGTAGACATTATTTATTAAAAGATCTCCATCTTATTCACGTTAAGGACGACACATTTTTATGTCTACACATCACAGCATTTTAAGGAAGAAGATACAGTTATATCAGAGGGGCATTGCAACATACACAAGAGGGCGCTACCGTCTCGTAGGACGGGCTCATTAGTGAAAAGGTGAAAGGGGTAATATTGACTTACACCAATACTCCCCCGCAATGTTAACCCTTACTCTTTTCGAAATAGTTCTTTACATCGTCCATGCCCAATAAACTGAGGCATTTGTAGTGTTTGACGGCGGGTAATGCTTTTGTTAACACATCGGCTGCCATTTCCTCAGTGGGCACGTGGCTGATATCAATCTCTCCATTTTTGAGAGCGTCTCTAACAAAGTGATGGCGGATGTCTATGTGTTTCGTTCTTTTGTGAAATACAGGGTTTTCAGCAAGTTTGATTGCCCCCATGTTGTCGACTAAAATTTGAATCTTTTCCAACTTTTCAGGGAAAAGTTCGTTTAGAAGCCTTTTAAGGTATATGGCCTCCTTTGTCCCATCCGTTAAAGCCATGTACTCACTTTCTGTGGAGGAAAGGGCAACTGTGTTCTGTTTATGGCTATCATATGAAATCACAGCACCGGCCAGGACGAAGCAAAAACCAGTATAACTGCGCCTTGTAATTTCGCAGTTCCCAAAATCTGCGTCTGTGTATCCATACAATGGATCTTTTGTGTTTTTATAAATCAAACCAAAATATTTAGTCTTTTTTAAATAACGTAAGACGCGCTTTGCTGCCGAAAAATGTGTTTTATCAAAACAAGTTAAGTATTGGCTTAATTTACTAATGGCATTTGCTATATCAGGCCGAGTTGACACGGCTAGATACATCAGGCCTCCGATTAATTCCCGGTACGGTAGTGTGCTTTCACAGTTTTTCGCCTTTTCCAATTTAACACTAATATCAACAGGAACGCTAACTGGTTTTGCTTCTGACATGTTAAAACGTTCCAATAACTCATCTATGTATGTAGATTGGCTAATAGTTACAATACCTTTCTTTTGTTGGAAGTTAATTCCTAGGCAATATTTAGCCAGACCTGCATATTTCGCTTCTACATACTTACCTAAATGAGTTTTAAATCTGTTAAGCATAGAGGGGTTCTCAGATATTAACAACAAATCATCTACATATACGCAGATTACAGTTAAACCTTCATCATCATTAATGTAATAAACACATGGATCGGATTGTGATTGTTTTGCACCAAAGTCAGTCAATATATCATTTATCTTCACATTCCAGCATCTTCCTGCCTGCTTTAAACCATATAAAGACCTGTTTAACTTACATATAACATTTTCATTATTCATAGCACTTAACATATCTTTTGCCTTTCGGCATAGCACTCTATCATTTTCATTTTCAATTAAATATTTTAAACCAACATCAAAATACTTAGGTAATTTCATATAAACATTTTCATCCAAAATACCATTTAAGTATGCACAAGTAATATCAAATTGATGTATATCAACATTTAACAATGAAGCAATTGAACAAAGTAATCTAATTGATGACATTCTTGCTACAGGACTATATGTTTGACTCTGAAAATAATTAACACTCTCAATCTGAGAGAAGCCCTGCGCTATTAACCGTGCTTTTGACTTTGAGATTCCATTTTCATTTAATTTATTTCTAAGAATAAAACGACTACCTACAATTTCGATATCTGACTCGTTTTCACCCGTGTTTTCCAATAAGTCAAAAGTATCATTTTTTAAGATTGATTTAACTTCATTAGCAATCGCCAAAATCCAAGATTCGGATTCTTTAGAATTTAACGCGTCTTTAATACAAATTTCGTCAACAAGAGAAGTTTCGGGTTCGATCGCATTGTAAATTTTACGTCCGCTACGTAATGTCTTAAAACTTTCGCGAAATCGCTCCGAGTCAGCTGTAGGTAATAAACAATCGTCTTTCCGTTCATTCATTTCCTCCCCTCCCTCCAGAGAAGTTTCAATACCGCGTGACGTAATCAAACCATCTGTTTTCTTGATCTGGGCACCTTGCCAATTTCCCCCTGTCTCGTTCGGAAATTTTTTTTCGTTTGACTCTAGGTTCTCTGGGAAGTAATAAAAAAGGTCTGTGGGAGAATCATTTTGCTCGCTCTTTCGCGTTTCGATTATTTGTTTACTCTCATTGAACTTAACCGAACGCGTTATTTCCACACGCTTCTCGTTAGTAAGCCAAATTCTAAAAGCCCTCGTGTTTTCCGAATAGCCAATTAATCTACCTTCCTTAGCTCGCGGTTCATATTTTTTTCTATTTTTGCAGTTATTCCAGACGAATGCTTTGCATCCAAACTTTTTAAGATACGATAAGTTTGGCGGTTTGCCAAAGAAGAGGGTGTACGGCGTTTGTCCGTCCAAGGTCTTACTCGGCAAACGATTTTTTACATAATTAGCTGTAGAAACGGCTTCACCCCAAAAAGAGGGAGGTAATTCAGATTCGATTAAATAACAACGAATTAAATTTCCCAAAGATAAATTGAGGCGTTCGCAAACAGAGTTTTGCTGTGGGGTATTTTTGACAGTTAATCTATGAATAATCCCACATTCTTTTAAGTAGTTATTAAATTCATTACTGGTATATTCTCCCCCATTATCTGTTTGGAAAATTTTCATTTTAGAACCCGTTTGATTTTCAAAGAAATTTTTCACTTCTTTAAATGCATTGAAAGCCTCAGATTTATGCTTTAAGAGCTTGACAACTGAATATCTACTATAATCATCTATAAACGTGATAAAATAAACGTTCTTACCAAGTGATTCTACCTGAAATGGACCTACCACGTCGGAAAAAACCTTGTACCCCTTTATAGTAGATCTCTCACTTTTATGTGGAAATGGGGCTGCGGTTAGTTTGCCCTTCACACACGTTTCACACAAGTAATCCTGGGGTTTTATTTGTCCACATACGTCTATACCGAGAATGTTATCATTCTTTATCGCGTTTTCCAGGTACTTGAAGTTGAGGTGTCCTAGTCGCTCGTGCCATCTGATTATGTCAGCCTTTCTTTTGGTGTCGAGGGAGTCGCTTGCAAGGGACGTTGAGGGTGTGTCGGGTTCCTTGAGGGTGTAGAGGTTTCCTCTTCTTTCTCCTTCCAGCGTCTGTCCGGCAGGGTGGACAATGCTCGCTCCGTCCTTGGTGAAGGTGACAGTGAAGCCTTTATCGCATATTTTGGAGATGCTGAGTAGGTTGTTTCTCAACCCGGGGCAATAGAGCGTCTCGCTCACTTCAATTTCGGCTTCTTCTCCATCAATCAGGGTGGCGACTTTTGCTGTACCGATTCCATTTATTTGAGTGGTGGATTGGTCTGCCATCATCAGATTATTTTCTGTAGTCGGGGAGATCGACTCGAAAATCTTTCCATCAGGGCTTAGGTGAGATGAGCTGCCCGAATCGAGTATCCACAGCTTTTGGTCGTTCGAGTCCATGCGGTCTGTAGAGTAGGTCACTTCGGTGTGGAGTGACACGTGTTTATTCTTCACTCCGGAAGAAGACCGGTAGTCTACAGCTTTGTGACCGGGCTTAGCACACTTGTAGCAGATTATTTTCGTTGTGTCTCTTCCATTCTGGTATTGCTGCTGCTGTTGTGGCCACTTCTTTTTCTTAAAGGGTTTCCTGTTGCCATTATTCCATTTAGGCTTGGCGGCTCCGGTCGCCTCGTCGTGATGGGGGTTTCCATTTCTCGAGAGGTAAGCCTGTTCAGAAGAAGTTGGTGCTCCATCCTTTGAATTTCTGGCTTCGAATTCTTCTAGCAGCTTAACTTTGAGATCATCAGGCGACGGTAGTTTGTCCCTAGTTTCGATTGCGATGCGAAAATTTTCATAGTTCGCGGGGACGCTGTACAGCATTAGAATTGTCAATAAATCATCTGCGATCTTGACATCGAGTGCGTTCAATTTATCCACGGTATCGGTAAAGTTATTCAAGTGTTCAGAAATGTTCTCGCCAGTCGTCATTTTCCTAAACAGAAGTTGCTTCAGCAGCGAAGCCTTTTTGGCGGGACCCTTCGATTCGTAGATCGACTCTAATTTAGTCCATACTTCGTGTGAAGTTATGCAATTTTTGATGTGGCATAGTTCACTTGGGCTCATAGCTAAAACTATGTCGGCCTTCGCCTTTCCGTCGGTGACTGTCCATTTTTCAGCGTCTACCTCCGGTTTCACTTCTGTTCCGTTCACGTAATTCCAATGATCATTTTTGACGAGTATTGCTTCAATCTGTATTCTCCAGGTGGAATAGTTTGACTTATTCAGTTTCTCGATGCTGTTGGTTTGTGCCATATTCGTGAAAGTCCAGGTGCAAGTTCAAACGAAAAGTCCACGTGCTATCGTAATGGCTGCTGATACGGTCGGTTAGCTTGTTAGGCCTAACTTCTCTTTTGTAAGCCTAACCACGCTACTCTTTCAAAAAAGGAAGTCCAGTTTTTTTTTGTTCATCGGCGTTCATCGACGTGCCTGGTCCCGTAACCTGTCGGGGAGGCAATGGATCGTTTCAATAATAAAGAGTAGCAAACTCGTACAGTAGACATTATTTATTAAAAGATCTCCATCTTATTCACGTTAAGGACGACACATTTTTATGTCTACACATCACAGCATTTTAAGGAAGAAGATACAGTTATATCAGAGGGGCATTGCAACATACACAAGAGGGCGCTACCGTCTCGTAGGACGGGCTCATTAGTGAAAAGGTGAAAGGGGTAATATTGACTTACACCAATAGATGCGACCGTGGGGTGTCTTCTGTTATAATTTGTTCAATAAATGCCAGATACAAATATTTTGCAATCCTAAAATATTTTGTTCAGTAATTTCTATGTCAGCCTGCTATAGAAACGGTGTAATTTTTGATAGAATGCACTTCTCCTTTTGGAGTGGATCCTTTGTGTGTTAAACCTCCGACAGGATCACTCCAAACGAGTGATTTTAACTCAGTCTGAGAGAATATTCACTCCTTTCCAGTGTCGAAAATGCACTTCTCCTGCTGGAGTGGATTTCGCTCGTTTGTTTTAAGAGTGTAGAGGGTTTCTGAAAGAAAAAAAACTCAAATGTTGGGTGTAACACGGGTGAGGCCAAGAAGGGGATACTCTGTTATATTTTGTTCATTAACTTCAATGTAAGGTTGCTGTCAAAGCATATACAGTCAATACTCGATAACTCGAAGTCCCAGGAAACATCCAAAGATATTCGGACCTATCGGAAATTCGAGTTATCAAAGTTACTTCCCTTTCCTCTCTATTAATACTTAGGATGGGTCGATATGGTTTGATAGGTGCCATAATACCATTGTTGTAAGCATTTTAATTTTTAATAGCCTATGTAAACAACAAGAGAAGAATCCGATCAAAAGGTTTATTGAAACTCAACTTTAAGAAAATTTGGCCTCCTTATATATTAATTAGTATACATACTATGTAAATCTCATTTGGAAAAAACCTAAGATGTTTCTTGTTGCATTTTTTTAAGGTTACTGGCATTTACAAAATTAACTAATTTTTGAAGAATTTGAAGTTTTGAACTTAATTGAGTTTTTATAGAGGAAATCTGTCACAAAATCTTCGACTTAGAAGACGTTCACTTCGAGTTATCGAGACAATTTATTTTAAAAGAAATATAGAAAGTTTTGATCAAAAGATCGAATTAGCAGGTTATTGGACTTACGGAAGATCGAGTAATCGAGGTTTGACTGTATGTACAGCTGTGGAAATAAAAAAAGTACCACTAGTTTTTATTTCAGCCGTTAGTCACCGATTAAAATATGGACTCAAAAAGGGGTGTTACTATTGAAAATTTTATAGTTAGTAACACATTTTTAATACGAAGATGGCCCCTTATGCAAATTTTGTGTCATGTAATTAACTCAATATGTTAATTGTTCACAATGTCAAAAAGGTCCGATTCTATAGGATGACTAACGGCCAAAATAATCACTAGTGGGTACTTTTTTATTGCCACAGCTGTACCTTCAGCAGTGGAGTGTGTTCACAGGGATGCTACCGTTTAGGCAGGGAGGTGAGTCTTCGGTTATATTTTGTTCAGTAATTTCTAAATTCAAATGTTGTGCAATCCTCAAATATTTTGCTCAGTAATTTCAATGTAGATTTGCTGTTAAAACATAGTTTTTAATTCCTATAAAAGTATGGCTCGTGGACTTAAGGGTTTTATTGTGGACGAGGTTAATGCCAGAATTTAGTTGCCCAATCCTTCAACACCAGTTGTAAAACACTTTCGTTTCATGTTGTTAGAAAATAAACAAGATGTAAGTGATACTTCAGTCTAATTTAATACTAAACAAATACTAATAGTTTTTTTTTTTTTTTGAAAAAATTAGTTCATATATACTATTACTTGTTCATAAAAACTTTTCCGTTTCAAATATCTTTTTCTAAACTTTTTTACGCGTAAAGCTATAATTTATCAGCGTTCATAATTTTGCACTGTTTCTTCCAAAAAATTAAAATAAAAAATATAAAAACATAATTATTTTTAAGTAAATATTAACAAAATATTGAAAATAAACTCATTTCATAAGATGTACAGATTACATAAAATAATCTAATTTAAAGTAAACAAATTGAACTTACTGTTATTTAAATCAGTTTGATAAAGGATGGAAAACGAGTCTTAAATGGTTATTAAATTATTGAGGCACAAGTGCATAGTTTCAGCAGCTAAACTGGCATTTTCCTTCATCAATTCTTTCCATTCCTCAGAGTTTATGATATCAGTGGAATGCTCCAAAAAAAATTCTTGGGCAACTGATTTCAACTGCTGGTCTTGATGCAAGTCTGCAAGCGTCAGGCATTCGCAGACATTTGCCGAGTTGAGATTTTCTTTAATGAAATCTATACATTTTTCACCGAGGGGTTCAATTCTGTATTTGTCAGCCGCGAAATACAAATCTAATGCCACACTCCAATCTAAATTTTCAACAAAACCGCCGTAAATGTAGAGGAGCATCTTAGACATAGTTTCATCTTTCAAATCGTCTATGTCTATGATGCCGGTTTGATTTTCTTTCATGTCGCGTTCAAACATGGCTGTGAATACTGCTGATTGAGCGCAGAGCATGGCTTTGTGTACGGGGAAGTCTTTGGTTGGTGTTCGAATAATTATGTCACTAAATGTTCCTTCTGAATAAAAGCGCTGCAAGTTATCTTTCCAGCCATCTTCTGTAGTTGTTTTTGAGGAAATAACTGAACTGTTCACTGATAAACTAGAATCCACAATTGTTTCATATTCTAGAGTTTCTAATCCACTAGATACTTCACCTTTAGAAACTATGAATTCAAAGCGCAGAAATAAGTCCTTCTGGGGATACGAGAGAAGCTTTCCAGTTCGAGTAAAAGAAACAGTCCAAGTCTGTTTGGATTCAGACTTCTCAAACCAATGTTCATTTTTTGTAGATTGAATAACCTTATTCATGAGTAATATGTGCATTGTACAGCTTGAATAAACTTCTTTTGTATCGATTGCTTTTATAGCCACTTCAAAGGTTTCATTATCAGAATTTATTTTGAGCGAACTTGCTTCTATGGTAAAAGAAGTGGTTTTAAATAAATTTGGGTTTTCAGGAAGAAAATTCTTTGTTCTTAAAGTATTAATGGGACAGTTATAAATGGTCTTTTTAATACCTATTAATGTATAAGCACTATATGTCTTTTGGTATTCAATAAGCATATCATTCACTTTAGTTATTTTGCATTTAACGGTAAAGGTATCGTCACTGCTGTACTTAACTGTCTCATGAAAGGGTAAAGCTCCTAAGTTTACTGTTTCAACAGCTGACCTACAACGTGATGGAAATAAGCAACTATATGCTTCAACTTTACTACTCGAGGCTAAGTCCGTCAATATGGAAATTTCAAAATCGATTTTAATATTATCCATCATTGGTTCTTTAATTAAACAAATTCCGATAGTGTTTGTCGAGTTTTTAGTTCCTCTGGGAAACAGTTCCAAATTCCACAAACAATTATGCACAAAGAACTTAGGACTGCTGAGAAATTCTCCTGTTTTCTGAACACAACAACTGAAGTTGTGAATTTTCCAAATAAAAATAACGCCTTCATCATTACTGTTGAGCTCCATACTGGGAGGTAAGTTAGTATTAATCCGAAAAGTCCTATAGGAAAATAAACTGAATACCATAAATTTATTACATCACCGTTACTCGATCCAGTATAAAGTAAATTTCTGATGGAATATGATATCAATATCTTATCAAATGCATTCTTTTCATGGAATTTTCATTATTTAGTTGAAGGTAGATTCTTTAGTTTACTCCGAATTCGAATTTTCTTCGGAGATATTTTAATGTCCTCTAATTTCGATGTGCTGAATATTTTAACGTAAGATAAAACGTTTTCTTCAAAATTATCCAATTTTTAACGGGTAAAATAAAGAAAAGTTCCATAAAACTTATTAACAGGTGAGTTTTTAAGGGACATGGGTATTATCTAAAATATTTTATTTCAAATTTAAAACACTAAGAGTCTTCGAGGTTTTTAATACGTTACTAATTACAGTAACCTCAATTTGATCCATAGTATTAGAAGCAAATATACCTCGGGTTGTGACGAAAGTTTATAAGCGAGTCTCTGATCACGCATACAAGCCGGAATATATATGTACCAATCCAATTTTACCTCGAATTGCAGTTATGTAGAAGTTTGATTCTATGTGGACAACTTTGACTTGGCATTCTGAAATTCAATAACGGACCGTTGTCTGCGTCTTCTTCGAGAGTTTGAGCAACAGAGATTGTAGGGGTCGAGTTGAACGAAATTGTACTACAACACAGTCAGTCCAGTGAAACTTATAGCAAAATCTTGGACAATATTAAAAATAAGGACATTTTATTTTCGGACACTTTCAATCCGATTCAACGAATTCAACTTTTTGTAACTATGGTAACTTAACTAACAACAAATCTGTCTAGCCACCGTTGCTATTCAGCGTTCAATAATACAAATAAACACATAACGATTTAGCAGCATAACAAAACAAAATAAGAAGTTTTGGTAGTAGTTCAGGCAACGAAGAGTTATAGAGGGAAAGTTTTGGAACACATTTTTGAATTCATAATTTTGTTTAGACTAGTTACGAGGTAAACATAACATAAGTCCCCGCCCCTAGCCCCTGTGCTGAAGGGGATAGGGTTGGTTGAATGTCCATTTTTCGTTTTTTTTGCTTATATCTCGAAAACTATTTGTTCTAGCTATATAACTGTATGAAAAAATGAAAGCTGATTAAATTTGCTACAATTTTAAAGCCTCAGGTGTTTTAATATCTTGTATATTTTTCGAGATATCCGCTCTTGAAAAGTCTGTAATTTTGTAGAAAAAAAATGGTTTTTCTCTTTTTTTTGACCGGATAACTCTTCAATAATGCAAAGAAACACTAAATGCTGCCGCCCCGGAGGCTCAATCGTTAGGACTCTAGCCTTTGGAGCTACTGGGGTCGGGTTCAAATCCCGGTCTGGCATGGATGTTTGTGACCGTCAATAAATTTTGTTATTTCTCTATGTGTTATTCATTTCTTTGTGACTGTAAAAATTCTTTCTGTGTCTGTCCCACTTGACGAAAGCTTACAAGCGGTTCTCTGAACAAGCACACAAGCTGGAATATATATGTACCATACCATACCACTAAATGCTGGCCCTAGCCTAGTGGTAGAAAATTGTGTTTCTTTTTTCAATGATATATTTTATTTTACTATTTTATCTATTTTCCTTCAAATTTTAAAGCAGTTTCAGTATTGAGTGAAAAGGGATTGTCAGTCCCACAAAACTAAAACATTAGTTTTGAATGATTCCAAAACTAATGCATTAACTCTAAGGGACTGACACACAATCCCTCTTATGTACACTCATTCTATACTGAACGTCTAAATAACACAGATACTCATTTTGTAGGAATGCTGTTGCTTTAATATTTTATCTATTTTCATATTCTATTTTATCTATTTCATTTCATTCGTCGAACCCCAGTAGAAAAACGGTCAGATGATTTACTTGCTTTTCTTCATCTTCGGAATCAACTAGAGAAGACCCCATTGAGGCTAGTCCCCCTGGCAATTTTGGCGTGCTTAGGAACATTTGAAACTTGAATTTTTGCAGCTACACTTTGAGCTGCACTCTAAAATAAAATATGTAAGGTTACTAAGCATTCTCTAGGAAACTCAGCTTCCATAATTTTTTTTAGTAATGATGTTACATAAGAAATATGTGTATATATTACTAATTAAAGCTTAGTATCCAATACAATCATTTAAATTGCAAGCATACTATAAAAACTTCAGTAAACGTTACAGGATATATTCTAGTAATCAATACATCCACTTATGTAGTATCTTTACTAGGAAAACCATAGTAACTAGCAGTTTCAAAAATGTTAAACAAGAGGGCGCCACTAATTTTCTTTTAGTCAAGTATTATTTCGATTTTTCCGGAGCAGGTCGCAGGACAGAACTCGCAACCTCAAGATTAGCTTGCTCATCTTTCAACGAGAAGTAGCACGTTTGTCCACGCGGTCATCGGGACATGCTTTTCTTTGCGTGTAAATAATGAGGTTAAAATCTTGATCGATATAAAGCTTTCGGATATGAAGTTTTAGAAATAATTTAATGCAATTTGTATGTATGTACTAAAATAAAAAAACACGTTTTTCGGTTTCTCATCGTTGCGATATCGATTCGTTATAATTTTACGATGAAACGTACATTGATTGAATTTTCACCTTTGACCGATATCGAATCAGACTTTTATCTCTTAGTCTCGTCTCTCTTACTTAGTATTGCTTAGTATTACTACAGTAGTTTCTTTAGGTTACAGATGATTTTCTAGTAAATGGTGAAAACCTGTTAAGTTACTAAGTAATCGTTAGTAAATTCAAGCCAAATTTTTTACAGTGTGGCGAAGACTTTCATGCATCTGCAGAAAATTATTTTCGGAATATCGCTGCTAACTCACTGTGTACTGGGACGAGGCAGTTGTTCTCAAATCTTCCACCAATACACCTGAGGAGGCAGGTCATTTCACAGTCATAGCCCAACTTGGTGGAATATTCGGAGGGAATACTGTTTTACTGCTCCCTCGGTGGGAATAAGACAAGATATATCAGTATTGACGGTAAATGTAGTACTGAGGAAGGCCTCTTTCGTTTGAGCCCCATACCACCTCAAGATGCAGGTTTTATCTGCCTTGTGTAACCAGGGCCGGACTGGCTCCCTGACAAAGGCGCAAGTTTACCGGCCCTTCCGGTTGTAAAAGGCGCCAAAAAAATCTGGGGGGGGGGGTCAATTTTTTAATATTATTTTTCAAATTAAACTAATTGTAATTAAAAATGAAAATTAGTTTTACTTAAAATTATTTTTAATCACAATTACTGTTAATTACAACTATTTTAAATTACAATTATTTCTCCTTACAATTATTTTTAATTACAGCTATTTTAAATTACAATTATTTTTCCTTACAATTATATTTAATTACAATTATTGAAAAATTTTATATTTTTGAATACTATATTTTAATTAAAATTGAAGTTTTATTTAATTTTTCGTTGTAAATGCAATGATTTTGAGTATGTAGCAATACTCTTTATGAACATTAATTAGTTTTATTCTTTATAACTCATATTTTGGGGCTAGATAGTCCAGTCGGTTAAAGCGTTCACCTTGAACACGGAAGGTCCCGGGTTCGGGCATCGCTAAAATAACTGCAGACCTTTAAATATGCTCCATAGTCCCGACGCTGCCTACGATGTAGCCCTTAACGGTGTCGTTGGGTGCCTACTCAGGTCTCGACTCGTCACTTCACTGTGGTTCTAAATTATAACGCCCTTTCGCCAAGAGCCCTCGTGTAGCTCTAGTGCGACGATAATTCAAGCTTAACTAAAAGAAAATAACTCATACCTTTATTATTTAATCGATAATTGATATTTTATAAAAATTAGGGAAAAAATAAGATAAAATAGATTAATTATAGAATGTTTTTATTTAAAAGTTAACTCTACTTAGAAAATTGAAATCACCATATTTGTTGCAAAGAAAGTAAACGGTGAAATTCTAATATTGAATTTAATTATAAAGATATCAGTGCAAACATAAATTAACATTCATTTAATAGAATTAGTAATAAAAATTTAAATGATAAGTTTAGGGTTTGAATTATGGTCGCACTAGAGCTACACTAGGGATTGGCGGGGGCGAAATTCGAGACAAAGTAAAAAAGAAAATTAATTTTAATTTAGAAACTTGTTTTTTTGTTGTTGTTAAATTAGAATATTTATATTTTGAAATTATCACAGAAAACAAAAGGGTCGATGTTAGCAAATTAACTATTTAATAAAACAAAATAACTGGACATATTTGAATGAGCACATCGCGTTTTGGCCGTAACATAGTGGGCACTTCGCAAAATGGCTACTGATTGCATTTCAATTACCAAACAATAAATATATAGAAAAAATAACGGCCAGTTAAAAAACATGTTCATATCTTCGAAAAGTTAACAGTAGAAATTTAAACTTACCAATATTATGCAATCATGACATCCAATTTCGATCTTAATCAGAATAATTGTATAATATGTGTAAAAGGTGTGAAGAAGAAAACGCAAAACATCCATCCAAAGATATCATGTGTCTGACTTATTTACGAACAAATGCACAACTTAAGCGATTTTCAAATAAATCAGTCAATATTTTATTTATGTTTTTTTATACTTCCTGTAGAAAATATAGTCTGTAGTATGAGACATCGGCGCCAGTCTTCTCCACTCAAAAAAACCTACCTAATAGCGTTTGTCTGTCTATCAATTAAGCTAACATAATAAAAAAATCGAATGATAATAAAAAAAATGTAACCAAAATCTTATTCGCTCCATAATTGTCACTGGTTTAAAAATAAATCTGAGGGAGGGTGAGGATAGCTTTTGTTATTTTTTTCTTTAACATTGCGTAATATCGTACCTTTACTGATTTGTGAGTGCACAATTGTAACTTAGGTTTTCTTATTTTTATTGTTAACAAAATAAGATTTGACTTTAGGCCCGGGCAGCCGAAAAATGTCCGACGAATATACCCCGTGTGTTAAATATTCTCCACAGTTGTAACGTTGCGTACGATGTCGCTATTAACGCTTGCGTTGTGTGCCTACTCATGTGTCGGATCGTCACTTAATTGTGGTTAACTAAAGAAAAAAATAATTAATAAGAACAAAGAAAAATGAAAAACTAACATTTTACACTTTTCCCCGAAAGAAAAGAATTTTGAGGTTCCAAAAGACAAGGGATCTTAGGCCCCGTCATTAAATGGGCCCGTTGATAAATATTCTCCAATTTAAGGCCTACGATCCAAACCACTCGGCCATGAGGGCCTCACATGCCACCCTATATTTTCTGCGTGATGGTCCATGGTGCTGTTGCCAGGTTCAGACTATACCCTACTATAGAACTCTTTGGTTTTTAACCCCGATAGAGTCAAAACCCGCCACTAGAAATACATATTTATTTTGTTTATTTCTCAAATTTGGAATGTTTATTTTACATAATATAAAAACTGTTTGTTCTTAAAAATTGCTGTGTACCACTCAATTCTTGAACTCGGCGCGAGGTGTAGCCTAGAACGGCAAATTTTTGGTAGCGGCACATTTTACTACCAATAAAGCTGCATTTGGCATTAAAAAATTATTATAAAGATACCCATATTTTTAAGGAAGAAAACAATATGCGTGAACCTTAATTGGAGTGTAAAGGTACATAGATAATTCTAATACATAAGTAGACAGAAAAAATAGCCAGAAAACTATGTCTGGCATATCTTATAACGGAAGTGGGGGAATGAAAAACAGTTTAAACACCTTTCAGACGACTAACAAAAAAAAGCACAAATAAATTCGTTATTTGAAATATAACCGTCAACTGTAAAAAAAAAAGTTTTAGGTTAAATAAAGAACTATTTGTTATTTTTTTATAGATTCGATTGGCGTTCGCTTTCTGTTCTCTTTATTAGTTTCAAGTCAGGCCTAAGGACACGTGTTCAACGTATTTTCACACTTCACAAAAAAAGAGTAGAAAAATGCGTATTGTTTGCGATTTTCAAGTCTTTTCTCACCATCATTAGGTGTTTCAGCTGCTATTTGGACTGAACTATTCAAGTTTAGAGTAGGACTTCAATATGTTATGTGTTTTGAAGATTCCCGAGTATCAAACGTCCAAACAAAAAGTTTCGGTTGCTAAACAAAAAAAAAGGCGTATTTCGGGTCTG
The DNA here is from genome assembly GCA_023701765.1 of Hylyphantes graminicola. Classification (NCBI taxonomy): domain Eukaryota; kingdom Metazoa; phylum Arthropoda; class Arachnida; order Araneae; family Linyphiidae; genus Hylyphantes; species Hylyphantes graminicola. The sequence continues at coordinate 15,830,693 of CM043121.1, read as the reverse complement.
GTGGCTTCTTCTTTGGTGATTCCATTTACGGCATAAATATTTCGTCAAACGTTATCAAATCAAAATCAATCAGTCTCTCATATCGGCTATAAAAAAGCACCAATTTGAAGTTAAAGGCGCCCTAATACTCCTTGACACGTGTTTCTTCAGTTAAGTTGTTCCCTCATTCAAAAAAAAAATTCAAACGACACTATATGTATCTGAACGAAAGACGTGAAGTACGTCTTGGCACCAAGTATCAAAATTAGCAAGTCCAAATCTAGATATTGTAGGCGCCCCATTGCTCCTACAAGGGAGTCGAAAAGCGGTATGTTAAATTAAAGTAAAGGCGCCCTAATACTCCTTGACGCAGGTTTTTTTTAGATCCCTAATTCAATAACAAAAAATTCCGACTACATGATACGGCCGAAATACTATTCTGCACCAAGCATTAATTTTTAGATCCTTTATATAATCATATATTGGAGCGCCTCGACATCATATAAAGGCGCTGTTGGACTCGTTTACAACAACTTCTTGGTACAAAAAGCCATATGGCGCTTCTATATGAAAAGAATGGCGCCTTATTAAAATCAGTTTTTAATATTTGTCAAAATGTCCCACTTAAAATGTATTGTTAAAATTGATTATATCGAGTGTGTTAAGGCGTACAGCCATGGGAGTTGAGTTTGAAGGTTCTGTTTCGTCTAACCATCTCCTAAACGGATAACGTAAGTATATTACACAAATAAATTATTCCATGCATACGAAATTGTAATCGTTTATTTAAACGGCTGGTCAGCGCCCAGGATAAAAGTGAAGGCGCCTTGTTAAGCATCTGCTTAGCTATTAGTACTTAGACATCAAAAAATGACCCCCTATGCACCATATGAAAGTGCGAACAACCTAAGAGAAGACGAATCTGGAGTTCAAAAACTGTGATTCAGAATTTTTTTTTTTTTTTTTTTTTTTTTTTTTTTGGAAAAGGGCGCACCGGCCCGCTGGCCGACGGGCCGGCGGGCCAGTCCGGGCCTGTGTGTAACTGATCGGTGGTTAAGGAAGGGTATGAAATAACCGCTGCTTCTTTCTGGACATATGGCGACTTCATACACAACTTCGCAAATGCGATCTTATTTTTTCGAAATGCGGAGGTTGTTGTATCGCATCCAGTTAATGTGTGCAAAAATACCACGTTCTAAACCCAGCTGCTGAGAGTAGTTGCCCCTTGCGACAGTCCCACTTGCGACGAAGGGAAAATATCCTCTAACTTATCATTTTCGCCCGTGAATTGGGGAAACTCTGGAGGGCCTCATAAAGGTAACGAATCTTGGCGTGATGAAGTAATGCAGTAGCGCTAATGCCATGGTGTTATTGATAAAAAATTGCAGTTGCCCCCCATTTGAACTGTGAGTTTTATTTCGTACACTGTTAAAAAATAGTTCAAGGTTGAACCAAAATATGGTTCAAATTTGCTGCAACCATGATTTGTTGAACCATAAAATGGTATTTTCAAATTGCGTAACTATGGTGAGAGGTTGAACCATAAAAAGGTTCTTCCAATGCATAACAATAGTGAAAAAAAAACGGTGTTTCGTAAGTTAACGCCTTCGGGACTTTGGACCCCACAGACTTAACGAGAACGTCTGTCCCAGTGTACTTGGGCCCATCCGTGGTGCATTGATGACTATTTCTACTATTTCTAGTAAAGAGATCCTTTTTAAAGGATGACAGGCAGTTAGGTGGGAATCGAACCCCCACTCTCCTGAGATGGTTGAATCTCTAGGCTGGTGAAATTACCACTCGGCCACGGACACTTGGCCAATTCGCAAGCCGAAGCAGTACTACTCATAGCGTCTCCATTTGTGTAAGCAGTTAAATTGTCGGTTGCAGTTAGTAGAAGTTGAACCGAACTTTCGTAAGTAGTCGAACCAATTTTTCGTGAAAGCAGGTCTAATTAAAGAATGTGATATTTGGTTGAACCATTTTATGGTGTATCAGCCAGAAGTTCTTATTTTTTCACCAATATTTGGTTCAACGTTGAACTGAAATTTTTAACAGTGTACTTCCACCTCTTTTTATCCCAACTAAACTAGTGGGATAAGTAAGGCAAGCTGTAGCTAAAGCGAGTTGCAATATAGGGAAAACGAAGCTTAGGGTTGTTATATTTTAAACCCAAAGTTCCCTAAATAATTAATCAGTTACAGGGATTTTTTTTCGTCGCAAGTGGGACGACACGGCATATATTAATCGTACTGAATATAAGGGCAGTTCTAATATAATTTTCAATTTCAGGTATAAAAAAACCTTGTGATATTTATTTTTTCAAATTCACTTTAAATGTGTGTAATAATGCCAATAGAATTACAAAACGGTCAGCAAAATTCATTTGTAAAAAAATAAATAATAAGGGATGGTGTCGTTTTTTTTTTAAAAAAAAAAAACGATATCAAAGAAACCGGTTTAAAACCAGCCTTACAGAAATAAACTAATTTTCAATGAAACCTAAGAGTCACAAAATAAAATAAAATGGTTAGTCTTAAAACCGGTAACGGTTTTACTTCCCCAGTTTTATTATAACTGGGTAAACTGAACAGAATAAACTGTTGTCAACTTGTGTTAAATATTAGTTTTGTTAATAAGCAACGGCGAACAGACAGTTCGAAATTAACTTATAAGCAAGAAGAACTATGTTACACTTGCAATTAGACATTAAAATTATTATTTTAAATTCATATTTTTTTAAAAATAAAGTTAAATACAAAATATTTAGCCCTTTTCATTTTTTAAGTGCGCTACACTGTAAAGTGTAATGCGTAAAACGTGGGTGACAGATAGACAGAAAAAAGCATTGATAACACCTTCCTGCATGTTTAGAACTGAAAGCTTAAAAAAGAAGTCCAAACAGTGCGATTTTTTATAATATCAAACCTTTTAATAATTTATTAATAACTATATACATTTTATCCACAGAGTGTTCTGTTTTCTATTTACATTTATAATCCAGTAAGCATTTTAGTAAAAACTGTACATTCAAACAAATTGAGGTTTTCTGGTGGAAACAATCTCATGAACGGTTTATTGATGGTTTAAATTGTTAAATACATACTAGAGGGCGCTGTACTAACTCTCCTCCTCTGTAAAAGGATATCCAAAGCAAAGTGCCTCTGTGTATATCCAATGGGGAAAAATTAATTTCTTACACTCCTTGCCAATCTAAGTTGGGTAAATAGAAATATGCTATGGAGAAGAACCTTCCACTCATGTAAAGAGTTCCATAATTTTTTTGTGAATCCATCCAGAAAACATGTTTAAAACATTAATTTCGTTTAAGGTCTAACAGATTTGAATATTATTTGAGAAAATTTGGCAGTTTTATCAGAATGAAAAGTGTATTTTGGGTAAATTGTATTAAGATCATTTTGTATGTAAATATGACCTTACAAGAGTTTCCAACTAATTGACCAACCGCGCTTTTCCGTATGCCTTTTTACTCTTTGTTTTTTCCCAAGTTAGGTTGGAACGGAGTGTAGACCCATTTTGCAGGCTGTATACAATATTTTTGCAGAAGTTTTCGTACATTATAAATGTAGCTGACTTATAGGTCTCTATAATATCACTTTTTGGACAATTGTTGGATTATTTTGGGAAAACTTATTTATTAATTATTTGAAAAAATATTCTAACCAATTTCATAAAGTGGGATTATAGAGACCTGTAAGTCAGCTACATTTATCATAAACAAAAGTCGTTATTTGTCTATGTGTTATTCCTTTCTTTCTGACTGTAAATATTCTTTCTGTGTATGTCTTACTTGACGAAGGCTTAATAAGCGGGCATCTGATCAAGCACACAAACCGGATATATATGTTGAAGTAGTAGTAATTCAACACAACCGCAGAAATGTGGCCCAGAAAATGTTTTTTTTCCATTGGATTAACACTTGAAGCATTTTGGTTTGGAGACCCGTGGTAATTCGGGCTCATTCGCCCTTATAAGAGTATTGGAGAAAAATATGAACTTGTTTATGAGATAAACATGATTCACTGATGTTGGGAAAAATGGCATTAGTTCTTTGAGATTCAAAGCTGCCCTTGACACAAAAACTATTACAACAGTTTACATTTATCAAAACAATTACTCTGTAATTATTAATACAACCTGTTTTTGTATCATAAGTTATCAGTGCAAAAACATAAAAATATGGATAACACATAAATAAATTGCAAAACACACACATTTTATTTTAATACATATTAAAAAAATTGTCGACAAACAAGAGGCCAGAGGCCCAGCAAGGTTGGTCCAAAATATATCTAATACCTTACCAGTTTCCAATAGCTATCGAGATTCTTAAATTAAGTTAAATTAAATTTATAAATAAATAATACATAATTAGGTAGTCATCTAAAATAAAGTTTTTTGTTCACTAATGTACATAATAATATATATCTGCAGTGGGAGGGTAAACTGCAGTAACTACTTGAAGTAATTAAGTCATTTTCGCCTAAATTTAGTAGTAGTGTTTTTGTATGTTTATTTATAGTTTAGAATAATTTTGCTTGTTTGCAACAATTTTCCAATTCATTAGGCCACTGCAGTTTCCTGCCCATAACAGATATGCTCAGTCTAATCTCTTATAAATCTGGAATTGCAACTGAAGAAACTTAATTATTAGTCGATTCAAAAGGTTTGATTTCTGTAGGACGTGTTATTAGAGAATAAAATTCTAATTTTGGATAAAATAAATTTCTAATTTTAGACCTTAGTGGTTTTCAGTTTTAACCATTTTAAGAATGATAGAGTGTTTGGCAATCAAGGGTCATAAGATGGCGTCACGACGTTTGCAGTCATTTTAAAGAAAAGATAGGTATCAGAATACATATTCGGTCCTTCAGAAAAGCGTACCATATTCCTTAAAATAAAGAATAGTGCGTATAAGATAGAACGTGTCCTTGCCCATTACCATCAAATATGTTTAATGCATGGACATTTTGTTCGTTGAATTTTGATGCATTGATAAATAATGTTTTAGCAAAAACACAAACTAATTTACAATTTTATGATTGGGTTTACGGATTTTCATTTAACTGTCATTGGCTCGTTTCAGATAACGTATTTCCTTCCTGTCTTCTTTCAATCGTTGATTCTATTGGTGCTCTGCTCCCACGGGACATTGATTCACCAATGGTGAGAAAGAATTTATTTACATTTACCACTCAAAACCTGAAACAAGCCCATGATATAATATTTTCTTTTGCGAAAACAATTTAAATTAGTTATGTAGTTCAGCGTGTCCGTAAAAGAATGTTCGAGTTTCAAATTGTAATAGTATCAGCTGTAATCGTTCGACAGTTGTGGTTGAAAGTGACGAATAAAGAATGACTCCAACAATTTCAGATAAGTGCATGCTTGCGCTTGTACCGCTACATCGTTTTCACAGTTGCAATGTCATGTATTCCATTATTCCGGACTTGCTGCAGACAGTATGGGAAGAATTGTATTTTCGTTTGGATGTGTGCCGTACTACTAAAGGCACACACATTGAGCACTTATACTAGGTTAGTTTTCATTCAATTCTATGCATGATTTGTTATATTTAGTATAAAATAAACTCCTGTAATATATCATTAAAACTCTGACTTTCTTTTACGGACTCCCTGTACAAACATTTAACTTTTTATAGCTTTTACAAGATACTTATCTGAGAGAATTATAATGTCAGTGGCGCACTTGGCATTGACTTTGCTGTTATGGCAAAGTCGATGGTTGAAATACGATTCTATCCAACTTTAATGTAAAAATTAAGAGGGTTCTGAGAATTACAATGACAAAAATGTGTAAATATTAGCTAATGAGAGTGCTGGATCTGTAAGTTTATTATTTTATCTATGGCTACTATATGTTTTCTTAAACTAATGAGTAAATTGGTTATAAATGTAGAGTGTTTCCACCAGAATGAAGAACAGAACAAAGAAATGCACCTTTCGTTAAGTTATTCCTAAATAAAAACAACAACATTGACAGAAAGGGTAAGAGTACCCAAGCAGCACACAGCATCGTGTGTTATCTTTCTGACATTTGCGATATCTAAAGATGAACATACGATATTGTTGTGCCACTAGGGTAAGCAGAATCAAAACCTCCTAGAGCAGAGCAAGCCTATTCTCTGGTTGCTATATTACCTTGGGACGATACACTGCAGTATTTAGACAAATGATTTAACCATCGTTGTAAGCACTCAGTAACTATAACTTAACCCTCTAATGCATGATTTTTTTTCGTCCCGAAAAAATATATGTATCGTTAATACTCATTCATTATGGGAAAAAAACTGAATTTTTTTTAACTGCATTAGAATTTAAATAATTTCAGTTTGTAAATTTTTTTCCATGTGATATAAAACAACTACAAAATTCCAATTTTGATAATAATGATTAGAAAACTACTAAATAAACTTCAAAATAACCCTCTTTAACCATAATTAATTTTTCAAAACAATTTATTTGCATTTAGTACTAATATTATTTTCTTTGAATACTGCCAAAGACGTAATTACACAACATGTTAATAACCTCACTCTTTAATTTTGAATGCACTTTTATTACTTTCATCTATGAGGATTTTTAGTAACTTAAACTTCAAAATGGAATGGATGAAAAAAACACAAATTTGTGTAGAGGGAGCTCTACTTTAATAGAATAAAGATGAATATTTTTTACTTGTTGCCAAACGGCAACGGTATGCATTAGAGGGTTAAAAGAAAATATATAAAAATGACGGGTTATTTCAGGACAAAAACGGCCCAATTCATTGCTGTGGTTATTGCAGTTTACCGCCCTTGGCAGCATGCACCCATATATCTCGAGGAATAGGTAGGCTGAAAAAGACCCCAAACAGAAATCGTGCACCAATTTTTGACTAATCAAAGCGATGCATTTACCAGATTTGGTGACATTTTTGACAATGAGAATTTTGACAATCGGCCTACCTAGTTCCATCTTAGAATTCAATGAGCAGGCTTGTTCTCTATAGGAGGCATTTTCAGAACACACATAAAAAAAATTCGTTTATCACTTGCATATGGAATTTGAGTCCTCGTGCAGTCGGGGAAGACCCAAAACAGGCGTTTGGTATTGATATATCGTTCGATCTGTGACTGGTCCGAGCCAACCAATCCTGGTTTTTTCCCGCCCGTTGACGAATATGTCTGTCAATAATCGTTCCTTTTCTGTATATTTTTTCGTAGAGTTTTAATCTATTCTGAACTTGAGCACAATGAGTAGAATCCTGGCAAACTATCAGCAGTAAAGAATGAGCATTCTTCAAGAGACCTTCAGTAGTATACTTGCGGATTTTTTTTTGTCTTGTAGATAGCACCGTGCAATATATTTATATTTGATACTCTAAAAGCCCCTTGTTGACGTTTAGTCCTTATGTACAGTGAGTTGAAGTCCAAAGGGCGAAAAAAAAGATGTCTTTTAGTTTTGTTTCCATGGCAATAGAGTAGTTCCGAAGACTGTGGATGGTGGGAATTCGAAAGTTTTTTGGTAATACGTTCTCGTAACTTCTGTGAGGCCTACAAATACCGAATGTCGCTATCTAAACTCGTCCTATTGGGGCATACCCATCGATGGAATACAATTCCTGCAAGTGCTGAAGCGAATCCGAGTGATTTAAAGAGTACAGGGGAAGAACCGCTTGATTTATTATACTTCCCGCCACCCTTTATATGAAACACTTTAGGAATGGAAAACCGAAAGCGGCTTTTTTTTGCCCTCGGTTTTATCAAAAAGCCAGTTTTTCCTAAAGCCGGTCTTAAGGTTCAGTAAAACCGAAAAACTGGTTTTTGAAACACCGGTTTTTTCTTTAAAAAAAAAACGCCATCCCTACTGTTTCTTATTTTGTTGGCGGCGAGTATAGTAGTCTTCTCGTAATTGTGTCTGCTTGGTGGACATTTTCGACAGGAAACCGGTTTTTCTTTCAGTTCTTCATTTGTAGTACACGCGTGTGACTCGTATCCACTGATCTCTGGCGTGAATCAAGGTTGTCGCGAATGAAAAACAAAGCCAGTAACCGGTTTCTTTACACCAGTTTCGGCGATTTCTCGCTATCATCGCCAAAGAGGAATATTAAGAAAAGCCTTCCACGAAATCAGGCGGTTTTTCCCCTGTACTCTTCATTTGTGTTTGAGCAAAAATTTAATTTGGAACACTTTTTAGGGAAGCGAGGAATTCTGTAAATCCAAAAACTCAAACAAATTAAAAACTTTAAATATCGAAATTGAAAACCTTAAACTGTCCAGCTTTCAACGTTGCGTGCAGCAACGCTGGTCTTCTTATGAAACAGGCGAACATAACGAAATAAAAATAATGATAAATTATAAAAGATTATTAACTACATTACAATAATTAACAGTTACTAGCGGAATTTTTAGGGGAGGAAGTGAACTTCACCTTTGCATTGATAACACATATTTTTTTATTATGTGTTTTTGATTAAAACTTTGGCTGAACACTATACTGATCATAGTTCACCAAGTTTGGAGATATTTTTACAGCATGCATTTTTCCATCTACATTTTTTGATTATATATTTTTGAAACTGTAATCTAAAAAGTTAATATAAGACTTTAGTTGCTTTGAAATATAATAAAGGATTTATTATAAAAGAAGATAATTAAAATACTAACATTGACCAACAGAAACAATCCAGTCTTAACTAGGTTGGTCCAATCCACCTTTAATTTTTTATAGCCCCAAAAGTCTGTTTAATCATACTTTCTTTGATTATTATTTAATTTTGAATTTATGCATCTGGCATACAAAAAAAGTTTACATGCTATTAGCATTTATTTACTGGTAGTGTTGTTCAAAAATTGTATGCAAATCCACGATTTCTATACTTAAAACTCCAAATCAATACAAATATCACATTTCAAAAATTTAACAGCATAACTTAAAGGATATTGAACAACAATTATTTTGCGATATATGTCATGGGTAGTGTTAGATTCCTAATAGATTAAAAATTCGTAAATTTTCAAAGAACGACTTCGAATAATGTATATTTAAGGTAATAAACGAGTTTTACCCTAAATAAATATCTATTTGTTGCTGATGATTGTTAAGTAAAATTTTGCTAACAGCGAATCTGACAACAATCATTCGAAATATGTATTCACTTCAGCACTGTCGGAATTCGCAAAACGTCAAAACAACTTCGAATTGCTTTGCGTTTTCTCTCAAAAAGATTTTTTTAATATAAAACTTCGCTCGGCGCCATTTTTGAGCCAATTTGAATCCTAGAGAAAGTTTCATCTCCGACGAAGAGCTGGGGGAGACAATTTCAGCTGGCACTGGAAACGTCATGAGCCATCATTTCCGAAGCCGATTGCTGAAAAAGAATCAAAACATAATTAGTTATATAGCTTCCACAGTATGTTTATAACGTAAAAAGTGGCAGATATTATAATCGTTCAGTCCGTCTGTCTGTCCGTCACCCACTTTTATAACCCAAACCACAAATGCTACAGAAAAAGTGTGATACATCACACAATTCAGCCCATCGAAATTAAAAGACATTAAAAATCTTAGGAAAAAGTTCGAAGTACTTTAATTATTTAAAAAAGCGCAAAATTTAATGTTCATTTAAAAGAATAAGAGGAAATTTTAATTAGAATTAAATCACCATTGCTATTCGAAATAATCACTCGAGAAACCTTAATTCTTTGAAATAATAAATTAAGAGAAATTTATTTTTATGACGAAAATCAGTTTGAAATGACGTCAAATATATTTCACTAAGAGATTCTTTGTTTTTTTCATATGAAATGTTTTGGTTTTATTTAAAAGCGAGGAGCGTTACATATTTATTCTCTGAAGTATAAATTAATTTTTGCAAACGATAGTAGTTGTTAAAGAAATACTTTAACTTACTCCAGAAGTACACGCATACGTGAACTGTTTGCGTATTTACTTCGCAAATTCATTGTACCACTATTTAACTTACTTATAAATTAGAATGTCAAAAATTTCGAAAAATACCAAATGGAGATGATTTATTAGTTGCATAAAAACTGAAATGGTCAGAAGGTCAAGCAGGATTTCGGTGGTCTTGCAAAAAAAGGTTTTCAGAGAAATTTTTTAAGACAGTTCGGAATTTAAAAATATTATAATGAATTTAGAATTCATAAAAAATTACATAGCTTGTTTGCTTATTCATGACATACAAAAATGTGTATTTTTATAGCTCCATACTTAAAATCCTACGAAATCGATATGTCCCTAACAAAAATTAAGAATTGATTTTTTTCAAAATTACTTGCAAAAAATACTTTAAAACTTAAAAGTGTTTTGAAAAATATGTTTAGATAAATTATATCTGTGTATTGTTTTTTCTTTCAAGGCTGTGCCGTCAAATGGGCAATGTTGAGCCTTAAGGGTAGTTTCCGTTCGAACATAAAACCCGATTACAATTTTTTTTACTTGACTATCTTTGTACTAGTCAAGAAATATATTGTCTGTCAAAGTTTTTGATAACTTTGAATTATTATAATAAGTAAACAATAAACAGTAAAAAAAACACTAGACTGATAAGTAATAAAATATAAAGACTTGGTTCTGTAATTTTTATGTAAGCCTGCTATCGAAAGTTTATTTTTTAATTCTTTTTAAACTATGGTTCGTTCGTAATGGAGTATCTGAAAAAAAAAATTGGTTCATCATATGTTACCTGCAGCGGGGGTTGTGAGAGGGGTGCGGGGGTCCTCTGTCATAGCCTGTCTTCCAGGTGGTTGGCCGTCACCTCGACCAGCTTCTTGCGCTGCTGCTGCTGGTACTGGCTGTACTGGCAGTGCGGCAAGTGGTGGAGGTAAGCACCGCCGGGGGGGATCAGGGCTGCAACACACACACCATAAGCAAACTCTTATGGACATCTTACACACTTAAGAAGTAGTAGTAGTAGTATTGGTATAGAGATATTTGCTCGCCCGGGTTGGGCTGCTTGATCTCTATGATCCTGGGTGAAGAAGTTACTTGGGAGCACGACCACCCAAGTTGGGCTATTCATTCATGGCTCAGGAAAGTGGTGTAAGGAAGAAAGTAATAGACTCTAATCGGAATACAGTCCTTTGGCTATAGTTCCTATAAATTCGAGGATAGCTTTTGTCTTGGGAAATGGGTTTTACACTTAAGACAGTCATGATGACACATATAGTTCAGAAAGAGAATAGAACAGCCCATGGTATGTGCGCAGTAACGCACAAAAGAAGCAGGCTAGAGCGATGCGTCTTGGGATACCTCAGTGCAATTTTCATGCGCAGTAGCTCAAAAATACGCTAAAGCGATGCATCTTGGGATATCTCAGTATGCACAGTAGCTTGAAAAACCTGACAGCCCTGCTTCAAATCATTAGAACTGATAGACCTCTCTACTCCTCCTTCCTAACTCTATGCGATGACCTTATGTTTTTTTTAATTGTAATGTAATCGTTTCCGGCTGCTTATTTCTCGTCTCCTTTAGGAGATTTAACACAGCCTATTACGCCTGCTTATTTAGAACCCTGGACAAGTGACGAGGTCGACACCTGAGCGGGCACCCGATGGAACTTCGAGAGACATCGTACGCTAACGTCATCGATATTTTCGACTCTACAGAGGATTTTTTCCACGAATACGTCGATGGTATGGCTAGGACAAGAACCGAACCAAGAACCTTCTCGGTGAGTGGCTCGTCACTGAAACCTCTCGGTCCCCGGGGGACCCTTTAAAATTGTTAATTATATTGTAAAGATTTTATATTACTCCTGATGTACAACTAGACATTTTTAGAAGAGATTCGTACATTCTAAAAGGTATATAACATGTGAAAAAAAGCTTACTTTAATGCCTAATTACCACCTAATAAGTAATGATTAATAACTTTTAATAAGTTTTTAACTTTTAATATTATTTTGAAATATCGAGAATACTACAAAGACATTGTATAATGACGCGTTTACCATATACGATGATAAGCTGGTTATATCGATCGGTTAAGGCGTTCGCCTTGCATGAGGAAGTTCCAAGTTTCAGATTCAGGTCCAGGCATTGCCAAAATTCGACTTGTAAACGGCCCATGTAGCAAAAAATGTTCATCGAACAATTCCGCGTGTAGAGGAAGAGCGAGTTAAATATGCTCTAAAGTCCCGACACTACGTACGATGTCACCCTAAAAAGTTGCGTTGGTGGCTACTCAGGTGACGGCCCGTCACTTGAAGATGATTCTAAATTGTGTGTGCATGTGTATTTACTGAATTTGTGGTTGCTTTTGGCGAGCGAACTATTTTTCTACGCCTATGTGGCGCACGCACAAAGTGTGTGATGAGGTTCGTCGCTAGGGGGAGGCACACATCACTTCTTCTCCTGTGTGGAACGAGATCAGACGCCATAAAAACATGGCATAAGTAAAATCCTGTGTGGACTATCATATGTAAAATTACTGTGTGATTTCTGTGTGATTAATCTTGAAATAAAATGAGGACATTTAAAACGATCCAAATGAACAACAAATGGTAGCAGAGAGCGTGGATTATTTCAACTAGTTAGCGTTTTACGGACAAACCGAAAGTTATTTAGCACGTGGTTCAATGTACGTGAACTAAATTTGAAACGTAAACTATTTTCGTGATGTCTGTGTGATCCTGACGACTTTACTGTGTGTTATACTAGAATAATGGAGAAACTAAATGTTCCTGAACTGGATGGCAAGAACTATTTTATATGGGCATTGAAAATTCAGGCCGCGTTAACTCTGAAAAGACTAGACAGACAAATATTAGAAGAAAAACCCAACGATTTGAAAAGTGATGAATCCAGCAATTGGGATCAAAAAAACATTGATGCTGTTGCCTACATAAAATTATCATTGTCCGATCAGCAAGCCCTCCAATTCGCAACCGAACAAAATGCAAAGACATTGTGGGACAAAATCAAATCGAATTTCACGGGTCAGCAAGAAGATCGAAAAATCGACGTTGCGAACGAATTGAAAAACTTAGAAATTCTTCAAAATGAAAGTGCAAACGACTACATTGCCAGAGCACGAGGACTAGCGACGAAATGTCGAGCACTGGGCCTGGAGGTTTCCGAACGTGAGCTGGTCTACCACACTGTCCGGGGACTGCGTGGCCGATTTGCAAGAGTCCGAGACATCTTGAAAACTCAGCGGGACAAGTCTATGGATGAGGTGCTGGAAATACTACGTGAGGAGGAACTGACGAGTTCCCGAAATCGTCATTCCGAGGGAGGCAGTTCCGAGGTGTTTTATTCCAAGAAGAAGAACAAAAATGGAAAAGACGACCGAGTATGCTACAATTGTAGAAAAATTGGCCATGTAGCAAAAGATTGTTTTTACAAGAATAAGCATCAAAACTGGAACAACAACCGAGGACGTGGCGGCGGAAATGGAACCAGAACCAGAAACCCAAACCATATCTACAGCACGGAAACTACCGGCGAGGATGGTATTGCCACGAACGGGACCGCACTACAAGTTACGAAACAAGAAACTGTGTATGACAATATTTGGATTTTAGACAGTGGTGCAACAAATCATCTAGCAAAGGATACATTTTGGTTCAAAGAAATCCATCCGGATACTAGTGAGTTAAATCTGGCTGGTAAGGATATCCAAATAAGTACTGAAGGAAAAGGTACTGTTCGAGCTAAAACTGTAAGTAAATATCCTATTGATTTAACCATAGCTGATGTAAATTATGTACCAAACTTAAGAAATAATTTATTATCGGTACCTTGTCTTATGAAAAAAGGTTGTAGAATTAAATCCAATAGGAATGGTATTTTAGTATTTGATAAAGATGATAAATTCTTGTTTAAAGCTCATTTAAATGAAAATAGACTAGAAGTATATTTAAATCCATTGGATAATTTGGAATGTTATTTGTCTAATGAAACATATAACAACTATAAATTGTGGCACAGTAGATTATGTCATTTAAATTATAAATACATGTTTAAAATGAAAGATTATATTGATATTGATGTTAATACAAATGATGTAAAAAACTTTAATTGTGATGCATGTGATCTAAGTAAAGTTACCAGAAAACATCATCCGACTGTTAATCACGAACAAAGTTCAGATATTTTAGAGTTACTATACGTTGACCTTTGTGGTCCAATGCAAACAGAATCATTAGGGAAAAGTAGATATTTCCTCATAATTGTGGATGATTACAGTGGAATGTACTTTACTTATTTCATTAAAAATAAGGATGAAGTGTATGATGTGTTTACCGAATTTAAAGCTAGATATGAAAATCAAACTGGGAAAAGAATTAAAAGAGTAAGAAGTGATAATGGGGGTGAATTTGTTAATGATAGGTTAGATAGTTTATTTGCAAAATCGGGAATAATTCATGAAAAAACCATACCCTACAATCCCGAAAGTAATAAAAGCGAACGGGCAAATCGTACATTACTAGAACGCGCTAAGACTATATTACATGAAAGTCAATTAGGCATGCAGTTTTGGGCAGAATGCATTAATTTCTGTACTCATGTAACTAATTTGACACCAAGAAATGGTAAGGAAAAATTGCCACTAGAAATTTGGACTGGGAAAAAACCAAAAATTAATTATTTAAAGAAATTCGGATCAGTTTGTTACTATTATGTAAATAAGATAAAAAGGAACAACAAGTTTGATGTTCCGGCAAAAACTGGAATTTTTGTTGGTTATTCTAGACAGCGTATAGGTTATAGAATTTACGATATCTCTACTGGCGCAATAATAGAAGAAAGATCAGTTAAATTTAACGAGAATCTAAAAGGTAGTACATTACTATCAAAAAATAAAACAGAGTTATGGGAAATAGAAGATTTCGATAGCGTAATAGAAAATAAAAATAATGCGAGTCCAAGCGATTTTCCAGACAGAGAGGAACCAAAGGCGAATAACCTTGACGAGACGACAAAACCACGTCGGTCTGAGCGATTAAAAGAAAAAACAATAAAATATGTGAATCAAACAGAGCTTATTCCAAAAAATATAGAAGAAGCAAAAAATCGCGCAGATTGGAATGAATGGGAAAAGGCGATAGAGAACGAATTAGAATCTTTAAAAAAACACGATGTATTCGAAATCACAGATGTTCCACAAAACAACAAAATAATAAAAACTAAGTGGGTTTTTACTTTAAAAGAAAATAGTGATGGTATTTTGATTTATAAAGCACGGCTCGTAGCAGCCGATTTTAACAATAAAAATTATGCTGAATCTTACTCACCTGTTGTAAATATGGAAAGTTTAAGATTATTGCTTGCAATTTCAGCTAAATTAAATATGAATGTTAAATTTTATGATGTTAAGACAGCATATCTTTATAGTGATTTAAAAGAAACCGTTTATGTAAATATTCCACCTGGCTGTGATGAAATATATGGTAAAGATAAAGTGTGTCTATTGAAAAAGAGTTTATATGGTTTATCTGTAAGTGGTAAAAATTGGTATTTAAAGTTAAAGAGTGAATTGCAGCGCATTGGATTAAAACAATTAGCTTCTGATAATTGTGTATTTATAATGACTGATAATGATGATATTTTAATGCTATGTTCATTTGTTGACGATTTAGGAATATTTTATACTTGTGAAAAAATGTATGAAAGTGTTATAACTAAGCTTAAAAGTGTATTTGAATTGCATGAAAATAACAGCTCTAAGTTTTTAGGTCTTGAAATTGAAAAACATGAAAATGGTATAAGTATTTCACAATCTAAGTATGTCGAATCATTATTAATTAAGCATAATATGGAAAATTGTAAAACTGTAAAAACACCAATTGTAAGGGGTGAAGATAAAATGTTTCCACCAAGTGATGATTTAATTGATCAAACTGTTTATCAAGAGTTAATTGGTGAACTTTTGTATTTAGCTAACAGGACACGTCCTGACATATCATTTGTAACAACCTATTTGTCACAATTCAATCAACGACCAGAAAAGCGACATCGTAATCTAGCAAAAAGGGTTTTAAGATATTTGCAAGGGACTAAAGACAAAAAATTGTTTTATAGCAATGAAATGGGTTATATTACAGGCTTTTCAGATGCTTCATGGGGAAATGCGGAAAATGCCAAGTCATTCAGTGGGAGTGTAATTTTATTAGGTGACTCATTGATTTCATGGAAATGTCAAAAACAAAAGAGTGTAAGTCTATCTACATGTGAAGCTGAACTGTTTTCTATTTCAGAACTGTGTAAGAATATTATTTGGACTGTAAATGTATTAACTGAAATGACATGTAAACAATTTATAAATGATAAAGTAATTTTACTTTCTGACAGCCAAGCAGCTATACAGTATCTTAAAGGTACTAGAGCTTCTAACAAGTCTAGACATATGAATTTGCGATTTCATTTTGTGAAGGATTTGTTGATGGACAATACTATTGAACTGAAATACCAACAAACTGACTTGTTACTAGCAGATTTTCTTACAAAGGCAGTAAATGAAGATAAATTGTTGTATTCTTTAAACAACATTTCTTTGATTTAAATGATTGTGTTCAGTAATTATTTTACTAGTAATTTTAAATTAATGTTTAAATATTTTGTTTAATTAATTTTCTAGATTAATGTTATAATTGTTGTAATGTATTGTGTGTATGAAAAATGTTTTAATTGTTTCTCATGTTTAAAAAATTGTTGCTCGCAGGAGGGGTGTGTGGTTGCTTTTGGCGAGCGAACTATTTTTCTACGCCTATGTGGCGCACGCACAAAGTGTGTGATGAGGTTCGTCGCTAGGGGGAGGCACACATCACTTCTTCTCCTGTGTGGAACGAGATCAGACGCCATAAAAACATGGCATAAGTAAAATCCTGTGTGGACTATCATATGTAAAATTACTGTGTGATTTCTGTGTGATTAATCTTGAAATAAAATGAGGACATTTAAAACGATCCAAATGAACAACAGAATTAAACACAATGTCATTCATGTGTTTTTTTTAATGATGTTAATTTTCATGAGTTAATTCATGAGTTTTTTTAAAGTTTTTTTAACGATGTCGTGAATCTCCAATAAAATTTAATTAAAAAAATAAGGTGGAATATACACACACAAAATATTGAATATTGGGGCCCGGATGGGTTCGGTTCCCGCCTTCGACCTGGGTGTACTTTCCTTTCTCTGTGACAGTAAAAAAAATTTCAGTTTCTGTCTTCACTGTTGTTGTTGTTCAAACGTTGAACCAAATATTGGTGAAAAATGAAGAACTTCTAGCAGATACACCATAAAATGGTTCAACCAATTATAACATTCTGGAAATATACCTGCTTTCACGAAAAATTGGTTCGACTTCTACTCCAATAGCACGATAGTTTGGTTCAACTTCTACAAACCGCATCCGACAATTTAACTGTTTACTCACACGCAGCGCCATGACTGAGTAGTACTGTTTCTGCTTGAGAATTGACCAGTCCTTGGACGAGTGGTTATGACATCAGCCTAGAGTTTCAAGCATCTCAGGAGAGCAGGGGTTCAAATCCCACCTACTGCCAGTCATCCTATCAATCGGATCTCTTTACTTGGAACAGACGTGCTCGTTAAATCTGTTGGGTTTTAAGTCCCGACGGCGTTAGCTTACGAAATGCTGTTTTTTTTTCACCTTTCACTATTATTATGCATTGGGAGAACCTTTTTATGGTTCAACCTCTCACCATAGTTACGCAATTTGAAAATAGCGATTTATGGTTCAACAGTCTCCCAAATCATGGTTGCAGCAAATTTGAACCGTATTTTGGTTCAACCTTGAACTATTATTTTTAACAGTGTTACTTGACGAAGGCTTATAAGCGGGTCTTTGATCAAGCACACAAGCTGCCATATTAAATATTCCAATAAAAAAAAATTGCATCACCGGAAGATATTTCTGGAAACATTTTTAATTTTAATTTATTTTAAGAAGAAGTGAAAGAGATGTGAATGAATTTTTAAAAAAAAATCTTTTTTTATGCTGGTAAACAGCGTCATAAACCCGTAAATATATACTTACATTTCTCTCGTTAATAAAAATTGAAATTTATTTAAAAATATTTGCAAGCAAAAGACAATTTATTTTAAAACTATTCTTATAAATAAAGCAAATATTCTTTTTTTAATTGTATGTTTACTATGTTTCGAAAACTGAACTACTCATTAAAAAAAAATTTCAGTCTAAAATACACACATCTGAAAGCTCAGCTTCACCAGAAGCTGCTTTAACCTGCTACTCTATTGCCGGTGTGTTAGTGTATTTTTTTTAAATACGTAGAAGGATTAATTTTTAATTAACTTACTACACAAATATTAAATATTTCTTTTAAAATTAATTTTTCGAATTTTTTAAGAATCTAAATTTATTATACACATTTAAAGCCTTGCTTAAAAAAAAAACTTTTTACTGAATGTGATATTTAAGATTAACTACATATTTTTTTTAGTTCATAATAAATTTTCGTAGGTTTGCATGTTTACTGTTCTTTAATGCAATTTCTGGGGACCGGGTGGCCGAGTGCTTAAAATATAGCTGCCTCCGCTAACTGTCTGCTGTTAAATTATGTACTTACATATCATTAATTACAGTTATAAAATGACATCTATTGAAGAAATTTTAACTGTATATGCCAGGCGTTCTCAATTCTCATTCTATTTGCATTAGCGTACCACTTGACTTTTTAAAAAAAAATTTGGCGTACCACCAAACCAAATTATTTTAATAAACCGTATAATATTTATCCTTCCAAAAGTTTTGAAAGGCTCTTTGAATTAAATTCCTGAGAAAACTTCAAACTTAATGGTTAAATATAAGTTTATTCATAACATATGGTTAATAAATGAGAAATAAAAAGATTAAATGGTATAGTTTAGTTCTTCTTAATTACTTATATTTCTAAAAAAATACAAATAAAAATATAGTACACACTCACCGAAAAATTAATCATCAAATAAATTATACTTTAATAGTCCTTGGTTCGAAACTTGTTGATTGTGAACCTTCTTGTTGTTGATTGAAACTTGTTGTGATTAAAATATCAACTTTTAGGAGTAGAGAGAGTCTTAAGATCTCTTCAACACTTATTCTGCTTCTATGTTAATTTTTTTTGTACAAGAGTTCAAAAAATAACTCTCACACAAGCAACTCTTAACAAATGACATCAAAAAGAGCAGAGTTTGCCGGAAGATCAAAGGGTGCAAGGTATTACTTCCGATCCCAGATGTTAATAAAAGATTTCTCTTTAAAATAATGTTTATATTTAAAATAATGAATAATATGTTTGCGTGTTCACTGCTCATACGTATAGAAGCTATTAATAGCAACATGTTGCTCATATGACTCACGCGTATCATCTGAAATTTTACCGTGTACCACCAGTGGTACGCGTACCACTGCTAGCTGTCTGCTGTTAAATAACCTGCCTCCGCTAAGCTGCCTCCAGTACGCGTACCACTGGTTGTGAACCCCTGATACATGCTATTAGTAATAGTTCAATTTCTCCTTTTTAGGCCAATATTTTTTAAGCTGGAAATAAATTCGAATTAAGCGAGCGACTTACCAAATCATTTAGTGAAATAATAATATTTGAAAAGTGAAAACTATTTTTTTAAAGATTTTTTCTTTTTTAAAGGCATTTCGCGTATCCTAAAACATATATTTGTAGCTTTATAACAGACGAGTTAATTTAAAATTGTCGTTATAAGTCAGATATTATAACATTAAAATCTATGGGCAATTAGAGGGACTGCAGGTTTTAGGCGAGGCGTTACAAAAGAGTTGTGGTTGTAACTGTAAATTATTTTTGGTTTGTCTGAAAAAAATTCGTACAACAGAGGGTCTATGGAGACCTGTCATTAAAGTGCTTGCCTTGCATGCGAAAGGTGCCAGGTTCGGGCCCCGCCATTGCCAAAATATAAACTGCTGCTAAAAAACCGACGAATAATTCCCCGTGAGGAGAAGAGCGCATTAAAATATGCTCCTAAGTTTCGACGTCGCGTGCGATGCTACTCGTAAAAGTTGCGTTAAGTGTCTACTCGTGTGTCGGTTCGTCACTCGACTGTGGTTCTAGGTTATGAAGCCCGTCGCCATAATCCCTTGTGTCAATAAGTTTAAAAACGTTACGCTATTCCTATTTACGATCAGATCCGACTTTTAAAATTGGAAAATTCGCCCAACTGCTTTATTTGGCAAACCAATCGTATAACGACGATATATTTTGTAATTGGTAATGATTTTTTGTTATAATTTACAATGTACGAACTAATATAAAAATAGTTATGTACGCAAAATGCCCCAAGAGGGCGTAGTCTATGCGTTCAACCGGGGCTCCACCCACCTTACTCACTTATGAAGTAGAGTTGCAGAACCTGACTTAAGGTAGGCGAATACCCAAAATTTCTAAAATTTTTACTTTTGCTTTAATCTTTTCCAAATTTGGCATATTGATTTCAAATATAATGAATAATACTATTTAGGCTTTTGTTTTTATTTAAATATAATTTATTTATTTTAAACGGTGTTTTTCTACTAAAAAAAGAGGTTTACGCCAACAAGTCTACCACATTGAATTTTCATCCTATGAGCATTTATTATGTGTTAAATTCTTTGTTTTGAACTGATACATGCAATGACCCTCTAGAGTTACATACAAATTACAAGAAAAAAAGTTATTAAGAAAAATGTTATAAATTAACCAAAAAAAAAAAAAGGATTTTTTTCGATGAACTTACACTTGGACATAAAAAAACTTGTATACTTACACCGGATGTTAGAGGTTCATGGCACAGATATATATTGAAATAGCATCTGTGAAAAATTTCAGGTAAATTAATGTAAAACTTTTTATGCTAGAAGAGTTGGCGTAAAACCCCTTTTTTTAGTGAAAAAACACCGTTTAAAATAAATCAATTATATTTAAATAAAAAAATTGCCCAAAAAGCAATGTTCATTATATTTGAAATCAATATGCCAAATTTGGAAAAGATCAAAGTAATAGTGAAAATTTTAGAATTTTGGGTATTCGCTTACCTTAACCAACTTCTGATATTTATATGGCAAAAATTAAACCAATAAGTTGTTAAGGTTTTCCTTTCCTCTACCAAACATTAATATTTAAACCTTCAATTTTACTTGTTCACTCCTCCATATAATATTTTTCTTCGAATTATGTATTTTATTATCAAATGCTTTTGATGTACAGCTGAGGGAAAAAAACCGCCCCCCTCGTTTCTCGGCTGCTATTGGTCAAGAAATTTTGTAAAAGGTGTCATTTTTCAGGAAAAAGCGTAAGGAGTTAAGAACTGACAACAAAAATTGTATAAGGGGTCTTCTACACATTAAAATGAGTACCAACTTTGAAATTTTCACTAGCAACACCCATTTTTTTTACACAAAAATGTTCAGCACCTTCAAAATACCCCATTTGTTAAAAAGAATTATTTAAGGGGTCATAGGAGTCTTAAAAATGTGCAAAGAAGGAACTACAAAATTTCGTTTGATCTTTCATGTCATTTTGAACTACTCAATATACAAGTATAATTTTTTAATATGTAATTCTACAAGATTTATTTAATATAAAACAAATTTTAAAATTTATGAAACTTTAGCCAAAACTAAAATAAATGACATTAAACATAAAGCTATTTGAACACATTGTGATTAGGCTTGCGCGGCAAATTGTGAGGTCAAAATTGAAAAAATGACCAAGAAAATGACTTTATATTGTAAAAATATGTACAGACAAAGACTTATACCTAAATTCCCATCTCAATTTAAATTAGAAATTATTAAAAAAAAATATTTAAAATCAAAATTTAAAATTTTTTATTAATTTTTTTAGAAAGATTTTCTTAAAATAATTTCTAATTAAAATTGAGCTGAGAATTTAGGTATAAGTCTTTGTCTGTACATATTTTTACTATATAAAGTCATTTTCTTGGTCATTTTTTCAATTTTGACCTCACAATTTGCCGCGCAAGCCTAATCACAATGTGTTCAAATAGCTTGATGTTTAATATCATTTATTTTAGTTTTGGCTAAAGTTACATAAATTTTAAAACTTGTTTTATAATAAATAAATCCTGTAGAATTACATATAAAAAAATTATACTAATTTATTGAGTAGTTAAAAAATGACATGAAAGATCAAACTATGCTTTGTAGTATCTTCTTTGCACATTTTTAAGACTCCTGTGACCCCTTAATTTGCCATTTTTGTTGAGATCTAAGCATTCAAAGTTGAACGCCCATAATGTTAAAAAAGTTTCACAAACTTTTATTCATATCTCCACAAAGAAAATGAATTAAACAAAGACTTTTTTTTCATTATATACTTCTCAATCTTCCAAAAACAAATCACACAAGTTTTTTCGTCAATTTTTCAGCTTTAATAATTTTTTATTTAAATTTAAATAAGAAAAAATAAAACATGAATAGCAACCCCACATTTTTTTTACATAAATAGATAAAGTAGGTGAAGTAGAACCAAAATCCAGAATTTTGTAATTCAACAACAATTATTTGCCGAGTTATTGTAAAAAAAACTGAAAAAGACGAATTTTTAGGGATCGTGTAAAAAATTACTTGGCAAATTTGATCCTAACTTGCATTATCGTTTGGTGGTTGAAAAGCGTTTGTTGATAAATGTTTATTCAAAATATTGATGTCTGTCAAATATCTAAAAAACTTTCCTTACTTCAAGTGCATACAATGTATTTTGTTTGTTTAATTAACAATAAATTATATCGATTATTATGTTTTTAAATGTGTGTTATTTCCAATACATTTTCAAAAAGTGTATTTAATATTTTAAATTAAATACCCTAAAATATTATTTGAATTCGGTTTTCCTTAAATTTCATTGTTACCACATTGATTATTTAAAATTTCTGAGTGCCCACTTGCTTTGAAAATCATTGCCAAATCATTGAGTTATTTTATTTTGCTTTCTTTAAATATCGTGTTAAGGTCGTAACCCTCGTTTTCTAATACGTGATTTATATTACCCATAAATCGACGACGAATCTTAAACTAACTTTTAGCAAAAATATGAATGAAACAAAAATTTGCATAAAAAATTTAAAACAGAAATGTAATAATCATGTTTGTCAATCTGCTTGTAACTTATCGCGTTTGAAAATCTGTTCATAATAAAAAAACGTACATGCGACTTAATTTAAAATTAAAACTTTTCATCTTCGAGTCTTTTATTTTATTTCTGAATTTTAAAATCCAAAATTAAAAATTAAATCACAATATTAGTGAAGAAGGTGAAATTCTAGCATCCGTTGGCGAGAATATATTAACCCCCCTTTTTTTAGCTTGCCGTTTTGAAAAGATACAACTTAAATCTTACCTTTTTTCACTTTGGAGATTTCCCCCTAAACGAGTTCAAAATTAATTCTTTAATGTCTCATCAAAGAATGCAAAATAAATAATTCTTTTTTATACATTGGGTAGTTTAAAGGGCTGAACAATTTTATGTAAAAAAAAATTGGACGTTGCCATTGGAATTTTCAAAGTTGATACTCTTTTTAATATGTAGACGACCCCTTTTTGACCTTGACAATTTTTTTGTCAGTTTTCAATTCCTTGCGTTATTCCTGAAAAATGACAAATTTCACAAATTTCCTTGACCAGTAGCAGCCGAGAAACGAGGTGAATCGTTATCCCCCCCCCATGAAATTCCCCCCCCATTGAATATGGTCATGAAATTCACTTATCTCTATTGGTTCATTACTTTTGCATTTTCTAATATCTCCATGGAAACTACAAGTACCACACAAATTATTAAAAGAAATTAAATAGGACAAAAGTAAGAACACAAATTTCACGATTTTGCACGTTATTATAAAAATATTGTAAGCAGGGCACGTGCCAAATAATACTTTATTAAGCTTTTGTCATTATTTCACTCGACCTACAGTCACGTGAAATAAAAGCTACTCGCTTAATAAAGTGTTATTTTCGGTACTTGTTGCTTAAATAACTATTTTAACAAGCCGATGCGGAATTTTAATCCAGTCTTGCTTTTATTTTAAAGTAATGATAACAAAATGAAAATAAGAAAATAAACAGAACTAAAATGTAAAAGAAAATGAGAACAAAATATAAGAAAATAAACTTTATTTTACATAAATACTTCAAATTATTAAAAAATGTATATAAATAAAAAAATGTCACAAGAGTAGATCATCAAAACTTGAGTAAAATATTCTTTTAAACTAAATTTAATATGTACAATACTAAAACCAATTAAATCCCTAAATATCAAAAGGGATCATTTCCATAAAAGAATTTACCACCACATATTTACTTTTAAGGGGTCTAAGGAGTCTTAAAAATGTGCAAAGAAAATACTACAAAGCATTGTTTGATCTTTCGTGTCATTTTTTAACTACTCAATGTATAAGTATAATTTTTTTATATGCAATTCTACAATATTTATTTATTATAAAACAAGTTTTAAAATTTATGAAACTTTAGCCAAAACTAAAATAAATGATATTAAACATGAAGCTATTTGAACACATTGTGATTAGGCTTGCGCGGCAAATTGTGAGGTCAAAATTGAAAAAATGACCAAGAAAATAACTTTATATTGTACAAATATGTACAAACTAGGACTTATACCTAAATTCTCAGCTCAATTTTAATTAGAAATTATTTTAAGAACTTTTTTCTAAAAAAATTAATAAAATTTTAAAAATTTTGATTTAAAATTATTTTTTAAATAATTTCTAATTAAAATTGAGCTGAGAATTTAGGTATAAGTCTTTGTTTGTACATATTTGTACAATATAAAATCATTTTCGTGGTCATTTTTTCAATTTTGACCTCACAATTTGCCGCGCAAGCCTAATCACAATGTGTTCAAATAGCTTTATGTTTAATATAATTTATTTTAGTTTTGGCTAAAGTTTCAAAAATTTTAAAACTTGTTTTATAATAAATAAATCTTGTAGAATTACCTATAAAAAAATTATACTTATACATTGAGTAGTTCAAAAATGACATGAAAGATCAAACTTTGCTTTGTAGTATCTTCTTTGCACATTTTTAAGACTCCTTAGACCCCTTAACATTTTGGTGAAAGAAAATAAGTCATAGATGGAATTTTTCTCGTCGACACAACCACTTTTGTATTTAGCGCTCCAATTAGGAGTTAACTATTTCTTGGAAAGTCGAAGAAAATCAATGTATCAAAATAATCTAGTGTTATGTAAGTGCTAAAAAATTTTCGATGCATCGACTTTTACCGACTATCATTGAAACATGGTAAAATCCAATGAATATTGAATCGTGCACTTCTTTAAGACTTTTTACTCTCTAAAATAAATATACAACTCAACCTATTTACCAGTCGATCGCACCACCTACATTAATACTGCATAGTTAACATTTCGATTGTCTAGCTTTTTAAGAACTGCTGCGGCATCAAATTATAAAAGGCTATAATAAGAAAAATAGTAGGTATCTATACTAAGTATATTTTAGGTATTATATTGCATACAGGCCGGAAATTTTGATTCTTATTCTACTGCGCGTAGGTGTGGTAGACAATTAGCGTAAACAAGCAAGAAGGTTGCAAATCAGAACGTGCAAGGCTATAGTTGATGTCAGAACTTGGTCTTGCAGGTCTGTAACGATCTTACAGGTATATTGACTGTTTAGTTGATATGTAATCGGAAGGAAGGCATCTAAGTATAGGAGGTAACTACAATAAACATGCAGGAATGTTGGAAATCAAGACGTGCGAGGCTACGGTGGCTATATCAGAACCTGGTCTTGCAGGCCTGTAGCGATCTTACGAGTATATTGACTGTTAAGCTGTTGTGTAAACAGTAGGAAGGCATTTAAGTATAGTAGGTAACTACAGCAAGCATGCAGGAAGGTTGTATATAAAGACGTGGCGAGCCCACCGTGGCTATCAGAACTTGGTATTGCAGGACTGTACCGATCTTACAGATGAATCGACTGTTTAGTCGATGGAAGGCATTTCAGTATATAGGAGGAAACTACAGTAAACATGCAGGAAAGGTTGCAAATCAGGACGTGCGGCTAGATCAGAACTTGGTCTTACAGGTCTCAATGTTCTTCTCCTCGGTGGTGGCCACCAGTTCGGCCGCCGGGTGGTGGTGGTGGTGCAGCACCACGGGCGGCGGCTTCATCTGCGGCATGGGGGCCGCGGTGAGGCCGTTGACGTTGACCACCTCCTCGTCTCCCCCCCTCCGGAATAAGGCCGCGATCTCGTCGAAGGTCCGGTTCTTGGTCTCCGGCACCTTGCGGTACGTGAAGATCCAGAAGATCGCCAGGAGGCCGGTGAACGGGAGGAAGGAGTAGTTCTCGAACAGGCGCTGTGGAACGGAGAGAGAAGGGATTTAATCACTGAACTGAAACTGTGGAAGGAGCATCGCATGAAAAGTTAGTGAAGCTTATTTTGGGTCACTTGGCGACAGCTTTAAGGGAGAATATGTGGAAAATTTGGAATGAATTCGCCGATCAAATTTGACACTTGACCTGACAGTTTGCATTGGATGTCAAAATCGCTCGCCAAGAACAGTACTCCAAGGAATTTATGTTTTAAAGATTGTTCCTGCAATTCTATTTTTTTAAAGTACATATTTCCGAAACTTCATTATGTAAAAGAACCTCCTAAAGTAAAAACACATTAATTTTCTGTTTAAAAAAATAATTGAAAAAGATGGTTTGAATTGCCTATTTTAACAGGTAAAGTATAGGATTAGCGGCAAAAGTTGGGTTGCTCTTACAGGGTTGCCGGGCTTCACCGACCCTATTGGCGAGTGCTTCGATGCTCCTTCCAGAGTTTCAGTTCAGTTCAGTGCTTTTAGTTTAGTTTGAATTATCTAGGGCTATTGGCGACAGGCGCACTAGGGCTATTGGCGACAGGCGTCGTATTTTAGAACCACAGTCAAGTGACGAGCCGACACCTGAATAGGCACCCAACGCAACCGTTAAGGGCGACATCGTACGCAGCGTTGGGACTTTGAAGGATATTTAAGGGGGTCCAGTACCCAAAAATCATGAAAAATGCAATTTTTTGTAGTATTTTTTAAAAATATTGATTGAACATTTCTTAACATTTTGCAAAAAACCGCTTCAAATTTTATGCATTAGCTTTGGAGTTATTAATTTTTGAATGAGACTCACTCTCCAAATTTCCTATCACGGATCAATACTTTAAATGCTCGTATCTCTGTTCGCGTTTTTTAAATTTTAGGACAGTGAAAAAGATACTCCTCTTTTAACATTATAAATAAAAAGTTTCTGTAAATTTCTATAGCATCCTAAAAGAATAATGAACAAAACTATGCATTAAAACTCTTCATTTATGTTGTCAGTATTTTTTAAAAAAATTTCAAAGTTTAAATTTTAGGTTTTTAGTGATTTTTTTTTTATAAAATTTCGAAAATTATTTCTTAAAAAAAAAGTTGAATCTTGATTAAAACTTGGATGCATAGTTTTGTTAAGATATTATTAGGGAACCGGAACTCATATAAAAAAATTTGGTAATAAAATGTCGAAAAATTAGGGAGAAGTAGGGATTTTAAAATTGTAAAAAAAATTGAACAAAAAATTAATTTAAAAAAAATATTTAGTCATTTTCAATTTTTTTTTGCTAATAGGTTTTATTAATGCATGATGCACCAGTGTATAAAATCTGAGTAGTATAACTTCATAAATAAAAAAACAGTTGGGGAAGGTACCGGACCCCCTTAACGTGCTTTCCCTTACACGGGGTATTGTTCGTCGGACATTTTTTGGGGGGAGAAAGGAATATTAATAAAAAAACTCGTCTCTTGACCAGGGTTCTACATTGCGAGCCGTAATTGGATGTGTTGGCTGTAATCGGCCATTATGATTCCATTCGTTTTCCAACAAAAGAAACTAGTCACTTGACCAGGGTTCTAAATTAAGAAACGGTATTAGCTGTGTTGGCCATAATTGGCCATAATTGACTACGCCTCGTAATTTAGAACCCTGGTCAAGAGAAGAGTTTGATTTTTAAGATTATTCCTTTTTATCATTACTTTTTATGATTTCAGTCTTTTCCCCCCTTCTTGATTAGTAAGTAGGTGAATGTTTGATGCTTTAGGATTGTTCATTCAAGCTACAGACCACTCCGAATAGAGAGCGTTACTTTATAACCACCCTGTATAAAGGTAGTATATATATACCTGCATCTGCGGGAAGACGAGACCGACGAGGAAGTTTGCCGACCAGTTGACGAAGACTGCGATGCTCATGGCAGCGGGTCTGGGGCCGTGCGAGAACAGCTCGGCAGTGATCATCCACGGGATGGAACCTGCACCCAAACACACATAACACCATTATGTACAGAAGACACGGTTAAGATGTGTAGAGCACAGGGGAAGAACCCCTTCATTGCACAGTAGCCTGTCTGCATCCAGTCTCCTTGGCGTAGGTTAGGTTTGAATTATCGTCGCACTTCACGGAGGGCTATTGGCGACGGGTATCGTATTTTAGAATCACACTCAAATGACGAACCGAAACCTGAATGGGCACCCAACGCAACCGTTAAGGGCGACATCTTATGCATCGTTAGGACTTTGAAGGATATTAAAACGACAATATTGTACAATTGAAGAGCTTTGAGGAAGAACGTGCCAAAACAAGTGACAAAAGGTAAAAACGAGAAAATGAGCTTTAAAGTTTTTCGTTTGTACTTAGATACGTTAAAAACCCCAACACTTACAAACCGTAAAAAATATACTAAACTTAAAATTTATGAAAGAGTGAACACTTGCTATTGCTTAACACTTTCACTACACTCTTAAAACAAACGAGCGATTTTTACTCCGTCTGAGTTAATTTTCACTCCTTTTCAGTGTGGAAAATGCACTTCTCCTATAGGAGTGGATTTCACTCTTTTGTTTTAAGAGTGTACTGAAACGGCCCACGACGGTCGTCCGACTAAAGATTCGATAATGGTATTTCCATCGCGTATTACGAGGAATCAAAAATCCTTAATAGCGAAAGGGTTAAGAAGTTAGTAATGTGTTGATTGACACAAATTTTTTAATTTGTTCAAAAATGTCACTTAGCACGTTCTTCCACTAAGCTCTTCACTTGGCATATGATTTGTAGTGCTGCCATCTATCAGAAGTTATATTAACTAGACTTATACCTGAGATTTATATCCGAATATTCTGAATCCCATATAAAGGATCTAGTTGCGAAACTCATATTATCCAGACTATAACCAATACATAGGGTCCTTACAGTTCTTTGGATACTTTTTCAACTGAATTTACGATCGCTTAAAGTCAGCAATGAAAAGGACGGATCCTATATATTAGTTAAAGTTTGGAGAATGTGCGTTTTGCACCTAAACAAATCAAAATAGTGCAATATAAAGATTAGAATAATATTTTCAAAATCACTAAAGAATGTATTTAAGACATGTTTAACCCTTTCAGTCCCAGTGATGCCATTTGGCATCATCACTTTCAATATTTTTTTCAAAATGTTTGTTTCCCGCTATGACATCCAAACACACATCATTCGATTCTTCACTCTTTGTTCTATCAGACAAAATTTTACTTTAACCTCAATAGCAGTCAGAACTACTATTTTTTTTATTTAGAAAATAGCCAACAAGCGTTTCTCCTGATTTTTGATAAGTTCACTTCAGTTCCACATATTTAAAACACAATTTAAACTATTTCGGTTAAAATAATAAATAATTTTTTTTAATAATGTGGTTAGATACCTTAAAATATATAACTCTAAGTGTTTTTAGGTAATATATATATTTTTTATTTTGTTGTTTTCTATAGTTAAAGAATTTTGGCATTGTTTTAAAAACCATATAAAAATTTTTAATGGATTTTTTTTCTTTTGGAATTCGTATATTTGACCTAAAATAAGCTTATTTTGTGAATATCAGATGTCTCTGTAGTGTAGTAAATTTTTGGGACTGAAAGGGTTAAGAATAACAAATACAAAGAAGAATTCGAATTGGCTTAGTATTTACACGATATGATTTGAAAACTAGTAAGAGTTGAAATCATTTCACAAGGAACTATATATATAGAATAAAAAGTTTACATGCCTTCAATATGCCCGTGTCCTTGTTGAGTAAGCATAAACAAGATTAATATAATCAATGCACAATAACTACCCTTATTTTAATGTTTTAATTGCAATAAGCTTCCAAAAATATTTTTTTACAGTGCAATAAATACATGATAGGACAAAAAAAAAATGGAAACATATATTCCAAGCCTTAAAAATATTTCTTTTAGATTATGGATAATTTAAATATATAGCACAGCGTTCATTATACTTACTTAAACTATATATTTAATTTTAAAATTAAATTTATAAGGACACTAGATACTTCTTTAAAAAAAATAATTGCACTTAAATTACATTTGAAGATAACTGGGATATTTAATGAATTATATACATTAAGTCATACATAAAATGATTATTGATAGTAATAAATTATATCACAAAAAATGCATTTTATCGATTTGTTTATCAGTAGGCAAATATTTTTTTTATAAAACTTGTTAACAATAAATAATTAATGTACTTTTTTTTTTACTGAGCAGGTCAAAGGCAGCATCTACAAAAACTGACTCGAACCATTTTTTTTCAATTATCAAACACCCATTTTTTTTCCGGTTTTCCAATATTTTTGTAATCAGGGGTTGGCTAGGTTAGGTTTGAATTATCGTTGCACTAGAACTACATGAGGGCTATTGGCTACGGGCGTCGTATTTTAGAACCACAGTCAAGTGACGAGCCGACACCTGAATAGGCACCCAACGCTACTGTTAAGGGTAACATCGTCCGCAGCGTTAGGACTTTAAAGGCTATTTAACGTGCACTACCTTTACACGTGGTATTATTCGTCAGACATTTTTGGCTGCACGGGCCGTTTATACACTCTTAAAACGAACGAGCGATTTTAACTCAGTCTGATTGATTTTCACTCCTCCAGTCTGTAAAGTGCACTTCTCCTTTTGGAGTGGATCCTTTGTGTGTTAAACCTCCGACAGGATCACTCCAAACGAGTGATTTTAACTCAGTCTGAGATAATATTCACTCCTTTCCAGTGTCGAAAATGCACTTCTCCAACTGGAGTGGAATTCACTCTTGTTTTAAGAGTGTAGGTCCGCAGTTACTTTAGGCGATGCCAGGACCCGAACCTGGGACCTTTCGCATGCCAGGCGAATGCCTATCCGAATGGGCTCCCCATAGCCCTTAAGTATCATCTAGATTATAACAGTTATTGTAGTATAAAAACCGAAGTAACTCATTGCCACTTTAAAGATCCATTTAAGGAGCGTTTACATGAGCCATCCAATCCATGGAATACCAAAATCCCCATCAGGGGAAAATAGAAGTCGAGCAGGATTTTTAATCCAAATGATAGTCTGTGGCCGAATCCATGGTATGAAGCATCAAACCCTCATTTGAGGGTTTGCGAATCCCCCCCCCCCCCCCCAATGAACCCGGCGATTCCGGTGTTGTCTGGGAGAAAATCCCCAAGAGGGAAAATTTTCTGAGTTTTTGCTCTTCAATCCATGGATTCGATGGCTCATGTTAACGCGACTTTATTGGACTATGGGTTGTCGAAGCAGCTACAAATTTTTAAAAGTAGTGTTTTAATCTTTGGTTGTAATCATAGGAATTCGCAAAAAACGGCATAATTTGTATTGTAGATACTTCTTATGACCTGGCAGTACTGTAATGAATAGGGAAGTTGCGTAATCAGGTGTTTGCTTACCTGGTCCAATGGCAAAGAAAACGACAAAGGACAGAGTGCTGACGACACTGAGATACGTCACCCACTCATACAGGAACTGAAACAGAAAAAAAAAAATACGTATTAAGTACTTTCACATGACGTAACTACATTGTTTTCACTTCTATGGTTGTTTCCATTTTTACTCAATTTTTTTTCCAGTCTACTCTTTTTCTATTTTAGAAGTATTTACATGCAACTTGTTTTTATTCTTTCTGTGCATTAAACTTCATCGTTTTCAGTTGTATTAAATGTCAAGTACACAAATCATTGCCAAAACGTTGTTGGAAAACTACGGTTTAAATGATAGTTCGTCTTTATTATTTCTACTACTTTGACTTTCGTACACATTACTTAAGTTAAGATTTATAAGGCATAGGTCGTAATTAACCGTCACACCTCACAATTTGTCACCGAAACATTATCCAATCCACATGCACATACAGAACGGTTTGTTTCAAAACAGCATGCTAATCGTGACGAACGCTACGATTCCGATATTTAAGAAATCCAGGCTGTAAGAGGGATTGTCAGTGCCATAGAGCTAATGCATAAGTTTTGGAATCACTATTTGGTCAAAAGTATTGCTTTGCCATGTTAGCCCTTTTCCAACAGGTATGGGAATCAACATAACATTGAATTGGAACAAATTTCAAACGAAAATGTTACCTGGTTATTTAATTATATAGTTGTGAAGTTTTAAAATGCTAAGAATATACAGCAGATGGCGACACTATTTTAAAACTTCGTCAATTGATAATTAAATAAGCGGATGTTATTTTATTTTCAATTTTGTTTTAATTTAATGTTATGATGATTCCCATATCTGGTGAAAATGATATAACATGGCAAAGAAATTCTTTTGCAACAAATGTGATTTCAAAACTAACGCATTAGCTTAATAGGACTGACAGATATGAAGAGTACACGGGAATAACCGATTGATTCATTAGGCGGACGCCCGCAATTGTCTGCTTGGCGGCAGAGAACCAGTTGTTCTCTTTCTTCTTCACTTGGTCCAAGCGTTGGGATCGCCAATAGCCTGAAGCTTGGTAGCTAGAAACCACAGAGATAGTAGTAAAAGTATTAGCGTGGCAGAACACGTGACCTACAACACTGACTTCATTGGGGGCTCTTCTGGGAGCTCCTTGCGCGTCCCGTCGTTAGCATTGGAGGTCACGTGATCTGCCACTCTATTACTCTAACTATGATCTCTGTGGTAGGAACTGGTTTCCTTACACAAGTTTAGGCGATCACTCGCTCTCATCGCCAAAGTGGCCTGCTAAGGAAACTTTTTTGAAAAATCAATAGGTTTTTCCCGTATACTCTTCATATACCTACCTTGACCTATCCTATTTTAATTTGATGCTTGAAATTTTGCATGATATTTTTTCTATGTCTGTTTAACACAGTGAACCAAAAATACTGCAAAAATATATAATTTTAAAAAATATATAGGGTTTTTTTTTTGTAACTGGAAAAGTGTATAAATCGGGCACCAATTTTGCTAAAGGTAACAAAATTTTAAAATTTATGTTATTCTTAAAACTTGAGGTTCATTACACTTACTGAACAGTTTTTTATTTATATATTAAATTATTTGAGCTTACATACATTACTTTCAGAGAAAAATGTACCCGCAGAAACGTAGTTTCATAAAATTCAAATTTTCAAGCATTTTTAAATGTTAGTTTTTTTAACTATTAAAATAGAATTCCTTAAATATTTTATAAATATGTATTTATAATAGTTCAATGAATTAAACCTAAAAAGAATTTTTTGAATTCGCCAAAAAGTTAAAAAGATTATATTAGTTTCACTGACTGATAAATTTTAGTGTTTTTTCTCTACGAGATGTTCCCTGTACCCTTAAGGAGTCAGTGGCATCCAACGTGTTAACAGGACTGACAGATATGCCCACCTTGACGAGCAGCGAGATGGTGATGAAGATGCTGCAGAAGAACATCCCTCCCAGCCCGTACAGGTGGAGGGTGCGGCGCCCTGCCCGGTCCATCAGCGGGATGGACACGACGGTCATCGCCACCATGATCACGCCCACCCCCATGGTGGCGTAGTGGGACACCGCCTCGCTCAGCCCCGCCCCGATGAACAGGCTGGTGGAGTAGTAGAACACCTGAGGGGAGGAGATAGTTAGTTGTGTGTGGCGAAAAATGTTGACTTTTAGATCCAGTCGTGTACTTAGATCTTAAAAATTGCCGGCTCGTTACTTAACTGTGGTTCTAAACTGCGACGCCCTTCGCCAATAGCCCTCGTGTAACCCTGAAACCAGAGTTCTAGAGTACGCAGAAAATATAGGGTGGCATGTGCGGCCCGATGGCCGAGTGGTTTGGATTGCAGGCCATAACGCTAGAAGTTCGCGCGCTGCAACGGGTTCTGGTTCGATTCCCGCCTTCACCTTGGGTGTACTTCATTTCTTAGTATCAAAATTTCAAATCAACTGCTGCATTTGGCAAAATTTATAAACCATTAAAAATACAGTCAACCCCCCTCCCTCCCCTAAATAGCTTCGATTGCATTTGGCCTCTAAACAGAAACTAGCTCTTTTGCCACTACTCCCGCTCCGTAGTGAGCTATGGCTGCTGATGGATGCTCAGTACGCGAGTCGTTCCTCTACCCTACTATAGATTTCTTTGCCTCAAACTATACCTAGCGTTCGATCTAGTTCACACAAATATTGCGGGAGCCAATAAATGTCGTGCAGCATTAAGTTAAGTTGAATTATCGTCCCTCTAGAGCTGCACGAGGGCTATTGGCAACGGGCGTCGTATTTTAGAACCACAGTCAAGTGACGAGCCGACACCTGAATAGGCACCCATTGCAACCGTTAAGAGCGACATCGTACGCAGTGTTAGGACTTTGATGGGTATTTAAAGTGCACTCCCTTACACGGGATATTATTCGTTGGACATTTTTGGCAGCACGGGCCGTTTGTAGGTCGGCAAATATTTTGTGGCGCCCGAACCAGAACCTTTGACCTTTCACATGCTAGGCGAGTGCCTAACCGACAGGGCTCCCCAGCCCCTCAACAACAAATAAGTGATGCGGCTATTTTGAATTTATAGTACACAAAAAATGTGTACTTATCGAGCTTAATGCGCGTCTCTCAGTAACTATTAAACATTTTTTTTAAAAATTACTTAGCAAAACAATATTTTTAGTTATATATGTTTATGAAAAGTATGTTTAGATGAAGAATATACGTGTAGGCATTTGCTGAGATCTTAAGAGGATAAAGTCAGGTCCCTTATTCAAAGCTGGGTTTGATAGCATTTTAATTACAACTTTAAAAACCTTAAATTATGCATCTGACAACATCCACATGAACATATTTCATATTTTTAAAACCAAAAACCAAACAAAAATGTCCCCACAAAGTTTTAATTGCTATTCTAAAACTTTATTTTACTATTTTTTTCCGACCGCTAATTGCGAATTCCAACATACACGCGGAGTAGACTTATCATAATCACACTTATGATCTTCAGTTATCTACCCCTTCGTCGCTAATGAAATTCGCATAATTAAGGAACTTAATTCACAATTAATCAACTTGATGATCCTCTGAGAGATGGAAAAAAAGTTTTGAGAATTTTTTTGAAAAATGAGGATTTTCCTAGTTATTGGGGTTTGTTCTAATTTCGTCGCCAAATTCATTTCTTAGAATTTTTAACACAATTTATTTTGTTTGAATATTAAGCGTAGTGTCTACGATATAATTACATATTACTTATTGCAGGTAATTTCGCACAAACATGACTCAGGTCAGTGTATTGAATCACATATTGGACAAGATTTGCTCAGCCATTAATCCTTTAACCTTTTCAGTCCCAATGAGAAATTGACATCATTTTAGAATTTTTTTTCTTATCGTCTATAGCCATTCATGATACAAAAAAGCACACCATTTGATTTTTCAAACTTTTTCTATTACAGAGTATTTTTTATTAATCCCAATAGAAGTCAGCCCCATTATTTTTTTAATAATTATTATCAGAAAAAATGACGATGCTAAATGACATCGTTGGGACTGAAAGGGTTAATTATTTTTTTTAATAAGGATCAAGCATGTTTAAAGTAGTTCTTGGAGTGAATAAGCCCGAATAACCATGGGTCTCCAAACCAAAGTGTCTCTTAGTTAATCCAATGGCAAAAAAAATTATAAGCCACATTTCTCCGGATGTACACTCTTAAAACAAACACTCCCAATTTACCTCAGTCTGAGCGGATTTCACTCCTCCAGACTGGAAAATGCACTTCTCCTTTTGGAGTGGATCCTTTGTGTGTTAAACCTCCGGCAGGATCACTCCAAACGAGTGATTTTAACTCAGTCTGAGAAAATATGCATGCCTTTAGGGTATCGAAAATGCACTTCTCCAGCTGGAGTGGATTTCACTCTTTTGTTTTAAGAGTGTATTGAATACACTTTTTATATGATACATGTAGCTGTTGCTTCCTTACAATATAATCCTCCTTTTTGAAATGGGTTGGAAGATTTTTTTTTATATTTTCAATAAATAATTTTGCACAAAATTTTCGAACCGATGGCAAAATATGGAATCATAAAGACCTGCAAGTCGGATACTTTTATCAATTAAAATTACCGTTTGTAAAAACTTTCAATACAGCCGGTGAAATGTGACTTAGAAAATAATTTTTTCTCATTGGATTAACACCGAAGCACATTGGTTTGGAGGCCATTGGTCACTCGGGTTCATTTGCTCTTAAGTTTAATTTGAATTATCGTCGCACTAGAGCTACACGAAGGCTATTGGCGATGTGCGTCGTATTTTAGAACCACAGTCAAGTGACGAGCCGACACCTGAGTAGGCGCCCAACGCAACCGTTAAGGACGACATCGTACGCAGCGTTGAGACTTTGAAGGATATTTAACGTGCACTTCCTCTACACGGGGTATTATTCGTCGGGCAATATTGGCTTCACTACACGGTCCGTTTATAGGCTTGCAGTTATTTTGGTCATGCCCGAACTCAAACCTGGGACCTTTCGCATGCTAGACGAAGGCCTAACCAACTGGGCTCCCCAGCCCCTTCTAGTAATACTTTTTCAATTACAAATAATGCCTTTCTGGAAAACTATTAAGCATTGACTGCAGTATGTTTAAGTTTGGCATTTATCTAGCTTTCAACTTAATGCTAATGGTTATTGCTTTTTTACTTAAGGGGTCTAAGGAGTCTTAAAAATGTGCAAAGAAGATACTACAAAGCAAAGTTTGAGCTTTCATGTCATTTTTGAACTACTGAATGTATAAGTATAATTTTTTATATGTAATTCTACAAGATTTATTTATTATAAAACAAGTTTTAAAATTTATGAAACTTTAGCCAAAACTAAAATAAATGATATTAAACATGAAGGTACTTGAACACACTGTGATTAGGCTTGCGCGGCAAATTGTGAGGTCAAAATTGAAAAAATGAATAAGAACAGGACTTTATATTGTACAAATATGTGCAGACTAGGACTTATACCTAAATTCTCAGCTCAATTTCAATTAGAAATTATTTTTTAAAAAATTTAAAATCAAAATTTTTAATTTTTTAATAATTTTTTTAGAAAAAAGTTCTTAAAATAATTTTTAATTAAAATTGAGCTGAGAATTTAGGTATAAGTCCTAGTCTGTACATATTTGTACAATATAAAGTCATTTTCTTGGTCATTTTTTCAATTTTGACCTCACAATTTGCCGCGCAAGCCTAATCACAGTGTGTTCAAGTACCTTCATGTTTAATATCATTTATTTTAGTTTTGGATAAAGTTTCATAAATTTTAAAACTTGTTTTATAATAAATAAATCTTGTAGAATTACATATAAAAAAATTATACTCATTTATTGAGTAGTTAAAAAATTACAAGAGAGATCAAACTATGCTATGTAGTATCTTCTTTGCACATTTTTAAGACTCCTGTGACCCCTTAATAAAACTGATTGACTCCCTAATAAGAGGTTATTTTCTTCCAGATACAAAAGTAAAAGTATATATGTAGAACTAAAAACTTGTTACTTTCATGAGATTATGAATGCGTTGGCGACCAATCGAAAAATTGGCGACCAGTATCCCCGAAAGTACTCCAAAAAGCAAAGTCTTGAGAAAGAATTATGAAAAAAAGCCTGAGAACTTAAAATCTTCAAAAAGGTATAATTAGAAAATGTGAGGAAATATTTATAAGGTTAGTTTGAAGGGGCAGCCTTTGTTAATCAGAATAATTATAAATTCAATGTTTGTAATGCAAAAATAGTTTCTAAACGACTCGACGGTAATTGTATTTTAAAGAAGATTAAAAGATTACCAAGTGGACGCGTGTCCTCTGAATATATTTACACACAATTTACCTTCTTTAATTTTGGAGAAGCTGTAGAAATATTTCAAAGCTAATTGAGAATCTGAGAAGCATAGTATTATTAAATTGAGATTTTCCTATAATTGGTTATGTAGTAAATAAAAGAACCAACTTAAATATTTTGGTTATCGAATGACTGAGGATTTAATTGCAAGTATTAAGAAATCGGTAAATTGAGGACATTCGTCTTTCTTTCAGTAAATAATAGCCCTCGTGTAGCTCTAGTGCGACGATAATTCAAAACCAAACCAAACTTTCAGTAAATAGCAATTTTATTGTTCGTCGGCATATTGGTTGCACAGACCTTTAAAAGGTCAGCAGTTATTTTGGTAAGGTTTGAAATATCGTCGCACTAGAGCAACACGAGGGCTATTGGCGACGTATTTTAGAACCACAGTCGAGTGACGAGTCGACCCCTGAATAGCCACCCAACGCAACCGTTAAGAGCGGCATCGTACGCAGCGTTAGGACTTTGAATTATATTTAACGTGCATTCCCTTACACGGAATATTATTCGTCGGACATTTATGACGATGCCCGGACCCAAACCTGGGACCTTTCGCATATGCTAGGCGAGTGCCTAAACGGCTAGGCTCCCCAGCCCCTAGCAGTTATTTTGGCAATTCTCTGACCCGAACATGGGACTTCTAGCTCACAAGGCAAAAGCGTCTTACTGGGTTCCCCAGCTCCAAATTGTTTAGGATTAGGACGAATTAACTAAATGAATTAACTAATGAAGCCATCCTATTGGTCAATTCAAAACCGATCTACTGATTCGTCCTTCAGTCAGCAAGCCAACTGATATACAGGGTGGTTATGAAATAACGCTCTCTATTCGGAGAGGTCTGTAGCTTGAATGAATAATCCGAATGCAAAAAAGCATCAAGACACTAGTCGAGAAGGGGGGAAAAGAATGAAATCAAATAAAATAAACTCGTCTCATGACCCGGGTTCTAAATTACGAGGCTTAATTGGATGTGTTGGCCGTAATTGGCCATAATTTACAACGCCTCAATTTAGAACCCGGGTCAAGAGACGAGTTTGTTTTTTATGGTTATATTTTTTTATGATTATTTTTTACGATTCTATCTTTTTTATGATTCCATTATTTTTCCCCTTCTTGATTAGTAAGTGTCACAATGTAAATAGAGAGCTTTATTTTATAACCATCCTGTAAACTATCACACTAAAAATCTAGTAATTACAGAGTAAACTATCACCTTGTGTGCCAGAAAAAACCCTAAAAATTGACAGAGATAATCTGCTTATTTTGTACAAACAATTAGTTATTTTAATCCTAAACTGTTTATTAGCAGACATATTGTTAAGAACAAAAATGAAATTTTACTTCCTCCAATCTGGTCATCCCAATAACAGAGGGAGGATATTGAACCCATTTATACTAAGGATCATAAGTCACAGAATCCGGGTTCGAATCACGGACTTTTAGATCAACAGTACGAAGTCTACTAAGCTATTAGCACCCACAGCTTTCACCAACAGTTGGCATACTATTAGGTCAATTGCAGTCATTACTCCACGCGGTTAAAAACAGAAAGGAACTTTTTTACTTAACCCTCTAGTGCATACCGTTGCCATATAGCAACAAATAACATAATCCACTCTATTCTAGTAACCCTTTCCGACCGAGCTATCACAATCGTGCGGATCGTTTATTTATGTAAAAAATGACTTTTTAACTAGTTGCTGCCATTGATGCTGTTAAACACACTTTTTTCGATTAAACTCCAAATTTAGTCTCATAATTGTAAATCAGCGCCATCTATAACCGTCGGTCTAAAGAATTAAAATAGTTTATTTTTATAGAAATTTTTTTAAAAAGAAAATAAAAATAATTTCTGCAAATATATGGATTTTTCTGTAAAATCAACATATATTTTACAGTATAGATGGTGGTGTTGGGTATACTCACGGCGTTTATCCCTGTCAGTTGCTGCGAGAGTTGCATCACAACGGCAATGACGAGAGGAAGCTGCAGGCTTTTGCACCTCATCACCTGGCACACGCTCATCTGAAACAAGTAAAACAGTTCTTTTTTTAGTTTAGTTTGAATTATCGTCGCACAAGAGAAACATGAGGGCTATTGGCGATGGGCCTCGTAAACCCTAGTAGCAATTTTTCATCGAATGATAATCGAATTTTTATCGTTCGCCAGTGAGCCGATGAGAATTCGAAAATCTTATTTTGATCGAAAATTGCTCGTTACGTCGATAACCCATCGGTTATGACAGCTCGATCGTCCAGAATCCGATGAGTTTTTTCCTGATGAGATTACGATCAAGTGTCAAGAAGAAATCAATAAGAATCCGATGAGTAGTAATCGAAATCTCATCGTCCGTCCGTTAGAATTTCGAACACTTTTGCCATAAAATTTCGAACAGTTCACGACATGTTAGTACAAAAGTTTTAAACGAGATTTTTACCTTTGACCTATATCGAATCGATGTTTTGACGATTCCCATACCTCGAAATTTTTCTCCCCTCCTCATTATCGAAAAAACTTCGTTCACCAAATGCCGATGTCGTCTCGTGCACTTTCGGATTACGGATGCAATCACCGGTGAGTTTTCGCTTACTCCGATGAAAGATCGATGACCGGTCGAGCAAATTTTTTGAAACAATGCTACTAGGGAATTAGAACCACAGTCAGGTGACGAAAACAGTTCTTTTCAAATACTATATTACATGATATCATATAGACATAACTTCGAAGTCTTTTTTTAATATTTCGATATCAAGAGGTTATCGGGCGATATTTTGTGCTTCTAATCCATTACAGAAAGTTGATTCGTTATGAAATTCCTTCGTTACATGATATCATTCAAGTAATAATTATTATACAATGATTTCTCCTATTCTTTTTTTGTTAAAATAGTTTGTTTTGTAGTTCGGAAGACAAATTTTACGATTGATTCAAGCTGTATTAAGGTTAAAAACAATAACTTTTTTAATATTGAATCAAAATTGGATGTTTCATTTGGAGATTTGCCGAACATAATTGTATTTTTAATATGCAGATGACGGCTCTTGCGAGTTTTGTTTATTCACTATTTTAACTTAAAATTTTAACAAATCTGATTGGCCAACAAATTAATGTACAATATAGAAACGTAACTAAGCACATTTTTCCGCAGCTCAAAATGAAAGATTTTTTAAAAAAGAAATTTGCAGTAATTTTTTTAAAAAAAATACAGACCTGTGGTTCCTGTCCCTGCGCCCTTTCCTCGCTGCGCATTTCGTCCAAGTCGTCATCGACGTGGTTTGTGCATCGCAACCTTTCCAAGGCTGAAAAAAAAAGAACTGTTACTTAGAACAGATTCCTCACATAATTTATCTATTAAAAAAACAAATTTTTTCATCAATAATAATATTTATATTTTATTCAGACAATTGGGGTTGTCTTAGGAGACAATTTTTTTTAAAGATTTATTTTTGCGATCGGTGTACCGATTGGTATTCTGTTCCCAAGTGACACGGATTCACAAATCGAAATTCTGGGAAAAATTTATTTCGTAGCATTTATTTTGCCACTCAGTACATGCCAATTTACTCTCCAAATTGGCTACTTTAACTCATTTATTTCCTTCACAAATTGAATAAGATTTATTATCGCTTGATTACTTAATTTGCATTTGGAAGTACAGCTTTATGAAATTACACTGTTAAAGTGAGAGCAAGACATGCCTAATAACATTTTTAAACATTAATACTTGCAAATGATATATATTAACTTTAAAAATGGCTACTTTTTGACAGTTGAATAGTACAGGGGAAGAACCGCTGAATTTATTAGGAGTCTTCCCGTAATTGTGCCTGCTTGGCGGACAGGCAACTGGCTTCTCTCTTTCTTCTTCGCTTAGTTCAAGCGTCGGAATTATACATCGCTTGAATCTCGGTAAGTAGAAACTGGTTCAATTACACCAGTTTAGGCGATTACTCGCTATCATCGCCAAAGAGGCCTGACGAGGATATTTTCTACGTAATTAAGCGGTTTTTCCCCTGTACTCTTTATTTGTTTAAGTGTCTTTTATTAAAGTACATTACGCTCTAAAAAATGAATGCTCAAAAACGACGAAATTTTCATTAATTTTGACGATTCCGTTAAAGGCAAATTCTCCGAGTTTTCATTTCCTCAAAGTGAGGAAATTTGAATCGTCATTTTTATGAGGATTTGAATGTCGTCTAATCTAAAGAAATACTTCGTCATTTTTGAGCATGTGAGTACAACAATGGGATTCAGTTTCCTCCAAATCAAGATACAGAATCGTCAAATCACGATCGTAAAAGTGAGAATTCGCGTTTACTTAAAAGTCAAGTGATAGTTTGACGAAACAATCCTCAAAATTATAGAAATGAGGCTTGAGGATTCATGAATCGTCAAAAATGAAAGTGTTATTTTTAAGAGTGTTCCTTACACCAGTTTAGGCGATTACTCTCTCTCATCGCCAAAGAGGCCTGGCGAGGATAGTTTTCTACGAAATTAAGTCTAATTAATTTTTCCAATGTACTCTTCAATAGTTAAAGTGTCTCCTGTTAAAGTACATTACCTTTCCTTGCAGAGTACTCTTGCTGTTTGGTGATGAGCAGATACCTCGGACTTTCCGGACAAATGGGCAGGAGCAAAAGTTGGGCAGCAGCCGGGATCACAGCCACACCTACGAAACACAGATTAAGTTGGGCTAGGTCAGTTTGAAGTATCGTAGCGCTGGAGCTACGCGCGGGCTATTGGCGACGGGCGCCAATAGCTCTGCCGTGGGCAGGTAAACTGCAGTAATCGCAACAATGAGTTGTACCATTTTTTATCTGAAATAATAAAAATCCAGCATGTTTTTTTAATTGTTAGACTAATTGGGTGCTTGCAACATTGGTCCAAGTCATTATGAAAGTTACTGCAGTTTACCTGCCCACGGTAGAGCTCTCGTCTAACCAGTGTTAGAACCACAGTTAACGTGACGAGCCGACACCTGAGGAAAGCACTCAAAAGCAACCGTTAACGGCGACATTGCACCCAGCGTTGAGACTTTGGAGCATATTAAACCAGAGCACTCCCTCTACACGGGGTATTATTCGTGGGACATTTTCAGGCTTTCCGTTTTATTGAGCTGCATGTTGCCCGTATTTTTTTGGCGATACTCGGACCTGAACTTGGGACCTTTCGCATGCAAGGTTAGACTAAGATTGTGCTACCCAACCCATAAACACATATTAAGTATATTAGGCTTTGTAACCCATTGTTTACTAAATGGATCACCATGGTAGAGATGGAATCCAATACACGATATCACTGCAATTACTGTCTGATACTGCCTGTTGATGACTGCAATTACATTATCTGCTGGTAGTCTTTCGGTAGGCTTCCTATAGTGCAGTTAGTGTAATCTGGTAAAGCTTTCTGTGGTAGAGTTAAAGCCAACAAAAGCTTAGGAAAGTATTATTTTAAAATAAAACATCTATCGATATAATTATTTCCCCCAAAGCTGGATTAGTTAATGATTCAGACAGTAATTTTTAGTTTAATTTCGGATTATAACTTATGAGGACAATCTTTTAATCTTACAACTTCATAACCTTAATGATAAAAAAAAGTTAAGCTTCAGTCATTTCTGAAAGTAATTGGAATGGAAAGCTTCTTATTTCTTTTACGGTTGCTACAAAGTTCTTGCTTCTCTACACTACCTCCTCCTTCCAAATAAAAAAAACCTCAAGAATTCTCAAGACATGATTATCAAAAAGTTTTATGCAAAAAAGTGTTTAGCATTGAAATGCTATTTTAGAAAATAATCTGATTATTTACTAGATAATTTAATTTTCAAATGAATTTTTTTTGGAAAAACTACAGGGCTCAACATAGTGCAATCAAAATGTCTATTAAAAAGGTACAATCTACGTCGTTATCCAATAATTATCTTCCACTACTAATACCCAAACAACAACCTATTAACGGAAAGAACCTCAACACATACTAATTACACAGCCTTAAACTAATTCGACCATGGTGCAAATCACCCGAAATTGCATCTGATACAAATTATAATTTGTATCAGATGCAATTTCGGGTACTTTCGAACCGCTATCACCAAGGGAGCGGAGGAATCCAGTGCTGAAGGGTAATCAGATATATCATCGGCTCTTTACGAGTCCAATAACGGACGTGCGAAGGCGATCGAAAAGGGCTATTGGCGATGGCGACAACTCACCGAACAGGTATGGCCATTTCTCGTCCGTGCCCAGTAGTTCGTTGATTCCCAGGATCATGGACAGTAGGAGGCCGACGGTGATTCCCAGCTGGTTCAGAGTACCTGGAATATAAACAAGTAGGTTTGTAAACAGTGTCTGCCACTCAGCCCGCTTAAACACAGTATTTCGTCACTTAAGTTCCCACATGTGCTATCTCGCTTTGCACAACGGTAGAAATTTAGTGAACGGTAACCTTTGGCGAACATTCCAAAATTG
Source organism: Hylyphantes graminicola (assembly GCA_023701765.1). NCBI lineage: Eukaryota > Metazoa > Arthropoda > Arachnida > Araneae > Linyphiidae > Hylyphantes > Hylyphantes graminicola. The sequence continues at coordinate 15,786,029 of CM043121.1, read as the reverse complement.
CTCCAAAAGTCGGTTGAAAACCCAACCGAAATGAGCAAATAAAGGCTTGCCGGAAAAAGTAATCGTTGCGAAGTCAAAGAATTCGAATCATCAGTCGAAGTCAGTTGCCACAAAATATTGTTTATCGCCAAATCCGAAAAAATCGTGCCAAGGATTACCTTACAGTAAATCTGATCCTTGCAAATCTGTGCAATGAGATAGCACATGTGGGAACTTAAGTGACGATTTTGTTTTCAACAGGAAAAAAAGTCGCCATACACAATATTAACTCTATGTATAAACATTCACACGCTAAATTTGACAAGTTTCATTTATTTTATTTCGAAAATTTAATAATTATTTCTTCAATAACTATGCAATAATTATAGGCGTTTGAAAAACTAATTTACATTTCAAAGAATAAAAGTGTTACATTCTTTTCCTTTAAATAAAACCAAAACGTTTCATATCAACATACAAACAAAGAATCTCTTAGTGAAATATATTTGACAACATTTCAAACTGATTGATGTTGCAAAAATAAATTTATTTTAATTTATTGTTTAAAAGAATTTAAGTTTCTCGAGTGATTGTTGCGAAAGGCAATGGTGATTCAATTCTAATAAAAATTGCTTCTTATGTTTTTTAAATGAGCAATAAATTTTGCATTTGTTTTAAATAATTAAAGTACTTCTAACTCGAATTCTTTTCTGAGATTTTCAACGTCTTCAAATTTTGATGCGCTGAATTTGACATATCACACTTATCCGTAACATTTGTAGTTTGGACTTTAAACCCCATATAAGTATTCTACTAATCTATAATAATAAAAGAAAGAGTCTGTCTGTCTGTGGATCGCAAAAGACCTACTTAGACTGCTCTAAAAAATTCGAAATTTTTAATATAGATTCCTTTTAATACCTACGTGTGCACCTGAGGCTTAGTTTTATCATATTTAATTTGATTTTTAAATAATATAATTAGTTTAAAAAAACGTCATCCACGTGGGATTGCGGGACCATTACAGGGCTTGAAAATACAAGGACCGGGCCGAAACGAGGGCTTGACGCCATCCTCTATTAGTTTAACACATTCGCTGCCACTATATCATCGATAGAGGCTTCATCGATAGAAGCTGATAAAGTAGAAGAACATCCTGTTTTTAAAACCTGTTCGTTACAATGGAAATGAACTAACCACTCTTCATTTTCGAACAAGTATAAACCTCAGTTCGAGTTCGTAAAATTGCAAGGTTAGGTTGAATTAACGTCGCTAACCAAAGCTACAAGACAGCTAGTCGTAAAAATACGAGGAAATGCTCCTGGCCTTTTCCAACCGGATACCTCATCATTTGTCGCTTTTTATTGAATTGAAATCCAATTACCAGATTTGCTTCAGAGATTAACTTTTCGACTGTAAAATCATCATTAAATTTTCATAATTTATATTTTTTTAGGTAGTTTTTGCTTGAAAAAAAAACAAAAATATAAAACAGACTATTTACCATTTTTTTATAGCTAGATTGTTGAATAACAAACTGAATCACACTGCGAAATGCAGTAAGTCTGGTGTCTGGTCGCCCTACACTTGAGACGAAGGATTTAATTTCCTCGTAATTTGAAATAGAATGTCTTCAACTCATCAAGTATTATTCCAAGCACAGCAGGTTCGTTTTCAAAAGTTACAAACGAACTTGTATTCATAAGAACGGTTGGCTAAATGGTACTATGAATTTCATCAGAATGTGCTGTTATCGGTGAATCGGAACCACGCGACTCCCTAAGGAGTCAGTGGCATCCAACGTGTTAATTGATTGAGTGTGGTTGAGATATGCGCTCGCCCTAAGGCTGCTTCATCCTCTATTAGTGTTTGCTTTTTTAAGTGCGCATGCGCCAACACGAATTTAATTTTGCTTTGATTTTGAATTTATTTTCACAAGTAAGCCTGCCTCTAAAAGGAAGCAATGCGAAGTTAACGGGTTCACAGTAAGGCGGGACCATACTGCTAGTTCAATATAACCCATTATAGTGGTGTATATCTTGTATCATTTATAGAATAAGATGTCTCCCATGCATATTTCAAACTTTGTTACCAAATCAAACTGTATCAATATTTCTTTCACATTCGATGAAATATATTTTTGTGTTCGTATTAGTTGACAAAAAACAACAAAAAAGACCCATAACGGTGGCTTAACGTTTTTCACTAAATCTTTAATTATCTTAACGTGGTACAGAGTTTCAAAATAGATTTTTTTAAAAAAAACAGAAAAACAAAAGATTCATACCATTAAAAGGACAAAATACGCCGAGCATTACTTTCAAAAACAAAAGTTTCCCTTTCTAAACAAAGAATCCAAAGAATTCCATTCTACGATTCCAAAAACGGATACAAGATTTAAACCCGAAAGATATACGGAGAAAAATAAGGTTACAGTCAAAGAAAAAGAAAACAAACGAAGAGTAAAAAATTCCAGATTCTTTTTCACGCCTTTGTCTCCCGTGGGATCAATTTGTTCCTATTTATTTTGCTGTAAAGTCAGTTACTCGATGGGCCTGTTAAAAGACGACTAGGCTTAAGCTGGGTTTTTTTAGCCTGCTGCTGCTCAGGCCAAAGACATTTGAAGAGTACAATGGGGGGAAAAGACCTTCATCGACTGGGAATTTGTCCGTTTTGAGGACTGCTTGGCGAATACACTCCTTGCCAACCTACGCTCTTAAAACAAAGTGTGAAATCCACTCATATAGGATAAGTGCATTTTTGACACTGATAAGAGTGAAAAGTAACTCAGACTGAGTTATAATCACTCGTTTGGAGTGATCCAGTCGGAGTTTTAACTAAACAAAAGAGTGAAATCCACTCCAATAGAAAAGTGCATGTTTGACACTGATAAGAATGAAAATTAACTCTGAGTTAAATTCACTCGTTTGTTTTAAGAGTGTAAGGAGGGTAAAAACAAAGAGTACACTCTTAAAACAAACTAGCGAATTTAACTCAATCTGAGTAATTTTCACTCCTCCAGTCTTGAAAATGCACTTATCCGAAAGGAGTGGATCCTTTGTGTGTTAACCCTCCAACAGCATCACTCCAAACAAGTGATTTTAAATCAGTCTGAGTTAATATTCACTCCTTTCCAATATCGAAAATGCACTTCTCCAACTGGAGTGGATTTCACTCTTTTGATTTAAGAGTGTAAAAAGGAAGAGGGAAAAGCGTGGTTGGTCACGTCCAACCTCAATAACAAGGCCAGAGAGGCTCTCCCAAACATGAGCGTAGACGGAATTTTTGACGTCACTGTTCCGATTGCCGAAGATCAAGAAACTAGTTTGGGCGCATTCGGAACCCTAAAAGTGTGGTCAGCCGTGAACGAGTGGTTCCGAACAGGTTTCGAGACCGGTTTTCTTCATCTTCGGAACAAACTCACTCGGAACTATGACGTCAAAATTTCCGTCCCTGAGCGTGTTTGAGAGAGCTTCTTCGGCCTTATACTAGTTGAGTAGGCCGTGGGTTGGTCCGTTAGTTGGAAACTCTTGTTAGGTAATATTTACATACAAAATGATCTGAATACAATTTAACCAAAATACACTTTTCATTCTGATAAAATTGCCAAATTATCTCAAATAATATTCCGATTTGTTAGACCTTAAACGAAATTAGTGGATTCATAAATAATTTATATAATAATAAATATTTAATAATAATGTATTCATAAATAATTTATGGAACTCCTTACATCCGCGCAACAATCTTCTCAATAGCATATTTCCATTTACCAACTTAGGTTGGCAGGGAGAGTGTAGTGGCGATCGGAAACCGGTTTTTCTTTTGGTTCTTCTTCTGCGGTTCAAGAGTCAGACTAGTGTCAGGCGTGAGTTTTGATCATAGATATAGTAAACTAGTGCGGCGCGTGAAACGAACCCAAGGCATAACTGTTTTCTTCACACCAGTTTAGGCGATGATCTTCGCCAAGCAGACCTGATGGAGACAGACTACTATGCAATGAAGGGGTTTTTTCCCTTGTACTATTAATGTGTCAAGTAGCACTGGTAGAAGCTGAAGTGGGGCAAACATTACTACAATCACATCCCCAATTTAATTGAAATCGGCACAACGATTTTTTTTCTTCAAGAAAAGTTCAAGTTATTTTCTCAAACAATTCCAGCCAAATCAGCGACTTATCTTCGGACCCTACCCAAGCGTTTCCTTTTATCATTAGATACTCATTCACTTATATTCAAGTCGTTGGTTAAGCCCTGGTTAAGGGAGGGCGGGGGGGGGGGGGATGGTTCTTTTATTCGATTTCTTTTTAAACACACGAGATGAAGCGGATTTCAACCCTATGTGTTTTCGTCGACAAATCTTGCTAATGGTATCGCTGGAATCCAATAGAAGTGTTTAACTTGTTTCACAGGTATTTGGGGTTAGCAGTTTGCCTCGGTTATTTAGGACCTTCAGTTTAATTTTAACGTTATAACTAATACAATAGATATTGTCGGATTAACTATGTACTAGAGTGAGTTACACATTAGCAATAAAAAAATCGATAATTAAAAGACAGATGGACAGACGAACGAAAAAAAAAATGTACTTATAGAAGTACAAAAGGTATAAACGTTTGGTCTCTAATTCCGTAAATAGAAAAGAACGAATTTCTAAAATCTGCCATCTGTTTTACCCTCCCCCCCCTCTCTGTAACAAATTTTCAGCAAGGAGGTAAGAAACAGACAGTCAAGCGGATACAAATCAGTAAGATAAAAATACCTACTATCCATATTTTAAAAAAATCTTTCAAATTAAAAAAAAAGAAGAGTAAGCTAAAACTTACTCCATTAAAAGTTTTGGTACGATAATTAAAATAACATGTTTACGTACAAATGCGGACAGACTGTAAACACGAATCCCGAAAATCGACATATATTCCAAGAAAGTTCACCAGATGTTGACGCTGCCACAAAGAAAACTAATCCTGTAACTTCCCACCGTGCCCCATTCATCCAAAGGGAACTGAGCAGGGAATAATTGGGGTAAAAATCCTTTCGAATGGGGATCTTTCCGGGAATAAAGACTTACATTAATTAAAAGATCCCGGATAATTAATACATCCCCCATCAGGCAGAAATTCGAAAAAGAATTCCAAGAATCTAGTCTTTTGAAGAAAAGGCCACTCAGCCGTAGCATAGGAGCACCTGCCTGGAGGAGTTAGGGGATGGATGTGAAGGAAAAGAACAACTTGTAGCCTTTCATGTGCTATTTAACCCTTTCAGTCCCAAAAATTCACTACACTACAGAAACATCCGATATTCACAAAATAAGCTTATTTTAGGTCAAAAATAAGAGTTCCATAAGAAAAAAAATGATTAAAATTTTTTATAGGGTTTTTGAAATAATGCCAAAAAATTTTAACTGTGGAAAACAACGAAATAAAAAAATATGTATTGAATAAAAACACTTCGAGTTATATATTTTAAGGTATATGACCATATTATTAAAAAAATAGTAATTATTTTAACCGAAATAGTTTGAATTGTGTTTTGACTATGTGGAACTGAAGTGAACTTTTCAAAAAATCAGGTGAAACGCTTGTTAGCTATTTTCTAAATAAAAAAAATAGTAGTTCTGACTTCTATTGAGATAAATGTCAAATATTGTCTCATAGAACAAAGTATGAAGAATCGAATGATGTGTGTTTGGATGTCATAACGCGATATAAACTTTTCGAAAAAAATATTGAAAGTGATGATTCCAAATGGCATCACTGGGACTGAAAGGGTTAGGGGTCTTGTATGGAAAAAGATCTCTATACAAGTCCAAAGGGAAAACTTTGGCCCTTGTTTTTAAATAAAGTATACGACATGTACTCACGTAAAAATTTCAAAAATACAGAAGAAAGTTATTTTGCCATTCAAATAATTAATAAGTAGAATTTTAAAGCTATTAATGTTATAATTGAAGTTTTTTTTAGATATTTACATGCCGTTAGTGCTGCCATCTGTAGTTTGTAAATAATTACTAAAATTTTTCTATAATTATAACTAATTAATATCGTTAAACTATACTTTTTAATTATTTTAAGTGCAAAATAACTTTCTTCTGTAAGTTTTAGTGAGTACATGCAAACTTGTCGATACATGTCGCAAACTTGTGGATACATGTCGTAAAAAATATTTGAAACAAAAACCGACCATTAAAAGACAGACAAACGGAAAAAATGTGTACAGGTAGGCAGATAAAAGGTATCAACGTTAGGTCTCTGATGTAATTACAAACAAAGAGAGACTTTCTAAATTCTGCCTTCCTCTCTAAAATAGAATTTCCACAAGGAGATAAGATTTAGACAGTTTGTCAAACAAATTATAGTTTTTCATAAAGTGCAAAAGTTAAAAAAAATACGTTGCAAGAACGAAAATATTTTAGTTTGAATTATCGTCGTACTAGAGCTACCCGAGGGCTATTGACGACTGGCGCCTTATTTTAGAACCACAGTCAAATCTGACGAGCCGGCACCTGAATAAACACCCGACGCAACAGTTAAGGGTAACATCGTGCGCAGCGCTAGGAGTTTGAAGGATATTTAAAGTGAACTCTCTTCACACCACACGGGGTATTATTATATTTCGTAGGACATTTTTGGGCTGCACGGGCCGTTTATAGGTCGGCAGTTATTTTGGCAATGCCCGGACCCGAACCTGGGACTTCCGCATGCTAGGTGACAGCCTAACAAACTGGGCTCCCCTACCCAAGTACGAAAATAGAAAGCAACTATTCTTGCAAATGAGTACTTATATTCTCCATAAAGTAGACCAAGCAGTAAAGAGAACCCGGTTGGTTGGGTACTTCCAATATGAATATCCAGATTGGCGGTAAAATTCGCGTATTTTTGGAAGTTGTTCCTACAATTTGCGTAATTTTTAACAATTTTATGAAAAAAATGTAGTTAGTAAAATATTCTGAAAAACTCATTGTTGAATGAGGTTTACCTTTCTCTCGAATTACTTTGTTTTGGTTAAGTTGGCATTGTGATTCTCATGGTTTCATTATCAACTTAAAATAATTAATATCAATAATAGTTTTCATGTTCTTAAATATTGAGGATGTATAGTAATTTTTTTTGAACGCAACAAAATTCAGTAAAACTAGGCCTCTTAAATTAACCATATATACCTTAAAAATTGTAGTTGGTAAAATATTATTACGAAACTATTTTTCGAATGGAGTTGTTTCACGGAAGATCTATATGGCAATAGCTCGGCGGTCTTGTTTTCCTTTCTCTCGAATTACTTTGTTTTGGTTAAGTTGGTTGGTAGACCTATATTCAGGTTAGTGTGCTTGGTCAGCACACAAACCTGGTTATCTCTACCAACCAAAACAAAAGTAATTCCAGAGAAAGGAAACAAGACCGCGGAGCTATAGCCAGATCTTCCGTGAAACAACCCCGTATCAAAATAAAGTAATTCCTGACAAAAAATGAAAACAAGACAGCTGGAGCTGTTGCCATTCACGATGTGCAACAACCCCATTCTAATTATTTAAGTTAAATTCTGTAATAGTACAGGTACGCGGAACTTAATTATCATACAAATGTCACAGTAAACTTTGAAATATTAACTTATTTAATAGGAACGAATTGACCGATAGAAAAATACTTTTTATCGATAAATTAATGCTTGGCGTACTAGGTTTAACTTTTAAGTAATTAACCTTATGGTGGCTTTTCGTAGAGATGTAAACGCAAATGGCAGTTATTGAGTTAAAAAAAAACCAGTAATACATATGAACGTTTTTACCATTTTTTAAGAAACGAGCAACTGCACTCCAACCACTAAAGTTCCCCAAAAATCTCCTTTTAAGCCGTTTTCTTCCTAATGGTATCTTATGTATATATCTAACGCGTATACACATCATTATCGTAGATCAAGATTTTATAAAAAAAATCTCATAAATATGTATACAAAATTTCCTAAGAAGTCTTTTTTCTTTACATTTCCATCTTTTGCACTTATTTCCTCTCGAATCGACTCCAAAAACGGCAAAAAAATCTTCTTTCGCCATTTCGCAAGCCAATATTACCTTACCCTCATAAAATACACTTTCAAGAATTGCTATTAAAACGATAAAAAATTCAAACATAAAAAATAAATTCTAAAAAACAAAATTCAGATGTGCAGTTCCTGAAATGGCGCCTCTAAATCATCTCACTCCGCAGCTTATACTCATTTTAAATTTTTTTTTAGAACTTTTTAATAAAAAAAATAAGTAATTCGTATTAATTTAAATCTATTCCGGCGGTTAAGAAGAGAAATTTAGGTTCTGGAGTCGCAAATAATTCACGTATTAAATTGTACTAGTGACGGTGGCAATCAGTTAGGAATTAAGAACGCGACGCAAATGAAGTGTTTGCCATAAAGAAAACGATAAAAACGAAGAAATTGAAAAATCGTCTGCGAATTTATCTTTAGTAAACGCTAATTTCTGGGAGTTTCTGTTTCGTGAGAAGGTTTAGTCACGTAATTGAGATAAAGAGAGTACTGGGGAAATTGATTTTGTCAAATGGAATTGCTTTCACCATGTGATTGAATTTAGAAATCGAATTTTTTAGCTGCACTTATCAGTGGGATAACAAATCCATATAATTATTTAATAAAAAAGATTAAGGTAATACTGGCTAGCGAAATATTAATTTATCATTTTCGTTGTTCTAATCGAATAACACGGCAAAATACTAGAACGTTGTCGATTATAACACGACGATTTTCGATGAAATTCTTTTTTAGTTATTCATGATTGATGATCTAAATTACATTCAACTATAGAATAATTTCAAAGCAAAAGTTTATCAAAGGGACTATTGAATTTCTAAAAACACACTCTGGGGGTTGCTTCAAACTTTTTTTATGGAATAAAAAAAGCGTGAAGTCATTTTTTTTACGAGCTCCTCATTAAAAAGACATTTTGAAACGCCCACATAATAACGCCTAGCAACTTCCACAAGCAAAGGGAAACTTAATACCCACTTCTAAACACACCACAAAAATTGGGCAAATATGGATTTTAAAGAAGAAAACCTATGTTATTTTTTCACCTGTTTTAAAGTACAAGCAGAAAGTTGGAAAAACTATTAACCCTTTATGTAATGACGGTACTTATCAGTGTTACTTAAAAAGCCGCTGGGCCATTCCACGGGTAACCGACTGATATTCAGAAGACGAAATTACAATGTTTTTCAAAATAGCGGGACAATTATAGAGTTTAACAAATTAAATTTGGTATAATTTAAAAGAGAGTTTTTAGCTGAATTTAAATATGGTTTGTAATTTTAGATAGCTCTTATAGAAATTTTTAGAAAAATTATTGAAGTTGCGGTAACTGACTAATGCAACCTTCATTGACACTTCGGGTTATTAAATATAATTTTTTTTCTGAATATAAAATAGTTGACTTTTAAAAGTCAGGCCTATATCAAAGTGCAAAAAATGAACTATCCAGCACATCAATTTTTATACCAAAATATTGAACCCTGTAAGAACACCAGCTTTTAGAACGCCTTGGTAACTGACTGACATAATGGTAACTGACTGACATCTTAAGAGTGGGTGTAATAAATGCATCTCATTACAAGACATTTTGCTACTTTTGAATCGGGTAAATGTGTTGAATGTTAATTTATAATGTAGAGAACAATTTAATTATAATTTTCTAACTAACTTATGGGAAGTTTAGGAAATAAAATCTTCCGAAAGTGTAAGAATTTAACACTTAAAATTTTGGAATTTTTTTACTTTTCGTTTAAAACCAATTTTTCTTCGATAAAAAATATATATTCAAACAATGAATTTCAGTGTGTTAAAATAGAGATTCCAATCTTTACATCACATAAGGCACGAAACAAAAATCGCATAAGACACGAAGTATTTACTTAATTTTGAAATTTTGGTACCGAGGTTGACATTTTTATGGAATTGCCCCGCTATTTCACTTTTCATTGTTAGATTCGAAGAGCCGGGAAAGATGGAACTTTTTGACTGACATGTTCGGCTTTACTTTTATTGACTTTTAATGTGCTAAAGTTGATTCTTCCAAGAACTTTCACTTTGGTTATCCTATTCCAAGTCATGATGCCCCGACCGTACTTATAAGTACCGCTTAAACGGTCGTTCTGTTACTTTTGATTGTTCGAGTGAGGGAAAATAAATGTTAGTTGGCTTGCAATGTGCGGCTTCAATAAATTAAAATCTAAAAAGGTAACACATATTTATGCAACAAAGAGGGTATGACGGTGTACAGAAACTGTGAGGGGGGGGGGATTCATTATAAAGTGCCATTTTATCTTCCAACTATATTTTACTACTTTTTTTAAAAAATTAAATGCAATAACTTGCATTAAAACAGTAAAAGACATATTTAAAACTTAATTCGGTGCATGTAGTGTTAAATCTGTAGTCAATTTTTTTAGTTTATATTTAAGTTAAATAAATTCAGAATATAATTAAAGTCGTTAGTATAACCTCAAACACTTCAATGACAGTCAGATATTGATTGAATAAGATTTTAAACACTGATTTATTTGAAAGAAAAATCAACCTAAAGAATTTTGGTTTACATATTGATAAAAAGTAACTCTAATACTCTGACATATTTTCACGACTTTGAAAAAGTAAACGTTGGTACTTTCAAAATTCGAAATATCATTATTTCAGCTTAAAAAACATTAACAAAACAGTAATCTGAAAGAGCTAAAGATAAAGTTGCAGCTACTTCAAGATAAAAATTAGCATGCAACAAAATATTATTAAATAAGCACTTAGGTTTGTAACAAATTGCCATTTAGACCACTTCTATACAACTTGAGTGCTCAAAAGGGAACAAAAGCTTCAAATGCAGCATTTAATTCGATATTAAGCACTCACACGCTAAATTTAGCAATTTGCATATTTATTTTCTTTAAAAAATTCACTACTCTCTTTGCCAACCTAACTTGGGTAAAAACAAAGAGTAAAAAGGCAGAGGGAAAAGCGCGATTGGTCCGTTAGTTGGAAACTCTTAGTAAGGTCATATAACATATACAAAATGATCTGAATACAATTTAACCAAAATACACTTTTCATTTGGATAAAATTGCCAAATTTTCTCAAATAATATTCATATCTGTTAAACCTTAAACGAAATTAATGGTTTAAACATGTTTTCTGGACGGATTCACAACTTATGGAACTCTTTACATCCACGGAAGGATCTTCTTCATAGCACATTTCTATTTACCCAACTTATTTTGGTAACTAGTGTAGTAACTCCTTAAGTACACGGTGAGGCAAACAAAACCGGCCCCGAGGTGGAGATTAGAATACGACAGAAATGTTACCAAGTCTAAAACCAATGCAAAAACAGGTTTGCTTACTGAAGCTATTGATCGCTTCAATATTAAGCCCAAACTAACGCTTGGCGACTTATTTGCCGGCAACTGCGCTACGCTTTTAGAAGCCAGTTGAAATGGAATGTAAACAAGGTTAGTAGAGCTGATCAAGATTTAGTGATTATTTGATTGTTTTGATTGTTATTTATCCTAGAGTATCGGACCTTTTTGTTTTTGATAATACAAAACATTCTAAATTGATGTAAGACACAAAATTTGCATTATGGGACGTCTTCATACAATAAAAACTAAGATCTGAACTAGCCATTAGTCTATGAGTAGCTCTAATGTGAAGCGAATCCGATCCAACCAATGCAAAAACAGGTTTCAAGCGGCTTCAAGAGTTTTTCTTGCCAAGCATTTCAACGTATTCCCATCTCTAGATCGGGGCCGGTTTTGTTTGCCTCACCCTGTAGTAGGGGTGTAGTAACATCATAAACGCAGAGTCGAGGCTAAAACAGGTTAATTAGAAAATATAAAAAATTAAAAGTTGTTCGCAAAAAATAACGCAACAAATTCCTCAACAAAGAAAAACTTTAAAAAAGAAAGCAAATTCACCCTGCAGTAGAAAAATATTCAAGATTACCAAAGGCAAAAAACCTCGCAAGAAAAAAAAAATTGAAAGGAATAATTTTCTTCTACCCTAGACCAGGGTTTTTTTCCCTAAAGGGGCACAAGTTTTTACAGGAGTTAAATTCTATGCATACAAATGGGGAAACGCGGGAGTTGGTAGGGTTAAGAAGAAAGTTAATTCGTTCTTTGAGGAGACAGTGATTTTGTTCTATTTTTCCTCTTAACTTTCTTCTTCCTTATTTGGAATTTAATTCTGAAAGTAAAGTTTTTTTTTTTTTGGTACGTGGTAAGGGGTTTTGGAATTAGTAGCGTTTTCTTAGAGAAAATTTCGCCAAAGATTTGCTTTCATGTTCATGTGGGTTCCATGCAGATACATTTTCAATGATATTCTTTAAAAAAAATTTAACACTGCGTGCAAATAAAACTATATATTAAAAAAAAAAAGATACCTGTAACCTTTTTTTTCCCAAAAACCGGCGGAAAAAGAAGCTTGAGATTAATTTAATTTCGACATTTTGCGAGGAATTTTCGCATCCAATTTATTTTTTATTTTGTTGTGGCTTATCAAAATTTGTTACTGACGTATAACTTAAGGTAGGCGAATACCCAAAATTCTAAAATGTTTACTATTACTTTAATCCTTTCCAAATTTGGCATAGTGATTACAAATATAATGAGCAATGCTATTTAGTCATTTTTTTTATTTAAATATAATTGATTTATTTTAAACGGTGCTTTTTTACTAAAAAAAGAGGTTTACGCTAACAAGTCTACCACATTGAATTTTCCTCCTATAAACATTAATTATATGTTAAATTCTCCGTTTTGAACTGTTGCATGCAATGACCCTCTAGAGTTACATACAAATTACAAGAAAAGAAATTATTACGAAAAATGTCATGAATTTAACTAAAAAGATTTTTTTTCGATTAACTTACACTTGAACATTTAAAAAAAAAAACTACTATGTGTGCACCAGATGTTAGAGACTTATAGCACAGATACACTACTGGTAATCCTATAAAGATAGGGTAACCTCTCACACGAACTCAGTATTTCGAGTTTCTGAAAGGTTGCATAATATTATGCAAGTCACCATTATTGTGGGACTCCAGACATATATTAACGCTAGTTCAATATGACCTTAATGTTATAATATCTTGTTTATAACGATAATTTTAATTAAATCCTCGGTTTTAATGCTAAGAATACGCGTTGATACGATATCCAATATGCCTTCTTAAATTAAAAATTCTTTTCATTATTTAAATTTTATTTTATTCGCCAAATGATGCGAAAAGTAGCTAAATTTGAAATTTCCCGTTAAAAAAATACATTGACTATAGGAGGAGAAATTTAATTGCATTCTAATAGCACGTACATAAGTTAAAATTTATTCATAGAAGTCATTTCATAAATTTCGTTAATAAAATAAGTACATAACTACTTGATTTACTGCATTGATTAATCTTGTTACAAATTTTTTTTACTCTTTAATGACGTCACAAACATCGTGGTCCATTAAATTACGCTAGTTTTATTCTTAAAAAACGCAAGAAAAGCGATATTGGTCAAACATTGCAACCCATACCTCCTGTCGCTACCAGACGCCAAATCTTTTTCCCGCGTTGAAAATTTTATTATTGCCTACATGTAGCTAAATCCGTGTTTCTTTTGCATTATAATTTGAAAATAAGAAGGTATGAAGGGGAAAAAAGCAACGAACGTTACTCTCGCATGGCTTAACAGTTATAATTAATCCAGTTTAGTGATACACGATAAAAAAAGTTTAAATTTTTAAGCTATGTTAGTTGATAAGCATAACTTTTTATAAGAGAATCCAATTTGCTGTTATTGGCTGCTGCGTTGGCGGTAGATTTTGATATAAGCTTAACATAGTTTTTATCCTTGTCCTAAAATTACGCATGCAGTACCATGCATGCTTGAAATCCTGCGTTAAAACTTGAATAATAAGTATACGTTTATGGTCTTTTTAAAAAATAAGTTATTCGCAAAAGGAATGTTTTTGGTACAAAAAAATTAATTTTTTTCTACCCGAGATTGGCGCAAAACTTGCTGATGTTACAGATTTTTATGAGCCAAAGGGTTAGAGCACAGCTATGAATGCTTGCATAACAATATTTTTTGTTTTTGTTGTTGTTATAACGAATAAAGTTTTAGTAAAAGACGCTTTAATTTTTCATACATCAGCATAACAGAAAAATGGGATATTAAAAACTGACAGCTTGAGATTTTCAATATAGAATTTTTCTTTCGATGTTTTTTCTTCACTAGATTTTGGTGGTTTAATCCTTTCAGTCCCAATGAAAATTTGGCATCATCATTTTAGAATTTTTTTCAGATTGTCTATAGCCATTTATGATATCAAAAAGCCCATCATTCGATTCTTCAAACTTTTTTCCATTAGAAAATATTTTTTACTAATCCCAATAGATGTCAGTCCTATTTTTTTTAAAATTATGATCAGAAACATGATGAGGCCAAAGGACATCACTGGGACTGAAAGGGTTAATTAACGCTCTATTAAGAGTTATACACATGGAGAAACATAAATGCTATTTTAAGGGGGGATCATAGTAAACGACAGCAAAAATGACCAATTCTTAGTATTGATTTCGAAAGGCTCTAAATCATTTAAAAATGATGGTACAATAAAAAAAATTGTATCAAATTATAAATTGCACTTTTATTATTATATTTACTCCTAAGAATCTTATTTTCAAAAATTATTATTTTTGAAAAAAGACATCTTTTGAAACATACAATTACGAATTTTCAAAAATACAAGTACTTTTTCGGTACACTTTTCTCCAAATCTATTAAATATTTCTGAATAATTTCTTTTGTGTGTTATAAAACCATTTTAGATCTAATCAAGTCACCTATTTTTTTTGCCTAAAATAATTTTTAAATTCTATTTTTAAAACATTATATTCAACATTCATAAAAATTCTGATTTTCAACGAAGAAAAGTGTAAAATAATAAAATATTTATTTTAATTTGTAAGACTAAATTAGGTGACTTAAATAGATCTAAAATGGTTTTATAACACACAAAAAAAATTATTAAAAAATATTCGATAGGTTTGGAGAAAAGTGTACCTAAGTGTTGAAAATTATAGTTTTGAGTAAAACGCGAAAAACAAATACAGTCGATCCCGTTAACACGAACTCGAAATGACCACCGAAACATTTCTTGTTAACCGAATTTCATGTAAATCGTCGGGAATTTTTTTTTACATTGAGCCAGTGGTTGGTTTTCAAATATCAACACAAAAAAAATCATATTTTATAATGTAATACATAAATAATACAAGCATACAATTAGTAATTCAAAGGGGGCGTGGTACATTTGTTTATTTTTATAATTTTAATTTTTTATAAGAAATAATTAACCGATCTATACAAAATTGGTCTCATTCGATAGATTGGGTTTCCATCTATCAGAAAATATTGGTTTCAAAAATTCGATTTTTTGGTTTTTGTTTACTATGATCCCCCCTTAAGCACTTCATTTGAAACACCTAGGGGGTGGGAACGAGGAGGTTTTACACGAAAAATATTTTTTAAAGCTTTACAAATAGGTTTTGGATTCAATAGATTAAGTTATAGATAAACTTTTTAAATTTGATCATGTAACTTGAAATTCAGAAATTTGGGTAAAAGAACGGTTTAGTCATAAAATAGTGATAATTTTAAAAACTTATTTAATTAAATAAGTGCAAAATCCGCAGGAAAAATTAAATCCGTTTAGTTATACCGTTAATACAAAATAAATAATTGATAAGACTCATTTTAGAAAGATGCAAAAATATTATATAAGAAATTCTTAAGGCACGATTGACAATGTTAATAATTGCAGCGCTATGCCTTTACCGTTTAAACAAATTTATGAAGATGTATAACCAATAAATAACTATGTATTTTTTTTTATTAAAATATATGTACCGCTATATGTTACTTCGAAAATGTGCAGACACGATTTATATATAACTTAAAATTATTTTAAAAAAATTATGGTTAAAGATTTGGAGAAATCTCCTTGGAATTCAGAAACAGGAACAAGATTGGAATGTTTTTTGTGAATAAAACAATTATAAAATGAAAAGGTCGTTTCTCAAGCTGTAGAAATATTATAGTATTATTAGCTGGGAGGCGGGAATGTGTAAGGGTAAACCTAAAGGACCGTGCCCGGATTTGGCGACTTTTCAAAAATCTCGCCACGTCAAAATGACCAAAAATATTACCTAATTTAAAAATGGCCGATTGAAAACAACAAAAAAGTTTACTCTCAGGAATGGCTTGAAAAAGGGAAAAATAGCTGTAAATACAGGGTGAGGCAAACAAAAGTGGTCCCGGTCTAGAGATGGGAATACATTGAAATGCTTGGCGAGAAAAACTTCTGAAGCCGCCTGAAACCTGTTTTTTCATTGGTTCGATTGGATTAGCTTCACATTGGAGCTACTCATAGATTAGTGGCGAGTTCCTATCCTAATTCGTATTGTATGAAGACGTCCCATAATGCAAATTTTTCGTCTTGCAAACAATTTAGAATGTTTTGTACTAAGAAAAACAAAAAGGCCCGATTCTGTAGGATAAACAACAACTGAAATAATCCGTAGTGGTGACTTTTCTTGATGAGCTCTGCAAACATTGTTCATATTTAATTTCAACTATCTTCTAAAACCGTAGCGTAGTTGCCGGCAAAAAAGTCGCCAAGCGTTTATTTGGGCTTAATATTGAAGCGATCAATAGCTTCAGTTAGCAAACCTGTTTTTGTATAGGTTTGAGACTTAGCAACAATTCTGTCGTATTCTTATCTCTAGAACAGGACCACTTTTGTTTGCCTCACCCTGTAGTATGCCCAAAACGTTAAAATGCCGAAGAATTGATTTTAATAAAGTAAATGATTGATGAGATGACTAATAGTGACAGGCAGCATTATTTAGAACCAGAGTCGGGTTAAAAGACGACACCAGAATGGGCTACTAACTCAATCACTTTAAATAAAATTTAAACTTTTCACTATCACTGAAAACGAACACTTTATTTCACTTTCACTGAAAACGAAATATCACTTTTAAATGAATATAGGAAATATATAGGAAACACCTTTTGACTAAAATCTCAAATTGCGAATAAGTATACGAGTTAGACGACTATAATTTTGTAAGCATGTGATAATTTTGATAGGTATATGATTCCACTCATCAAATTTCTGTATGTTGAATATGATAGTATATTTGTGTACCATTTTAGACACAATCCGAAGTAAACTTTAATTTTTTAACACAGGTGATGTGCAGCATCTTATTTAAGTAAAATAAAATGTGGTTTTGTTGTGACCAACATAATACACCAAAACTGAGCTTAATTTTGCAGCAGAGAAATGTACTAGGCGGCGGGATCTGCGTAAACAACGCTGCTGGAGCCGAAATTTCGCCTGCTCCTATTGGCTGCTCCTTCGACCCTGATATTCGTGCGCCCTGTTACGTCAAAATCGAAGGAAAAAAATAATTAAAATAACACTAACTGAAGCTAAACTAATAAAAATAATAAATTTATGTGTCTCGAAATAACAAATAAATTTGTTTATTGAATGTGAAATACCTTTTTGTATTCGATTCTCGCACTCGAAAATGAGAACTATTTACCCTTTTTCTCGTAGAAAATTTGTATACTGCAAACTTAAGGTCGGTTTTGGTATAGTTAATATTATAAAAAAATATATATCTAATTTAGTACTTACCAAGCCCACCCCGTAACGTCACAGGCGATATTTCTGACAAATACATAGGCACCAAAGCTGTACTTAGACCTATAAAAAAGAATTTTAATTATAACATATAAATATAAGTTATAATACCTGCCATTTTGAACGAATTTCAATACCACCGTTTAATTAACGTTTTTATTTTTGATTAGGTTAAAAAAACAAAGGGAAAGAAAATATTATAACATTTACAAATTCAATCGTTTAAGGGGTCATAGGAGTCTTAAAAATGTGCAAAGAAGGTACTACAAAACATAGTTTGATCTTTCATGTCATTTTTGAACTACTCAATGTATAAGTGTAATTTTTTTATATGTAATTCTACAAGATTTATTTATTATAAAATACAGTTTAAAATTTATGAAACTTTAGCCAAAACTAAAATAAATGATATTAAACATGAAGCTATTTGAACACATTGTGATTAGGCTTGCGCGGCATATTGTGAGGTCAAAATTGAAAAAATGGCAAAGAAAATGACTTTATATTGTACAAATATGTACAAACAAAGACTTATACCTAAATTCTCATCTTAATTTTAATTAGAAATTATTTTAAGAACTTTTTTCTAAAAAAGTTAATAAAAATTTCAAAATTTTGATTTTAAATTTTTTAAAAAATAATTTCTAATTAAAATTGAGCTGAGAATTTAGGTATAAGTCTTTGTTTGTACATATTTGTACAATATAAAGTCATTTTCTTGGTCATTTTTACAATTTTGACCTCACAATTTGCCGCGCAAGCCTAATCACCAAGGTGTTCAAATAGCTTCATGTTTAATATCATTTATTTTAGTTTTGGCTAAAGTTTCATATATTTTAAAACTTGTTTTATAATAAATAAATCTTGTAGAATTACATATAAAAAAATTATACTCATTTATTGAATAGTTAAAAAATGACATGAAAGATCAAACTGTGCCTTGTAGTATCTTCTTTGCACATTTTTAAGACTCCTGTGACCCCTTAATTTACTTGCAAAGCGAACGATTAAAATGGCTACAAAATTAGCTTTGAAATTTTCATTTGCACATAAATTGAAACTATTTTATATTAAACAGCTTTAAAACTATTAAATGGTTACATTGAAGTAATTTAATATGTCTTAATTATAATAACACATTTTGTGCTTATTCCACATTCCAACCAATTGGTTTTATTCAAAATGTAATTCTTAATTGAATTCATGAGTAGCAATGTTATAAAATATTGAATAAAGATGCTTCGATTGCAATTTAATGGGAAAAAATGTTGAAGTATTGTAAATTGAAAAAAAAAATTCTCAGAATTTTTATTGAAACTTATATAGATTGATATTTGTTGGTATCACTTGAAGTTTAGCTTGTTAACTTGGATGGCAAACAGACGTGTAGTTAATATTACAATACCTTCTATATGTTATTTCTAATTTAAAAATTATGTAGCTAAAATTAATATAAACTTATTTCAACCTATAATGCATTTGCTTAAAGTTTCAAAAATGCGATGGTGCTTAAAAGTTAAAAGTGCAATGGTGCTTAAAGGTAAAAAAATTGTTTGTGAAGGTTATTTTATAATTACTAACGCTTTAATTTCAACTAAAAACTTTTTTACTCTTTATCAAACCAAATAAAAAATTTACAGCTATACAATTAAAAAACGAATATTTTCTTTTATACATTATATTTTTCAACTATGGAGAAAAAAAAATCAAAGATCTGGCAAAAACTTTCTAACCAATAACCAGCAAACCTTCTAATGTTTTTTCTATATGAAGAATTTACTACATATATGAACTAATTCTAAGCACGTGACCCAACAAAAATGCGCCAAAGTATGGAACGGAATAAATAAAAGGATATACATAAGAAAAAGAGTCAAGCCCATTGGAGAAATTTCCTTTACGCTTTTTACTTTCATCATTTTACTGAAAGATGTTGTGTGTACGGAAAACGTTCTAGAGACTTGGCGCCCTTTTTCATCTAGGGATTGAAACAAAGAGATAAAAACTTGGAAATTTTCGTTAGGTGCATTGGCTTGACGACGTCGCAAGTGATGTTTGACGGATTGTTAGGGTTAGGATGAATTAACGTCGCACTAGAGACACATAAGGGCTATTGGTGATGAATGTTGTAATTCAGAACCAACTTGAAGTTTTTTGGAGGATTCTTAAACATTAAGTGGAAATAATTTTATAGCAACTATAAATTCGTTTCACATTTTGGTAGGGTTGATTTACTTAATTAAGTTTTAAACTGAAACAGTTTCAGTTTTATGGGATTGTTTCACGTCGTAGATGGCAATAGTTTCAATGATTTGTTGTCATTTGTTGCCTGGAATTACTTTTGTTTTTGTATTCGAAAATGAATTTTTTAAAGAATATTTAACGTAAATTTTTAAGCCAACTTCCTGCTATTCTGTTGGTTATTTTAAACATGTGTTAAAGAAAAATTGCATAGAAAGAAAAAATTCCTGTCATCTATGTATATGGGTTACTTCAAGAGTGAAACCGAAGCAACCAATGAAATCACAGCATGGGAAACCGAAGCAACCAATGAAATCTAGTACAGATACAAATGAAGACAAGAGCATTACGTCATCTGGAACATTCCCATTATCACGAGGATAAAGTCTTATGAATTTAAATCTATTTTATTCTGTTACTTCTAAATTTAATTTGTTTATGTTGAAAAGTATTATCATTCATAAAAAACGTTACATGCAGTTGAAGGTAAAAATTATATCAATACAGTAATTACACCCCGTGCCAACCTAACTTGGGTAAAAACAAATAGTAAAAAGGCAACGGGAAAAGCCCGATTAGTCCGTTAGTTGGAAACTCTTGTAGGGTAATATTTACATGCAAAATATTCTTAATACAATTCAACCAAAATACAATTTTCATTCTGATAAAATTGCCAAATTTTCTCAAATAATATTCAAATCTGTTAGGGCTTAAATGAAATTAATGTTTTAAAAATGTTTTCTGGATTGATTCACAAATAATTTATGGAACTCTTTACATCCGCGGAAGGATCTTCTCCATAGCATATTTCTATTTACCCAACTTAGGTTGACACAGAGTGTACAATTCTTTTTTTTTTAAATAAAAAAACTATTATAACACTTTCTAACCAAAGCCGACCGTTTATGATGGTTTTCACGAATCCTGGGGGAAATAAAGAGAACCCTGCTTTGAAACACAAGTTTGTGAAACAAAGTTTTTTTATATACTTTTTCACGTTTCGACACACCCGAAGAACTTATTTCAGTCTCTGCAACCATAAATTGGAAACAAACTACCTGGGTTTATGTTTTCTTGAATTTCTTTATAGTTTTGTTAGTCTTAAAGCAATAAACATATTTATTCATTTAAGCATACTAATTATTTTACAGTTAAACTCCAATTATTCTAAGTGTTGCTGATTATAGTCCGCCTTTCACTTCTTGGCATCTTAAATATTTTTATGAACAACTATTTCAACTTTCAACTTTTTTAAAGGTTTAAAGAAAGAATTAGTGTAAGGTTATTTTTATAAGAACTCAAATATCGTATTGACTCTCATTCAACTTTATTTTTTAATAGAAACAAAATGACAGATATCTGTAATCAAAGCCTGAAAACCGATTCCCCGATCTTCTATCAGACCAGATCAATTTTGAAGCTATACACATATTAATTGTTTGTGGGTACACTCTTAAACAAAAGAGTGAAATCCCCTCCTATAGGAGAAGTGCATTTTCAAAACTGGAAAGGAGTGAAAATTAACTCTTAATCGCCTTAAAATCGCTCGTTTGTTGTTAAGATTGTTGGATGCTCAACAAAAGAGTGAAATCCACTCATATAGGGGAAGTGCATTTTCGACACCGAAATGAATGAGAAATAACGCATACAGAGTTGAAATCACTCGTTTGTTTTAAGAGTGCAGGTTTTAAAAATTGTCCCGGAATTGGAACACCAGGTGGTAAGGGGTTAATACAATAGGCTTTTAACAAAGAGTACTAGTTGGGGAATCACTCTGACTTACCACAATTGAATCCTATGGCCAGCCTCCCCAGAATGAGCATCTCGAAGCTGCCGCACGCTTTGCTGAAGGTCATGAGAGCAGCCCCGGCAAGCCCCATCAGGTTGTTCATCAAGAGGCCGCCCTTCCTGGAAAAAAGACACAAACAGGCGTCAGAATTGTTTTTAAAAATTTCACAGCACTTGTCGCTTTAGATTAGGGATGCACCAAATACCAAATTTGGCCGAATAACGAATATTCGGCTGAAACTTTATAAAGAGGGACTGTCAATCGCATGCAGCTAATAATTTAACTTTCAAATCACAAGTTTGGCAAAAGAATTGCTTTGCCATGCTATCCCATTTTCACCAGATAATGGGAATCAGCCATTCCAACCATCAACATCCATTTAAAATTTCAAAAAAAAAAATAATAATAACATCGGTTATTTAATCATTAATTGATAAAGTCTTAAAGTACTTTCGCCCTCTGCTGTACATTTTTGGCATTTTAAAACTTCCAAAAAAATATAATTAAATAACTAGATAACATTTCCATCTCAAATTTGTTTCATTTCGATATTATCTTGATTCCTATGGCAAAGCAATACTTTTGCTGAAATTGTGATTCCAAACCTAATGCATTAGCTCTCTGAGACTTACAATTCTTTTAACTGGAAATTTTGCGTCAATAAAATTTCCTTTCATTGAGTAAGAACCTATATATTTTTATGAACACATGATTTGGAATAATCAATATTGGACTATTTTTCAAGAAATTTTATTATTGAAGCAAATAAAGAAAAACATTGCAGCATAAGTTGTATAAATGTGCGCCCTGATCCCGTTGAAGGAAAGAAAAGTTACTCCCATAAATGAACAACTAAGGAAAACAGAAGTCAAACAGCTGTACAAACTGTCTGAAAGCTGACAAAATTGGAAAAAGTTACGATCATGCTTAAAAAAACGAACAAATAAAGATGCAAGTAGTCATATTTAATAAGAATTCAAATGATTTTTTATGGCTATTTGTTTTTATATTAGCTAAGCTGTTGCGTGAAATTTTTTAAATTAATAGCAAATAAAAAATTCTACAAAAGATATCGTCAAAAAAAAAAAATGGAATTTTTTATACGTTAGAACTTTTTTTCTTTTAAGTTACAGAGGTGTTTATTTTGATGCAGATAAAGACAAATTAGGAAGTAAGCATATTAGAGAGCTAAATAATTAAGAAATAAAAAGTAACAACAAATTTAGTAACAATTTTCATGCTCCATTATTAATTTTAATCCCTCAGGGTACATAAAAAATGCAACTGTTGACTTCGACTATAATCTGGAAACCTGAATTTTCTGTTGGAAGTTGCCATAAATTGATACTTTCTAATACCTTTATTTCAACATAATATTTCCTGCCTTAAAAATGTCCTTCAAGGACATACCATCATGGAGTTAAAATCCTCTAAACTAGTTTTAAAACTGTTGCATAAAACGACAAACAGTATTTTAATTTTGTATCTTACCATAACATTATATCCCTATTTTAAGTAAATCAAAACATAACATGCGGAGTAAATTAGCAACCCTCAAACCCAGCCATCAACACCTGTTCACTTTCTTAAGACCGCCTTTCAAAAAGAAACACGATGACAATACAAGGAAGTTTGTTTGAAATGAATGTATCTGACACCAGAATAACTTTGATAAAAGGATCTCATGTCAACGTATTACACATTATACCCGGTCTATCCTGAATGTAAGCTTCGAAAGCATTTTCCTTCCCCCACCGCGCATGTGGTTTTCTTCGAAATGGCGTGAGCTTGTTTTTCCCCCACCCTATTTAAGTTTGTACTGTCAAAGTCGCAGCAGAACCTCAAAAGCGTGGTTTAGAGAACCGATGCTGCCCCAAATTTCCAAAAAATCAAGCGAGGGGATGGGGGAAGGGAGTGTTTTCGAAGCTTGCATAGTAAATAGACAAGGTATAGTCTGGTATAAAGCGCGGTGACAAAGTGTCTGTATTTTTTTTTAACCTTACAAGTTTCGGAGGCTGATTAATACGATTAAAATATATTTAAGTTTTCTAATCATTTTTATTAAAATTGGAATTTGGCAGTTTGTTTTTTCCAAATGGCAAAAATTTAAAACTTGAAATTATTTAAATTCCAATGCAGTTAATTTTTTTTCAGTATTTTTCCCATAATACATGAAGAGTACACGGGAAGAACCGATTGATTTCGTACAAAGCTTTCCTTAATAGCCGCTTTAGGGATGATAGCGAGAAACCGCCTAAATTGGTGTAAAGAAGCCAGTTACACTCGCTTTGTTTATCTTTCGCGGCAACCCTAATTTACGCCAGAGTTGAGTGGAACGAGTCACACGTTTGTACCGCAAATGAAGAACCATAAGGAAAACCGGTTTCCGGTCGCCAATGTTCGCCAAGCAGAGACAATTACGGAAAGACTCCAAATAAATCAATCGGTTCTTCCCGCGTACTCTTCATGTGAGTATTGATACAAATACATTTTTTCGGAATGAAAAAGAAAATTCATGCATTCCAAGGTTAAACTCCTGTCAAACTATAACAAGCGACACTCTAATCGATATTCAATTCCGTCCCATTAATAACTGCGCGGAATAGCTGCTAATCTCGGTGATGGACGAAAAATGGCGGAAGGGCTTGACATTTTTATGAAGTCACAAACCGCTTTTATATCCCCGTCCATCAAGTACAGATTTTTTAAACGCAACTATGACAATATTGTAACTAAGGTTTGGTTAGGTTTGAATTATCGTCACACTAGAGCTACACGAGGGCTATTGGCGACGGCCGTCGTATTTTTAGAACCACAGTCAAAGTTACGATCATGCTTAAAAAAATGAACCAATAAAGATCCAAGTAGTTAATTTAATAAAAATTCAAATGGACCTTTTTTGAAGGCTAAATTTGTGTTTATATAAGCTAAGTTGTTACGTGCAGATTTGTTAAATTAATAAGCAAAATTCAAAAAAATTACAAAAAGATGTCGTCAAAAAATTTTGGAATTAATAATGCGTTGTACATTGGAACTTAAAAATTAGGTTATGTTATGTTTGAATTATCGTCGCACTAGAGCTACACGAGGGCTAATTGCGACGGGGGTCGTATTTTTAGAACCACAGTCAAGTGACGAGTCGACACCTGAATAGGAACCCAACGCAACCGTTAAGGGCAACATCGTACGCAGCGTTGGGACGTTGATAGATATTTAACGTGCACTCCCTTACACGGGGTATTATTCGTTGGACATTTTTGACTGCACGGGCCGTTTATAGGTCGGCTGTTATTTTGGCGACGCCCGGATCCGAACCTGGAACTTTCGCATGCTAGGCGAGTGCCAAACCGACTGGGCTACAAAGCCGCCATACTGTAACTAGAGTTTTATAATTGAAGAGCTTAGAAGAAGAACATGCTAAGTGTCATTTTTGAAAAAAATTGTATCTGAACATATTAGTAAATCTTTTTACAACAACAATAAGTTTCTCCTTTTTCATTAACTATACGTTAAGTTATTTTTTTTACATCTTGGAAGTACCATTTTGAACAGATTTGAGTGCCTAGGTATGGAAATCAACATAGCATCGAAAGGAAACAAATTTGCAAATATATATCAATATCAAAAATATCCTATTAAATAACAATATATATATATATATATATATATATATATATATATATATATATATATATATTATATATATATATATATATATATATATATATATATATATATATATATATATATATATTGTTATTTAATAAGATATTTTTGAAATTTTAAAATGCCAAAAATGTACAAAAGATGGCGACACTATTTTAAAACTCTATCATTAATAATTAAATAACTGGATGTTATTTTCTTTTCAATTTTGTTTTAATTTAAAGTTATGAGAATTCCTATACCTGGTGAAAAATGGCATAACATGGCAAAGCAATTAGTTTTAAAAATTTGTGATTTCAAAACTAATGCATAAGCTCTGCCAAATCACAAGGATCCGACAGTCCCTCCTAATTGGTATGTTAAATGGGGTCGATCATTAAATTAGCCACTTGGTATGGATAATCGCTAGTAATTACTAACTAGCACATCATGCAACAAAAACGGGGAAGGACATCACTTGATTTTAACGTTATAGCACAAATATTAAAAGTGGTAATACCACAGGAAGGTTTCGATACACGCTTTTTCTTTTGGTGAAGTGTTAAAAGCAAAGAATGTGGAGGGAAATTCCCCAATGGACAAGCAAAGCACCTCCATAAGATTTGATGAGTGTTAAATAAACCGCATTGCTCACAAATCAACCAAGTTGAAGTTACCCTGCGAGTTTGTTTTTCTGTATCGAAAGTACATCCATCAAAAAACAGGTTTTACAGTAACAGATGGCCGTGTTGAGAAAGCATTTGCATTCGAATACAACATTAAAGCATTAGCAATGATGGCGAGAAAATTTGCTATGGAAAAAAATAGATTTCTGCTTAAGCTTATCTGAATAAACAAAATATAAGACAGATGAAGACCTATAGTATTGCAATATTTATGCACTAAAAACTAATTATGTTTCTTTAACAATTATTTATGCCACTTTTCTTTAATGAATTATGTAACTTTTCACACAAATATATGCTAAAAAGTATGTTTTTCAAAGAATGAAAAAAATGTTTAATAGTTACTAAGGGACACGCTTACTAAGGACACGCTTAAGGGACACGCTTAGGCCGTATCACTTATTTGTAGTTAACAGATTATTTTAACATTTTTTAAATGCAAAATGCATTTAAAATTAACTACGAAAAGAACTTTTTTGAAAACAAATTTAAATATTTTTTGCAAACTCTAATATCATATTGGCCCTCGTTCAACTTCATTTTTTATAGAAATAAGTGACAGACACCTGTAATCAAAGGCTAAGAACTGATATTTGGATCTTCTTCTATTGTACCAGGACAATATCGGAACCAATTAACGTGTTATTTGTTTATGGTGACGCCAGGTCGCAAGAGGTTAAAGCCTAAATAACCATTAAAACTATTACTAACCAAGATCTTCAAATTCTATTAAGTGTGACTAAGAAGAAAGATTTACTTACGGAGGCTGCATCGGAACGATTGATTACTATGCAGAGATTGATTACTAATATGCACATTCCGATATGTCTTGATGAATCGCCTTTTATTGCTCAGAGACAGCAGTGGACAATAGACCTTTAGAAATAATCGTCTCTTTTGTGACTGTTGCTTGGTTGGGGATGAGATATCATTTAAACCCTCTGTTGCATGAATTTTTATTTTCATCCCAAAAAAATGTATATATATATATCTTTAATACTCACACATTATGGGAAAAATACTAAAAAAAAATTAACTGCATTATAATTTAAATAATTTCAATTTTTTTTAAATTATATGACAAAAACCAACTGCAAAATTCCAATTTTGATAATAATGACTAGAAAACTACTAAATATATTTAAAAATAACACTTTTTAACTATGATTAATTTTTCAAAACAATTTATTAGTATTTAGTACTAATATTATTATTCTTTGAATACTGCCAATAACGTAATTTCACGCTAGTTAATGACCTCACTCTTTAATTTTGAATACACTTTTACTACTGTCATCTATGAGGATTATTAGTAACTAAAACTTCAAAGTGAAATGTAATAGATGAAAAAAACACAGATTTGTCTTGGAGGAGCTCTAATTTAATAGAATAAAGTGGAATTGTTACTAGTTACCAAACGGTAACAGTATGCATTAGAGGGTTAAAATACGCGATGGAAGTGGTGGGTAATGATGATTATTTCGTGTCCATGGAAAAAGATTATATTGGACGAAAGATAGAGTAAGGCGCGTTTACACGAGTCATCAAATCCATGGATTGAAGAGCAAACTCAGAAATTTTCCCTCTTGGGGATTTTCTCCCGGACAGAACCAGAATTGCAGGGTTTATTGGAGGGTTTCGAAAACCCTACAGTGAAAGGAGGGTTTGATGTTTCATGCCATGAATTCTGCCACATATTATCATTTGGGATCGAAATCCTGCTCGACCTCTTTTCTCCCAATGGGGATTTTTGCATTCCATGGATTCGTTGGATCTTGTAAACGCGCCTATTGACTGCTTCGGCGATCTGCAGTGGTGGGTAATTAAATTTTAATTGTTGAATATTTTGAATAGTGGTTAGAATTGGTTGAATGAAAATCGTTTGGTTATAATTGGATGAATGGAATTCGTCAGATTAAAAATTTGTTGACTGAATGCTTTTGATCACAATTATTTGAATAAATGTTTTTGATTTTTTTAATGAATAAATATTTTTGATTAGAGTGCTTAGTTAGAATTGCCTTATCTCACTGCCAGATGCATGGAGTATTAATATTTTTTAATGCGTCTTGCATACTTTCTTTTTACTCGTGTGGGATTCCAGTGTTTAATAATGTAATTGTTTTATTAAAAAAATCAAGAATTGAATAGAAAAATTGTTGAAAGAATGTTGGTTTTAATATATATTATGCAGAGATTGATAACCAATCTGCACATTAATGATGTGAATTGATGAATTGTCTTTTATTGCTCGAATACAACAATAAATAATGGACATTTTAGAAATCATCAAAATCTCTTTCGTGACTTGTTTAATTCGAGGTCAGATTTAATCTAACCTCTTAAGACCCGAGCAAAATCCTACACGTATATTCTTAATCTAAACATACTTTTCATTGAAATATATGCTAAAGAGTATATTTTCAAATATTTGTTTTACAATTTTTTTGTTTATAGTTACTTAGCAGGGACACCCCTTAATTAACATTGATTATTTTAACATTGTTTTTTATGCAAAGTGTCTTTAAAACTAACTACTAATAGAACTTTTTGAAAAGTTAAAAAAAATATATAATTTTTTTTAAAGAAATCTAATATCGTATTGACCGTCTTTCAAATTAATTTTTTATTGAAATAAAATGACTGATGCCTGTAATCAAAGGCTTATAACTGATATTTGGATCTTTAATTGTACCAGGTCAATTTCGGAACTAATTAACGCGTTAATTGTTTGTGGGGAGGCTTTAGAAAATATCCCCAAACGGGGAAGCCAGGTCACAAGAGGTTAAAAATTGTATCTGATTTGCAAAGATACGGTACTTACATTAGTCTTAATCAGGATTTTACCAGAAATCGTTAGATATATTGGACATATACATTAACAAAATCAACATGTATTTTAGACCAACCTTGCTGGGCCTCTGGCTTGTTGTTTATAAAAATACAATAATTGTCGACCAAAAAGATTTCAACGGAAATTTTAGGCTAAAAATTTAAAACTGGCTATATTCTTCATAAAAATTAATTTGCCATTCTGCTCATTGTGGTTTAGGTTGTAAAAGGATGTAATGCGAAAGGTAAATTTAAACTTTTGCTCAGTAAGAACGATCATTACAGAGTAGCTTACTAAAATATAACACAGTATTGAAAATAAAAACATTTTTAAAAGTCACAAAAAGAGTAACTGAGAACGTCAAAGAATAAATTTTGACAGAATCAATAGAAACAATAGGTCAATGAATTATAAAATGTACAATAAATTTTGAAAAAAAAAATGTAAAGAAAATTTGCTATTTTGACATAAAGAAATGGTTCTTTTCACTCCTGGTTAAAAAATTCTTTTTTAATACCTTCAAAAAGTTTTATTTATGCATCCCATCACGCCAACATTTCCTTATACCTAACAATATTCACAATCTGTTGCGTCATCCCGTAAACAAAACGTCAGCATCCAAACAGATCAATCAGCATATTCATTGATTCCAATAAAAGCTTTCACTTCCTCCATGATTGATTCATCGTTTTCCGTCCTCGGGCGCCAACAACCGCCAAACGAAACAAACAAAATCGCCACATGTCGTCCTTAAAAAGGATTTATACCGCAAATGCAAACATTCTACAACCAGAAAAAATCATTTTCCGAAACTCAAACATTACCGCCAAAAATATTCAATACTTTTCCCGCGCTAATGACGAATAGTTTTCTGAAAAATCAAAATCTATTTTCCCTTAGGATATATTATGACAGTAAGAAGAAAAAAATTCACGATTTTTCTGTGTTCGAATTCCGTATATCGTTTGTTCACAAAGACGTGGGTCAGATTGATCGGGCATCTAGTAGTAAAACGAAGAGGTTGGGTAGACCCAACATGAATTGATGCATTGGCGGGAAAGTATGTTATTTTTGGCTATTTATCCTTTGTTGTTGAGTTAAACATTTAAAACTTGAGTTGAAATAACGCTGCACGATATCTATTGTCGATGTTATTTAGAACCACAGTCAATGGAAACGTAAACAATTACATGTTGGATGAATATTAGAAAAAAATAATATGTATATAATTTGCTTTTTAAAAATACATTTAAATTTGCTTCTCTAATCTACTCCTTTACAAATAAGAAATTCGGAAAAAAAAATCGAAGTCAGATAATTTGCAAAGCCGAATCGCCCCACTTGGCTAAACTTTTAAATTGGTTCAACGATTGTTTTTATCATTTTTCGATTTGTAATAATAATAGTATGTCAAAATTAGTAAGTAAAAAGACTAAATACAACTTGAGCAATTCTACTTCTAAATATTTTTTCGTCATAGGATTAACACAGAGCGGAGCCTTATCCTTAGTGGCGTCCCCTTAGTATCTTCTTCCTTAGTGGCGTCCCCATTTGGGGGCATTTTTAAGAACCTCCCCACAAACAATTAACTCGTTAATTAGTTCCGAAATTGACCTGGTCCAATAGAAGTTTATCCAAAAATTATTTTTCAGCCTTTGAATACAGGTATCAGTCATTATTTCTATAAAAATGAAGTTGAACACTCTTAAAACAAAGGAGTAAAATCCACTCCTGTAGGAAAAGTGCATTTTGACACTAAAAAGGAGTGAATATTAACTCAGACTGAGTTAACATCACTCGTTTGCTTTGAGAGTGAACGATTGCCAATACGATATTAGTGTTCTTTAAAAAAAAAATTATTTTCCTCAAACTTTTTAAACAGTCCTTTTAGTAACTAATTTTAAAGGCATTTTGCATTAAAAACAATGTTAAAATAATCTCTACTACAAATAAGTGATTTGCAATTATAGCACAAAAAAATGTGTATTTTTAGAGTCTAAGGCGTGTCGCTAAGTAAGTATATTGAACACAATATGTTTTAATTTCTTTGCAAAACATTAGCATATATTTGTAGGAAAAGTATGTTTAGATTAAGAATATACGTGCAGGATTTGCTCGGGTTTTAAGAGGTTATCTTAGGGAAGTCATTTATTGGTCGCATTTCTCTTTAGACCTAAGAACAAGAAAAATACGTTGGCCGGCTAAAAACCAATAAACATCCCTGTTCGCCAAATGAAGCCATCAATCGCTCTGCAATAGGCAAAAACTCTCTCGGCAAAGTATTTGGCGCTATTCTACACAATTGCTTGCATAGTAATACGACTTGGCGATGTCTGACTCTCTGATGCAAACAATAATTACAACGAATTTTTTCTAAGTGTGAAAGAAACTACTACCATCTTGCGTAAATTCAATTTCGTCATACAGAGTCCAGTCGGCTAGGTACTCGCTTAGCCTGCGAAAGGTCCCAGGTTCGGGTCCGGGCATCGCCAAAATGACGGCCGACTTATAAACGTCCCGTGCAGCCAAAAATGTCAGACGAATAATACCCCATGTAAGTGAGTGCACGTTAAATATCCTTCAAAGTCCTATCGCTGCGTGCGATGTCTCCCTTAACGGTTGCGTTGGATGTCTATCGTCACTTGAATGTGGTTCTAAAATACGACACCCGTCGCCAATAGCCCACGTGTAGCTCCAATGCGACGATAATTAAAAAAAAAACTTAATTTCAATGCATTTACCCTAGAAACACGCCGTATCATTGCGCCAAGAACACGTGACTTGAGCGATC
This sequence comes from Hylyphantes graminicola, assembly GCA_023701765.1. Taxonomy (NCBI): domain Eukaryota; kingdom Metazoa; phylum Arthropoda; class Arachnida; order Araneae; family Linyphiidae; genus Hylyphantes; species Hylyphantes graminicola. The sequence goes on along the minus strand of CM043121.1, from coordinate 15,754,309 downwards.
ATGTTAACTATCTTACATCTGCCAACGCTCAATCCACCATCATTATATAAGTCTTTTATTCGGCCTGCTTCGGGAGTTGATACGATTCGGTGTTGTTCTGGAGGGAATTTGGCAACACACCAAACTGTATTTAGTGTGAGGGCGGGTCATTAAAAAAGGAATAAAATTGCGGTGGCTATTGAGATATTGGAAGTGTTCGAATGGATATCGCGCGAGGCGGGGGAAAGTGGCAATTCCGATGATTGCTTCGAATAATGTGACTGTTTCGGATGCTTAAAATAAGAATGTTTAGTTGCACCATTAGGTTGAATGTGCGGTTGCATCGTTATAATGCTTGTCTTTATGCAGAAATGGACTTTCCATCGATTTGCTGAGGTGATTGCTTTGACTAAATCTTACAAACTATTCTATGCATTTGACATTACATTTTAATATTACTAAAATGGCTTAAAAAATGATCTATACTTGAGGGGTCATAGGAGTCTTAAAAATGTGCAAAGAAGGTACTACAAAGTAGAGTTTGATCTTTCTTGTTATTTTTTAATTACTCAATATATAAGTAAAAATTTTTTATAAGATTTATTTAATATAAAACAAATTTTAAAATTTATGAAACTTTAGCCAAAACGAAAATAAATGATATTAAACATAAAGCTATTTGAACAATTGGGATTAGGCTTGCGCGGCAAATTTTGAGGTCGAAATTGGAAAAATGACCAAGAAAATGACTTTATATTGTACAAATATGTACAAACAAAGACTTATACCTAAATTCTTAGATCAATTTTAATTAGAAATTACTTTTAAAAAATTTGAAATCAAAATTTTAAAATTTTTATAAATTTTTTTAGAAAAAAATTCTTAAAATAATTTCTAATTAAAATTAAGCTGAGAATTTAGGTATAAGTCTTTGTTTGTACAAATCTGTACAATATAAAGTCATTTTCTTGGTCATTTTTCCAATTTTGACCTCAAAATTTGCCACGCAAGCCTAATCCCAATGTGTTCTAATAGCTTTATGTTTAATATCATTTATTTTAGTTTTGGCTAAAGTTTCATAAATTTTAAAATTTGTTTATATTAAATAAATCGTGAAGAATTACATATAAAAAAATTATACTTTTTATTGAGTAGTTAAAAAATTACATCAATGATCAAACTATGCTTTGTAGTACCTTCTTTGCACATTTTTAAGACTCCTATGACCCCTTAAGTGGTGCCATTGCCATATGCCATTGTTCTCTGAGATACAAGATAAATTACGGAAAAAACGTGGTAAACTATATGTTGCTTTTATAGATCTGAAAGGCGCGTTTGACAGTGTCAATCATGATCTTTTATGGTTGGAATTACAAAAACTCTCAATCAGCTCAAAAGTTATCACAATTTTAAGGGATCTATACAATAAGGCTTCAGCAAGAGTTAGAGTAAAAGATGTCTGTGCTGACTCATTCAGGGTCTCAATTGGTGTATTACAAGGTGAAATATTGAGTCCACTGTTATTTATCCTCTTTTTAAACAACCTAATAGTCCAGTTAAACGAATCGTGTATCCCAGGCGTGTATATTGCACCTGATATCTATTTACATCTCCTTCTTTATGCTGATGATGCAGTTATTCTTGCAGATAGCCCAATAAATCTTCAACTAAAGCTTAACACATTAGAAAGATTCTGCAAAAAATTCTGTTTCGATGTTAATATCAATAAAACCAAAGTGGTTGTTTTCCGAAAGGGCGGTAAGTTATCTGCGAGTGAAAAGTTCTATTACAATAAAAAAGAGTTAGAAATTGTCCCCAGCTATATTTATCTTGGCATACCGTTTTCTTCATCGGGTTGTTTTACTATTGCTAAAGATCACTTTATCTGTAAAACCATCAGTGCAATTAATAATTCTTGGTCTGTCCTTGCTGGCGCAAGAATTAACTCGGTTAATTCTTGGTTTAAGTTATTTGACTCCTTAATATTGTCTGTTTTGACTTACGGTGCTCCAATCCCAATATGGGCTGTTAATAATTACTGTGAATTGGAAAAATGTTTTTGTATTTTTGTTAAAAGATTGCTTACTGTTTCAAGGTATACCCCTGGATACATGTTGAGACTTGAATTGGGTCATTCAAGAATTTCTTTAGTTTTTATCCGTTTGATTTTAAAATATTGGATACATTTACTTAAGATGTCTGATGAAAGATTTGCTAAAGCTTGTTATTTAAGACTTTATAATTTGTCTCTTTATGATTCTTCTACTAGCAAATTTAACTGGGCTATCTCTGTTAGGAATATTTTACAAAGTGCTGGTTTTTATTTTGTTTGGATATCCCAAGATTACGAAGTAGCAGAACAATATTTACCATTAATTATCCAAACATACAATGATCCATACATTCAAAATGACCTTGCTTGTGTAGCTAATAGTAACAATCACTCTTTTTACAAATTCATCAAAAACTCACATTTAATTGAAGATTATCTAGCCTCAAATGTTGATATATCTGTAAAACGAATTTTATGCAGTTGCGTTGCAATCAAACATACTTATACTTTAAAGGATCAATTTACAAAATATTTCCTGACACTATATGTAAAATATGTAATACATCCGAAAATGAAACCTGGGAACACATAATTTTAACTTGTCCTGTTTATGAATCCTTCAGAAGAAAATACTTTATTAATTCTAACAATCTTTCAGTATTTTTAAAATTTCATAACAAAAACTATTATAATATTTATAACTACTTAATATCAGTTTTAAAATTTAGACAATATATATTAAGTTTCGATGATACTGACAATTAGTTTACTTACTTGTGCCTCTTTGTATGTATTTAAGTGTTTGTTTGTATTTCATTTGTTTGTTTTATAGGTATCCTTGCAATAGATTTATGTTGATATTATGAAACATTTTATTGTAATAACCATTGCCAACCATTGTAAACGGGCTTAGGCCCATTGCAATAAATTTATTATCTATCTATCTATCTATCTATCATTGTTCTCTGAGATACTTTACAATCGGTAATATTTTGGGTTTTAATGATTTTTATACTGATTGAAGTTTAGATGCAATTTATCAAGGTCACTGGCTTCGTCACTTAGAGGATAACTTTCAAGAGGATATTTTTCTTGACTTGCTTTTTTCTTGCCTCAAAATTCTACCAACTTCTGCTTTAGATCTTTTATATCTTAGAATTTTTGTTCCCTCACTGATTATGTTAACTTAGTACTTCTATTTCTGGATATCCAAAATCAGCAGGATTGCTGACAGGATGGCAACGACCGCTAGGATCCAGTCGTGTTTCATTACGCCAAACCCGGATGAACCTCGAGGTTTTTTAGAGGTAATTTAGAACCTCGAGGTAATTTAGAACCGCATTCAGGGGACAAGCCAGCACCTGAGTAGGCACCCAACGCAACAGTTAAGGGCCACATCGTACTCAGCGTTGGAACATATTTTGGAACACACTTTGGAATATTCTGATTCGAAAAAGATGGTTTTCGGACATTGTAAAGGACGCTAAAAATTGCAATTCGAAACTCGCAAGTGAAATAATAACACATTTATGTTTTTGTTGTTTTGTTGCAGATATGTACTTTTGGTTCTAAAATCCTCGTCAACACAGTCAATCCATCGAAATTTTGGGCCTCCCTCTTTCCGATTGGTTTATAGTGGAAGACTCTTGATATACCATTGACGTTCACTGCACCCATAGTTTTCCTCAAAACCTTGCTTTCAAAGATAGCCAGTATATTTTTATGCAATTTTGTCATGGCCCAGGTTTCTGAGCCATAAATAAGCACTGGTCTTATGATGGTTTTATAGAGAACAATCTTCGTTTTACCAGTTTGGAGCTCAAAAAATTTCTCAATCCATTTAGCCGTTACGAAAGCTGAAACAGCTCTTCACTCCGTGCCAACCTAACTTGGGTAAAAACAAAGAGTAAAAAGGCCTAGGGAAAAGCGCGATTGGTCAGTTAACCCAAAGTCAGTTTGCAATTTTAACCAAAATATGCTTTTCTTTCTGATAAAATTGAAAAATTTTCTCAAATAATATTCAAATCTGTTAGACCTTAAATGAAATTAATGTTTGAAACATGTTTTGTGGATGGATTCACAAATATTTTATGGAACTCTTTACATCCGCGGAAGGATCTTCTCCATAGCATATTTATATTCACCCAACTTAGGTTGGCAAGGAGTGTAGCACCCAATTAAAAAATCCAAATCGCGTCATCAGCACCCGAACAAGACGCACCGCATACATAAATTGAGCCTCTGTAAAATCCAATAACGAATAATCAACGCTGTGCAAATTATAACAAACCTCATTAATAGAGGCCTTAGCGCCATTAGCCATTAACATCAGCTCCCAGCGGAAAGTTTAAAATACTGGATCATTAGTGGACTTGAAAAATTGTTTTACTTTTTGAAGGCCGCGATATTCTTATGTTAATTAAGATAATTAAGCGAATTAATTTGCTAAAGCAACGTACTGAAAACGCGAGCGTCTTTTGCCATTGGGGAAGTGTCCGATGAACATTTTTGTTTTGATAAGCATGAAGGGTATTGGCTGAGTAAACAAGTTAAATAGATTGTTTCTGGAAATATAGAAGAATAAAAATATTTGGATGGTATGACGGCAAGTTAATAAAATTATTATTTCTTTAAGTCTTATAAACTAGTTTAGAAAGCCGATCCGTCAGCACAACGTTTAGGGGGCTAGCCTTTTGAGCTTCTGGGTTCGGGCTCGAATCCTGGTAATGCATGGATGCTTGTGTTTGACCCGAGTATAAGCGGAGTACGAGACCGTTAAATCTGTTGGGTCCGAAAGTCCTGTAGGTGGCCATTGCACATTTTCCCACGGGCACAGGTCCCTGGAGACTATTTCCCTCCCTTTCATGTCTGAATTGTGGTGGGGGTGCGCGTTAGATGGCAGCATAAGGTCATGTGACGTGTGCTTGTGTTTTGTCTGTCTTACTTGACGAATGTTTATAAACGGGTCTCTGATCAAGCACACAAGTATGAAAATATATGTCTACCAACCATCGTAGTTTAGAAATGTTGGCCTCACGGATCCTTTATTTTAGAGTAAGTTAAAATGTTTTTAGTTAATTTTAAAACAAGTGGCTGCTTTGCATATCACTACCCAGTCAAAATTATTGGATGTACATGTACAAAATAGTATTAGCTTCCCAGCAAAAAAAATCAGCATAAAAACTTGAAGGAAACATGAAGTTTTTTTGTTCCAAATTCCTGCATTTTTCCTTCATTAAAAATCACCATGTTTCCTGCATTTCACAAAAATGCAGGAATCATGCTGATTTCTTATGCAGGAAACATGCTGATTTCGGAAAAAAAACTTCATGTTTCCTTCATTTTAAATGAAGTTTTTATGCTGATTTTTTTTTAGTGTCGCCATCTGGTTTAAAAATTGTGAACTGAAAGAACTGGTGTTTATTCGTAAGTAATAATTAATTATATTAATAATAAATGAGAAATTAATTAAATTAAAAATAAAACTGACAGTATCTTTTTCAAACATTACTAATTAACTATATTTATATTTATTATTATTTTTTCTAATTTTAATTGGGAAATTTTATATGGGTGAGGTTTCGGGGAATCGAACCCGGGTCTGAGGTACTCGTGGCTGATACTCTAACCACTACACTATCTTGACTTGTTAACTTCGCCGTACTGTTACTTTAAGTAACAAAGATTTTAGAGAAAATATCAATTTTGCCACGAGTTTGATTTGTAATTTACTTTTTGAAAGTAATATTTAATAATAATTATAATAATAGGGTTAAATGTTATTTTTCAAGATGATAATCAAGATGATGATGATGATCAAGATGATAATTTCTTGGATTTAGTTTATAATTCAACTATGCCTATTAGCAGGAAAAAAAAATCAGATAAATGTTATTGTTAGTTGAAATAAATACTAATTTAAAGATAAAAGTCAACTGTAGGGATATTTATTTCTGCTTAGCGATGGAATGCTTTTCATTAATATTTATTTTTCCGGTATCAAGAAATATGTAAAAATGAGCAATTTTCTTGCAATATGAAAATACCTAAAATATCTGCATATTTCCTACATTAGAAATTCATATTATAGAAATCTTGGCGTAACAAAATACAAAGATGTTATCCCAGCACAAAAAAAAAAAATCAGCATAAAAACTTCATTTAAAAATGCATGAAAGATGAAGTTTTTTTTTGTTCCAAATTCAGGCATGTTTCCTGCATTAAAAATCAGCATAAAAACTTCATTTAAAAATGCAGGAAAGATGAAGTTTTTTTTGTTTCAAATTCAGTCGTGTTTCCTTCATTAAAAAATCAGCACGTTTCCTGCATTTCAGAAAACTGCAGAAAAATTGCTGTTATTTTTTTATGAGTTATATAAAATGCCTGAATTTAGAGCAAAAGAAAACATTTTTCCTTCATTTTCAAATGAAGATTGTTTTGTTATTTTATTAGGCATTTTATATATACAATTTTTATGCATGCACCAATTTCTGAATTTGGAACAAAAAACTGCATTTTTCCTTCATTTTTAAAGGAAGATTCTTTGCTGATTTTATAAGGCATTTTAAAAGCATTTGTTATGCATGAAAAATACCTGATTTTGGAACAAAATTACAGCATTTTTACCATCATTTTTAATTAAAGTTTTTTTTTTGCTCATTTCATTAGGCATTTAAAATGAAGGAATAGTGCATTTTTTATGCATGATGCAAAATATCAGCATAAAACCTTCATTTTGGTTTTGATTTATGCAAGTTATATTTCTCTAAAACCAAACTGCAATAAACCTTACATTAGCAGCAGATTCTGCAAAATTTAATATAATGCTTTAATCTTCAAAAAAACCTTTACAAAAACTGCAACAGATCAGCATAAAACCTTCATTTTGGTCGTTGATTTACGCAAGTTATATTTTTCTAAAACTAAGGTTCAATAAACCTTTCATTAGCAGCAGAGTCTGCAAAATTTATTTATAATGATTTAATTTTCAAAAACCTTTACAAAAACTGCAAAATATCTGCATTAAACCTTCATTTTGGTCGTTGATTTATGCAAGTTATATCTTTCTAAAACTAAGCTGCAATAAACCTTTACATAAGGAGCAGTTATTCTTCAAAATTTAATATGATGATTTCGTCAGCAACAAACTTTTACAAAAACTGCACACTATCAGCATGAAACCTTCATAGATCGTAGATGTATGTAAGTTGCATGAGTGCTAAAACTTAAGCTGCAGTAAACCTTTAAATAAGCAGCAGATTTCCTTCGAAATTTAATATGATGATTTCGTCAGCAATAAAATTTTACAAAAACTGCATATTATCAGCATGGAACCTTCATTGATCACCTCGTCTGCAAAAAAACTTCATTCATCAGCAAAAAATCAGCATTTTCGAGATTTTTTTGAAGTTTTATTGCTGATTTTTTTTGCTGGGTTATTCTTTTTGTACTGAATACGTCATTCAAAAAGTGATTTTTTGGAATACCTTTCTTAAGAAAAAGAAGGAGTTAAAACGTGAGCCAATTTCTCAATAGAAATATTATCGCACATTTTTGTTAACATATAGAGTTTATTGAATATTTTAATCTAAAAGAAATTTCAGAAAGAGAGGAAAATTATGTATAAGCAAGAAAAAGAACTCGAGTATAATGCTTAGGACGGATTCAGTCGAACATCCAACTAAAAAGCAACGCTGACTTTAGTACGAGGGGATTAGAATACCGCGATAGTTTGTCGAGAAGAATTGGCTCTCATAAAAAGAAAGTACCCAAAATTCTAAAATTTTTACTATTACTTTAATCTTTTCCAAATTTGGCATAGCGATTTCAAATATAATGAACAATGCTTTTTGGGCATTTTTTTTTTATTTAAATATAATTGATTTATTTTAAACGGTGTTTTTCAACTAATAAAAAGGGGTTTACGCCAACACCTTCTAGCATAAAAAGTTTTACATTAATTTACCTGAAATTTTTCAAAGATGCTATTTCAATATATATCTGTGCCATGAACCTCTAACATCTGGTGTATGGTAAGTATACAAGTTTTTTTTTTAAATGTCCAAGTGTAAGTTTATCGAAAAAAAATCCTTTTTTGTGGTTAATTTATAACATTTTTCTTAATTACTTTTTTTCTTGTAATTTGTATGTAACTCTAGCGGGTCATTGCACGTATCAGTTCAAAACAAAGAATTTAACACATAATAAATGTTCATAGGATGAAAATTCAATGTGGTAGACTAGTTGGCGTAAACCTCTTTTTTCAGTAGAAAAACACCGTTTAAAATAAAAAAATATTATATTTAAATAAAAACAAAAGCCTAAATAGTATTATTCATTTTATTTGAAATCAGTATGCCAATTTTGGAAAAGATTAAAGCAATAGTAAAAATTTTAGAATTCTGGGAGATTTTGGGTATTCGCCTACCTTAACTTAATATACAAGTCACAGTTTTTTAGGGTACTCCCGCGCAACACCGAGTTAATAAAACTAGTTTTCCCAATATAACTAATGAATAAAATACATTTCAATCACGTTCAAAATAAAAACCAGACTCCTAAGTCAACACAAAATGTCATCTCATGCTGCCATATAACCCTCCACACAAAAACTAAACCTCGGACACCTTCCTAATTTCCCATACATGTCCAATACACCTCATCAAAAACCATCGTCGGGACACGGAGACGTGTATAATGCATAAAAAAAGATAATTAAAAGCCATTCAAGATGGTTGACGCACACAGAAGTGGAGGTCGAGTAAAGAAGACAATGTGGTTCCGGTATTCTTAATGGAACCAAGCTTTTTATTTAAAAAAAAAAGTTAGAAATATTTCTGATATGTATAGATTTATTTTTTAATTGAATATTTTTATGTGTCATTTCTTTTATACGATGGCAGTTTCAAAAGACCACATACACCCCATATCTTATGACTAGCCGAACCGGCAGCATAATGGTTAGGGAGCTAGCCTTTGGAGCTTTTGGGTTCGGATTCAAATTCCGGTAAGGCATGGATGTTGGCGTTTGTCCCGAGTGTATGCGAAGTACGTGTTCGTTTAATCTGTTAACCCTCTAATGCATACTGTTACCGTTTGGTAACAAGTTACATAATCCACTTTATTCTATTAAAGTAGACCTCCCTCTCGACGAATTTGAGTTTTTTTCATCTATTACATTCCATTTTGAAGTTTTAGTTAATAATAACCCTTATAAATGACAGTAGTAAAAGTGTATTCAAAATTCAAAAGTGAAGTTTCTAACTGTTGTGAATTTACGTGTTTGGCAGTATTCAAAGTAATAATATTAATCCTAAATACAAATAAATTGCTTTGAAAAAAATATTATAGTTCAAGAGGGTTATTTTAAACTATATTTAGTAGTTTTCTAATCATTCTTTTCAAAATTGGTAGTTTGTAGTGGGTTTTACATGTGTTACCGTTTGGTAACAAGCATTAAGCACAACTTTTGTTTGCTTATGTGTGTATCTCTGTAAAGGATTCACAAGAGTTCAGTGTTTAAAATGTCTGGTACAACTTTGCTTTAAGAGTAAAAATAACTGTTTTATGTCGTATCATTCTGCCATTTAAAAAAATTACGTTTAAAAATGATTTTTTTTTGTATATTTTTATTCATAAATACCAACTATTTGTACTAAACCTGCTATTTCCTACTATTTGTACATTAATTTTGTTTCAAAAGTAACTACTATTCATAATTATTTTTATAACATTTTTTGTTTAACAAAATCTAATAGTACTAAATACTAATATTCTTTTTTGCTTGTTATACACGTTTTCAACAAAGATTTTATACCTAAAACTATGTGTCTGTGTGCCTCTGCAACTTCTTATATAATAATAAAATTATCAATAAGCTTTATTTTTAAATATAATTTATTAGAAATATAAAAAAAAAGTTCATTAGCTTAAGTAAAAAAGGCAATAATTTGAATAAAAATAAATATTACTACCTTGAACTTAAAGCATCGATTCAGTGCTTAATGCAAGGTGTTACAGTTTGGTAACAATTTTAAAAAATTAAATTTTTTAAATTCCGATGGATTTCATTTTTTTGTCCGTATTTTTCCCGTAGTGTATGAGCATAAGAGATACAAATATATTTTTTTGGGATGAAACAAAAAATTCATGCATTAGAGGGTTAAGACCGAAAGTCCTGTGGGTGGACATTGCGCAGTTTCCCACGGGTATAGGGCCGTGGAGACTATATCCCTTTCCTTCAGGGGCATGTCTAAATTGTGCAGGTGGCGCACACAAGCCTGAAAAGTGATAATATATGCACTCAAAAATGAATGCTCAAAAACGACGAAATTTTCTTTAATTTTGACGATTCCATTACTGGCAAATGCTCTGAGTTTTTAAATTCCGATGCATTTAAGTGAGGATTTTCAAAGTGAGGAAATTTGAATCGTCATTTTTACGAGGATTTGAATGTCGTCTAATCTAAAGAAATATTTAGTCATTTTTGAGCATGTGAGTACAACAATGAGATTCAGTTTCCTCAAAATCAAGATACTGAATCGTCAAATCACGATCGTAAATGTGAGGATTCGCGTTTACTAAAAAGTCACGTGATAGTTTGACGAAACAATCCTCAAAATTAACGAATGAGGCTTTAGGATTCATGAATCGTCAAAACTGAAAGTGTTATTTCTGAGAGTGTGTGCTGGAGGGGGTGGGAAAAAAAATCATGATTTTTAAAAAAAAACCGGATTTTTTAAAAAAAAAAAATAATGCGATTTAAATCAAGCTTATTTAAATCAATCCACCCTGGTCAACATTGCAAAAAACTTATTGGTTGAGTTAAATTTTCACAAAGAGAAGAGAAACTAGAAGCGATAAGGAATTATAAAGATATCCCTCTGTGTTGCCGAGCGTTTAAGACAATAAAGCTCGCCATTCGTCGAGAGATACTTAAGTTTGATTATCCTAATACAAGCCATAATATAAACGGACTTGTTTTGAAAAAAAAAATCGAAATAAAATAAATAAATAATTGCATGATTATACCGACAATATTGCGACAAACTTATTCATTAAATATAAGAAGTCTTAGCCATTATAAGTGAATTTCATTGAGACATTATAATCTCTATCGACTTGGCGTCCCCCCCCCCCCCATTTGGGGATATTTTTTAAAACCTTCCCACAAAAAACAATTAACAAGTTAATTAGTTCCGAAATTGAACTGGTCCGATAGAATGAGATTCAAATTTCAATTTTCAGTCTTTGATAGATCTCAGTCATTTGTTTCTACAAAAAAAATGAAGTTGAACGAGGGTCAATACGTTATTAGCGTTCTTTAAAAAAAATTAATTTAAGATTTTTTTCAAACTTTTCGAAAAATTATTTTAGTGGTTAATTTTAAAGGCATTTTGCATTACAAACCAATGTTAAAATAATCTCCTAACTACAAATAAGTGATACGGCCTCTTTTGCTAAAAAAATGTGTATTTTTACAGTTTAAGGCGTGTCCCTAATAAGTAGCTATCAAACATAATTTTTTTTTAAAAAATTCTTTGAAAAACATACTTTTTAGCATAGATTTGTATTAAAAGTATGTTTAGATTAAAAATACCACAGAAAAATAACGTGTCCAGCTACTTGGGACTTTTCGAAATAACACCCATCTTCTACTCAAAGGGTGGGGAGGGGGCAGTAATTATCTTGAGGCGTGAGTCGCATGTCACTTGTCGTCAAGAATATGTAGAGGGGGGATTTCCGAGATCGTTTGGTGTGATGTGATAGGGTGGAGGGGGGGGGGGGGCAGGATGTTGGTGATAATTTGGACGGTTGTCTTATTTCAAGGTATTATGAGGTGTTTGGAGTTTAACGTTGAGAAGTTATTTGACAAAGAAAAAATAATGTTTTTAATGACTCACTCAACTAAATTAAAAAGTTTTTCAGGTAAAAAATTAGTTTTAGTTTCCAGAGTTTTAAAAGAGACACATATTTTAATCGCGTAATTAATAAATTTGCCCAAATACATGGTAGATTGACTTTTAAAGAATTGATTGATATTATTAATTTATTTTTAATACATTTTCTAAATTTGTTTATCAAATTACAAATATAGTGGGAACATCTGAAATATCTACACCCTAGAGTTATCCAAAAAATGTGTCAAAATTTTTTGTCCTACTTGCTGTTTTGTTTCATATGTCAGCCGTAATTAGCCAGATGATAAGTTTTAGTTTAAGTTAGTTTTCCTGATGTATAACAGATATATAATTTGAGATATAATATCGAATAATATGCAGCTTTTTTTAAATGATTTATTAATCATAATAAACCCAATGAAACTCTTTTTCTGTACAGTGGAACCCAGAAATTAATAATTATAAAACGTCATAAACTAGATTAACTATTATTCTAAATATAAGGCGAAGCGATGTATCAATTTAACCAGGTGGCCATGCTGGCAAATATAAAGGCCATACAACTCAATGTAGCAAATTAAAACACTTAAGTTATCAGATTTAAAATGCAGGGCAGGTACCCATTGTCAACCTCTCCTTACGAGCTGGTTTTTACTATAAAAACTTAGAACGCTTAGATTAAATAGAAACAATTTAACCATGAAAAAGTCTTTTTTTTGGAGGGGGGGGGGGGGGGGGGAGACAAAGACCACTAGCGGGAATGATTTTTTTTATTCGCCTTTCCTATTTTACCCCAAAAACCAAAAGTTTTCTAAAATAAAACACCCGCAATAATTTTAAAATCATGACACATGCACTGAGATACATTGGAGGTAAACGCTAAGGGCCTTGTATGTTAGCTAATCACTATATAATTCCAAAGGCGAAACTTTTGACCCTGTTTTTTAAATAAAGTATATGACATGTGCTTTTAAGAACTTACCAAGAAATGCAGAAGGAAGTTATTTTGCCATTAAAATAAGTAGGGTCACATGGGGGAATTATGGATCACTCTCTTTCCGGGGTAAATAATGATCACTAAGTTTTCAGGATTAAAAATGGTTTTTAGAAAGAAAAAAAATTATGCCAAGTCATCCTTATACATTCTATTTTCTTATATAAAGTTCAAAAACAATGTAACTCTGCAGCAAATAATAGAAAAAAAATACTTTTTACACTACTATAAAAACATCTTTAAAAAAGATTGTCTTTGAAAAACATGATTTTTTTTAAGATCCATACTGGAGAAACATATTTGAACTAACTATATTGTTGGTGCTATTTTTCAATAGGAAAAGGTCTAAGCTTTTCATTCCGATATAAATTTTTTCATAATTATTTTTTTTAATGATTTTAAAGGTATATCGATTTATCCCCCAGTTTACTGGGGTAATTCTGGATCACTTGGGTAATTCTGGATCAGTGATATTTTTTAATTTTTCATGTGTTTTTAGCTAAGTGGTATACGTCATTTTGAAGCAAAAAATCAGATTAGGCTGCATTCCAAATTTCATTAAAAAATTCGAATTAAAAGTTTATTTAAAATTTAAATAACAAAAAAATTTAATCTACATTGAAATAACATGCAAATTCCATTTTTATTCAATATTTTGACTCTTTTCATTTCGTTAAACTTACGAGAAACTTTCGAGATACTTCGAACTGTAAATTAATTTAACAAACGATAAATAACCGAATTTTCGAATGAATGTAAATGGGAAATTGCGGCATAATTTATTAAAAAAGATCAGCATTATTCTTCGAGTTTAAAAAAAAATTAGCAAACGATAAAGTCTAATTTTTTTTCTGAGAAAGAAGAATAATAAAAAGTTAATTTAGGCGTTTAAAAGTTTGCTTTGAATTATATTTTAACTGCAACCAAAAATTAATTTACTTTTAATATGCATTACTATAAAAAAAAGGGTGATCCATAATTACCCCATGTGTGATCCATAATTGCCCAAACCCGGGGTAATTCCTGATCACTCAATAATTAAAATAAAACTAATAATGATTAAGTTTTAGGTAAAGTGATTATTTAAATAAATTCTAAATTATTTAAGCTTACTCCATGCACAATTATATCTTTCTATCTTTCATACTTTAGAAGAAAATAGGATGTTGTGATTTTTTGATCCATAATTCCCCCATATGACCCTAATAAGTATAATTCTAAAGATATTAATTGGTTATTAAAACAAAATTTTAGTAATTATTCCTAAACTAAAGGTGGCAGCACGTACGGCACGTAAATATCTATATGGATTACTGTGTTTTAATTGCAACTAATTAATATCCTTAAAATTATACTTATTAATTATTTTAATGGCAAAATAACTTGCTTCTGTATATTTTGGTAAGTTTCTGTGAGCACATGTCGTATACTTTATGTAAGAAACATTGTCAAAAGTGTAACCATTTGAATAGTATAGATGATCTGTTACCATACAAGATCCTTAACGAGAACAACTGACTGAGCGTACCTCCCGAACTTGTTGGCGACGCTTCCCCCGGTGATGCCCCCCACCATGCCGCCGATGGCGAAGATGGAGACGGCCACCGACCAGATCAGGTCCCGCGTGTCCTCGCTCAGGTAGCTGCCCGTGCGCCCGTAGTGCACGTCCGAGATGAAGTCCTTGATCACCTTGGGGGAAATAGAAAAATAAGCACGTTATTCAATGTATAAAAAGATGTTATAAAAAAACCAAAACCGACCTTAAGTTTGCAGCAGAGAAATGTACTACGCGGAGGAATTTGCGTAAACAACGCGGCTGGCGCCGAAGCTTCGCCTGCTCCGATTGGTTGATAATTTGACCCTGATATTCGTGAGCCCTGTTACGTCAAAATCGAAGGAAAAAATAATTTAAGTAACACTCTAACTGAAGCTAAACTAATAAAAATAATAAATTTGTGTCTTGAAATAACAAATAAATTTGTTTATTGAATGTTAAATACCTTTTTGTATTCGATTCTCGCCCTCAAAGATGAGAACTATTTACCCTCTTTCTCCTAGAACATTTTTTTACTGCAAACTTAAGGTCGGGAGAGGTATAGTTTTACACAAAAAAAAAAGATAAACGTTGATCAACTGTAGACCGACGGAAATAGAACTTTATACACTGTAAAGGGGTTTGGTAAGTTCACATCTGGAATATGCTGTTCACGTTTTGGTCCTCTTCCTCAGAAAAGAGAGTTGATTGAAAAAGTTCAGCATAGGGCAACAAAAATTATCAGGGTTCATCAGGTATCGAATATGTTAATAGATTTAAGATCTTTAAACGTGTATTACCAGGAAAATAGGAGATCAAGGGGTGATTTAATTCAGTTATTCAAGTTCATAAAACAGGGAGACGTGGGGGGCTTAGGTTTTACTTTAATTACCAGAGGACATAGAAGTTGAAAAAATCTTTAGAAGGGAGTTAGGAAAACATTTTTATAATAGAGTAGTCAATGACTGGAATTCTTTACCGGCATACTTTGTGTATTCGAAGCAAATGGAAGATTTTAACAAGAATCTAGATAGCTATTGGAAACTGGTAAGGAATTTGATATATTTTGGACCAACCTTGCTAGGCCTCTGGCCTGTTGTTGGTCAAAGAAATAGCACGTTAGGTACTTAAGTAAACTCCTTATGTAAACTTCCAAAAATATTAACTTTACAAAAAAAAATATAAGCATCGATCATCTGCACTCTAGGAAATAGCATATTATACTGCAAAAAAATAATTTTACAGAAAAAAAACGTGTAAACCATGATCCTGCAGACAAGGAACTAGAACATTATTGACACATTGTAAAAAAAACTTAATTTTACAGAAAAAAACATATCAACTTTAATTATATACGCACCAGGAAATATCAAGTTATATACTTATAAACAGTAATTTTTTTTTAATTTTACCAAAAAAAAAAACACACATAAACCTTGAAAACCGGTAGATATGAAAACAGCACATCGTACAGAAAATACTTGTGTTAGCTTTCACTAAAAAAATGTGATTTTCCCCTGTTATTACAAGTTGTGTTAATGTGTCGTTATTTTTTTATTTTATTTTTTCGCGGCATATAATTTACCTTGTATTTTCACTAGTTGTTATCTCGCATTAAGCTCTTTCTTACTCGCAAATTGTTTTCCCCGCCGATGAAGCATATCGATATGAGACTGTCCCGCCTCACGCGAAAAAATGTAGATATTTGCTCCGGCGTGAGCATGTTAATTAAAAAAATCTGTATAACTCTACTCATAAATTACAGTTCAACAGCCGCCAACCAACCGAATACTCAACCGAACAGAAAAACCAACAGGCGACCCAATCCGCAACAAAAGATTACAAACGAACCGATATATCCCTATGGAATTATCTCCATGTGACAACAAACCCAAAAAGCAAAAATAAAGATCCTCCTGACAAAGAACTATCCTATCAAGTGGAGAGGGCACTGATAAAAAAAGATCCAGCACAACTATATCCTTTAGCGATTCTTAGGGTGGTATAATGCAGAAAGATTATGTCGACAGTGGTATGATTTTATATCGAGTATGTTTCGATGTAGGTCCCCGATTGTATTTTATTCAATAGTTTATTTTAAATGGGCTGATAATAATGAAATGTGTATTTATAACAAGGGTTAGGTTTTGCCGTCTAAAACTAATATTTTCCAGGGAAAAACTGGTAAATATCGAAGAAAATTGGTAAATACCGGAAAAAATGAGAAATACTTTTTTCTTTCAGAAAAAAGCAAGAAAATACCATTCTTTCTCGGATATATCTTATCTAAGATATATCTTTTAAATTATTTTAATTGGTCCAATTGAAATATATTTAGTAATTGTTTCAATAATTGAGTTTTTCCCAGATGGGAAAAAAAAAGGACGGTAATTACCTATTTTTACCACGGTATTTACCGGGTGTGGAAAAAAAACATGCAAACCCTGACTTATAAATTTGTAAATGATGTCCCTAATACTTTTATTTTACTGTAGTTGTATAGTTTCTAGTGTTAAGGAATCGCGAAGGTTATAGTCATACGTAATGGCCACGAAATATCAAACCTTAACATTGAAATGAGGAACCAATGCTTACAAAAAAAATATTTAGGTATGGCACTGGCAATATGAAGAATTGGGCAGCATTCATAATGTCACGACAATTTACAAATACCCAAATCGATTTTAAAAAGTGATAAATTGAGCAGAAAATATCACACTGCCCAAGTTTTATGAATAATGTTAAAAGTCGAGGGTGGTATTTTAGAACATTTTATTTATATTTCTTCACCTGTAAAAATAAGATATAATGCATTAAAACAAATTTTTAAGTAACTAACAAACTACAAACTTTTACGAATATTACAAAAATATATGACATGCTTTACAAGTACATGTTAATTCCATAAAGAGATAGAAAAACCGTGCGCTATCTCCCACTATAGCGCCTGTTTTTTTTTTTTTTTAATCTCTACGGTTTATTCATCGAAGTGCAGAGAAAAATAATAGCAATATTTATAAAGATTAGGCAATGTGATAAATTATATCGCATACAGAAACAAAATTATGAAATTGATCAATTTTATCTGGCTTTTTTTAATTGCCCTAATAATATTAATAATGCCCTTATTAATAACAGTGCCCGAAAGATATCAAGAGACGTCCATTAAAAATGCTTGAGAAAAGAAGGGAAATTGAATCAAACTACGATAGCCCGCAAATGAAAAACATATCCGGCCATCAATCGTTGCCAATTACAGTAGAACTCCAACGGTACCATTCTGCTTCATCCATTCCTCCATCCATACAATTAACATACGAAAATATTTTTAGTTTTCATTTAATTCTAAGTCATTTTACAAAAAAATGTTAATTTCATATTTAACATAGAACGTAACTAAAAATTTAAAGTATACCCGAATATATGGAAAAAAATCGATAATCCGATTTTTTATTTTCGGAATAAGGGTATCTAAACTTGAATAAAAGTTTTGTTCGCAAGTTAATAATTTTATAATCTACAGGGTATTTAAAACACCCTGCGAATTTTAGTTTTAGCTATTGGTCAAAATTGAACTCTAACCAATGCACCTAATGCCTATTTAAAATAAGCTTTTGCACATGTGACTACTTAAAAAAATGGCGTAAGTGCACACAATATTTACAGTTGGATACAGTTTTACAGTCATCATTGTCACTAACTGCAACTTTTAGAGAAAAAATATATATTAAAAAAAAAAACATTTCTGCTTTTTCTAAGAGGTGACACCACTTAAATTAACACTGCATCTTAACTGTATTAATTGTGAAATACAATTGTAGCGATTATTACAAAGAGCATCAGAAATGCTACAATTTCTACAAATAACTACAATACCACACAACTTAAACTTATGGTTTTTCCATATTAGAGACTACCTCTAATATGGGAAACCCAACCAACACCGCTATTCCCAAAACGTCATCCTATACGTGTCCAGCTATAAATAGCCACCTGCAGTTTGGGAAAAAATATAATTTGATAAACGCGGTATGTGACTATACCAACGTTCTATGCTGCCGTGGGCAGGTAAACTGCAGTAACCACAACTAGGAATCGGACCACTTTTGTTCTGAAATAATCCGTCATTCAGTATACTTTTTTTTATACGTTATAGTTATTAACTGCTTAAAACAATGGTTTAAGTCATTTGTCTAGGTACTGCAGTTTACCGGAATATGGCAGCATAATAGGCCAGCCGGTGGTCACGATTCAGGGAAAAAAGTAGGGAAAAGATATTACCGAAGAGGGAAAATAAAGAAAGGAATTCCCTTTCGGGAAGATTACACACAGGGAAAAGCAAGAACTGCACTGTTTACCATAAAATCTGAGGGAATGGGTGAGGTTGGCTGAATGGAAGATGTTTATTATTATGTTTGGCGATGTTTTTTGTCAAGAAGAATGTATTATGTAAATGGTTGCTTTTCATTTACCTAGGATCAATAAGTTAGTTTGAGAAAGAAAGAGGTGACCCGATTGAGATAGGACAGAGAATCTAATGCTAGAAAGAAGCGGTTGGGGACAAAGAGTTCTATAGTAGGGTAAAGGGACGACTCGTACTGAGATGCCATCGGCAGCCATGGCTCACTACGCAGCCCGAACATAGTGGCAAAAGTGCGAGTTAATTTATAATTTTGAGACTGAGAAAGGAAGTACACCCAGGGCAAAGGCGGGTATCAAGTCTGCCTCCGTTACAGCACGCGGGCTGCTAGCGTTAAGGCCTGCAATCCAAACCACTCGGCCATTGGGCCCCACATGCCACCCTATTGTCTCCGTGTTGGTCCATGGTGCTGTTGGTAGGTTCAGTGTCTACCCTACTATAGAACTCTTTGGTTGGTGATTTGGTGAACATGAATAGCTTCATTGTTAACACACAAACGATATCACAGACTACCTATTATCAGTAATAAAATAACTGCGTTGTTGTTTTTAAATCCTAATAAATTAAACATCAATGTTATTAAACGAAAAGAGTAATTTATCAAATTGCTTTAAGTAATTTTTTTTTATGAAAACACGTTAAGTCATTGCACCGAAATCACGTGACTTGGTAAATTATCTGAGACCACGTTTAGATTTTTAATACTCATTGTATCTTCATCGGGGGTCTTGGAGGAAAATTTAAACAAATGGCTCAGCATTGCAAGGCTACAGGAATCAATATTGACGAGTAAAACCGAAGCAGAATTTATAATTAACAATAAGTGTTATGATGAATAAATTACATTAAATATAATGGAACAGATTTGGAAACCAATTTTGTGGTTTAATTCTAAATAAGGGGAACATTACGGATCTGAAACAACATGCATAATTTCGTAATTTATAATGGAAATTGTAAAGCTATTTTTGACTTTTTCAAATTAAGGGTGTATCCTTTCACAGTACATACACTAACGTCCACTTTGATTGAACTATCTATTGCTTAAAACAATTCATTGATAAACATTAAAAAATTAGTTTTAAAGTAGTACAAAAGGCTATTTCTATTAAGAGCATATCACTTGCATTTATGTAATGTATTGTTCAATTAAAGTCTGATAAGAACAACACGAGGCTATATTGCCGTGACGGGTTAGGTTTTAATTATCGTTGCACTAGAGATACACGAAGGCTATTGACGACGGGCGTCGCATTTTAGAACCACAGTCAAGTGACGAGCCAACACCTGAATAGGCACCCAACGCAACCGTTAAGGGCGACATCGTACGCAGCGTTAGGACTTTTGAAGGATATTTAACATGCACTACATTACACGGGGTATTGTTCGTTGGACATTTTTGGCTGCATGGGCCGTTCATAGGTTGGCAGATATTTTGGCGATGCCCGGACCCGAACCTGTGATCTGGGACCTTTCGCATGCTATGCGAGTGCCCAATCGACTGGGCTCCCCAGTCCCTTTTGCCGTGGCAGGTAAACCGCAGTATCTAGACTAATGACTTGGGCCTTTGTTACAAATTCCACAAACGCTAACCTGCATATGAATGTCTACTGAGAGAGACTGATTATTTGAGAGCAAAACCGGTCCAATTCATTATTGTGGCTGACGTCCCGCAATTTGAAAGCGTGACGAGGCGAATATTAAATTTAGAACTCAAAACAAACGTATCCCTTTCCGACCGAACTGTCACGATTGTGCTGGTATCAAAGAATGTCCAAGCTTTAAAAAATATCGATACCGAAGCAGCTGACTTGTACCATTCGTTATTGGTATAAAAAATGACTGTTTCTTAAGAAGTTGCTGGATTTAATGCTGTTTAACGCATTTTTTTTTTATAAAACTCCAAATTTAATCCCATAATTCTAAATCAGCCCAATCTGGCCGCCGGTCTTAAAGCGACATCCAAGAGGTGACAGAACTTTGAACAACATATTTAACGTGCACCAGTCCTTTATTCTTGGGGTTACTTTTTAGCTAGTTTTTGTGCAACAATATTCCTGTGGTGCCATTTAAAAGGTGCGCGAGTTGCGTACATTTCCGCAAACAGATTGCATGGTAGTTACCTACTGGACACATTTTTTATAGTACACCTACCATGCATTGTTTACATTCAAATCGCAAACCATCCACCAAACCATTTAACTTGGCGACAAACTACAAACTATCCCGCCAACTCCACCGCCAGAGATGCTCTAAGTGAGAAGAGGGATGAAAAGATGAGGAAGAGAAACCGATGGAGGGGGGGGGGATTGACGTCACGAAGCGTTGCCATGGAAACGCGCAAACGCACGGCATGCCCAAATGTCAGAGTTCACTGGTATTTAGGAATGCCCCGGGGATGAGGCAGACGATGTACCTGGGAAGTCCCCCTCCCCACCTGGAAAAGTAGGGTTGCCGGTTTCGGGATATTTTTCATCATAGGTTTTGGGGGGAGTTATGTTTTGCTCAGGTATTATTGACAAGGTCGTTTTTAATTTTTTGCTATCGATATGTTGTTCGTGTCTCTTTGGTTAGTAAAGCAGATCATGTCTATGATTATAAATTTTTGCTCTATTTTAAAAATGAAGTATATATACCAAAGCCCGATACTGCAGATTCCATTGCATATAATTATTTAACAGGGAAGATACTTCAAAAATACCTATAGTTAAAAATATGAATAACAGATTAATTTTTTGTATTATATATTATTGTGTTTGGATATTATTGACAGTCATTTTTAATGTTTGTAGTAGATATGTGGAAAATGTTTTTTATTGGTAATGCAGATGTCATTTGTTATAAAAATTCAAAATTCTGTAGCTCTATTTTAAAATGAAGCATGTACCTAGACTCCACACTGCAGATTCTTCTGTCATTCTTGCTGGGCCTCGGGCCTGTTGTTGGTCGACAATATTTGTATTTGTATAATTTGGCAAAAATCGAGTAGATACTTTAGTAATATATATAGAGTTGAATATAAATAACTAGTTTTTTTTTGTATAGGATATTATTGACAAGGTCATTTTTAATTTTTGTTTGTCGATATCTCGAAAATCGGATTTTGGTAGAAAAGCAGATATTCTTTGTCATAAACTTGAAAATCTTCTCTGCATTTTATAATGAAGTCGATATCTATTCCCTATGCTGTATATTCTTCTGCATAGTTTGACAGAGATTAAGTAGAAACTTTAAGAAAAAAAATAATTACTTTTTGGGGAGGCGGGGAGGTAGCTGGTTTCACTCTTAACCTTATCCCGTTAAAGTTCCTTACAAAATTACCAGAAAGAAAATTTCAGTTGTTTGGTTTGGTTTGTTTGAGTTATCGTCGCACAGGAGCTACACGAGGGCTATTGGCGACGGGGCGTCATATTTTAGAACCACAGTCAAGTGACGACCTGCCATCTGAGTAGGCACCCAACGCCACCGTTAAGGGCGACATCATACGCAGCGTTAGGACTTCGAAGGATATTTAACGTGACTACCTCCACACGGGTAACGGGGTATTATTCGTCGGAAATTTTGGCTGCACGGGCCGTTTATAGGTCGGCTGTTATTTTGGCGATGCCCGGATCCGAATTCGAATCTGGGACCTTCCGCATTCTAGGTGAATGCCTAACCGACTGGGCTCTCCAGCTCCAATTTTCAGTTGTATTATGCACGTATTCTTGTTTACATAACCCTTTCCGACCGGGCTCGCACGATCGTGTGGGTAGTAAAGAGAATGCTCAAGCTGTTCAAAAATATCGATACCGAAGCAACTGTCTTGTACCATTTGTTATTTGTATAAAAAATACTTTGTTTTTAAGGAGTTGCTGACATTGATGTTGTTTAACGCATTTTTTCGATAAAACTCCAAATTTAGTCTCGTAATTTTAAATCAGCGCCACCTGACCGCCGGTCGAAAAGGGATAAACACAATCACAAAAATATTCAAGGAAAACTGATATTTTTTAGCATAGTTTTTGGTCTGTAAAAAAGTATTTAGCCGAACCAAAGTAAGTATTTTTTGGATCTACCAACGTAGACAGATTCGTGACAACCTTGACGAAATGGCAACCCGCGTCCACCAAGGTCATAAGTCTATATTTAGGCTTTTGGGCTATAGCTCCAACCCACCAAAACCTTGTCATAATGTTATTAATGTAATCACTACACTATGTGTCAACCTAACTTGGGTAAAAACAGAGTAAAAAGGAAGAGGGAGAAGCACGATTGGTCCGTTAGTTGGAAACTCTTGTTAGGTAATATTTAATAAGGTAATATTTAATTTGCATAATTGAAGAGCTTAGATTAGTGGAAGAACGTGCTAAGTGACATTTTTCAAAAAAAAAAAAAATAGAGATTATTGTGTCAATGGAAATGTTATTACCTGCTTCAACGATAACAAGATTCCCCTTTTTCATACTCTTTAAGTTAAGTATATATATTTTTACCTTTTGTAAGTGGCAAACAAAAAAAATTCCAAGGTTATTTTCTCGTTTTCACATTTTGCCACTTAGCACGTTCTTCCTCTAAGCTTTCAATTAAGTTTAGTGCTCTCAGATAGAAAATAAAAATAAAATATATTTTAAACTATTCTTTTTGTTTAGAAATTTTCATCCGATATTCTTGGGGGACTGGAATACATTCTTCCCAATTCCTGATTTATGGCCAAAAGTCTGGTGGGTGAGTTGATTAGAATTAAAAAAAAATTACTCATAAAATCGTTTCCACTACATAAAATTTGAATTAATTTTTTGCAAAAAAAAACAAAACAATTGTGATACATTTCGGCCTCCTTTAAGGAACAGAAATCATTTATTTACTCAAATACCAAATTAGAGTCAATTTTATAACTATTACTCAATTTCAAAGTCATTCCTAAAGGTTAAAAACTGACCTTAACCTCCCCCGCCAACATTAACATTTCTCGCCAAATACAGCAACCCCCCTCAGACGCGCAAGAGCAATGTTCATGATACGGGCGAAAAGGAATGGTGGGGGAGGGGCAGTGAAAGATTTTCGTCTTCTTGGGAGGGGGAGTGAGGGGTAGCTAAAGGGTAAACATCTCACGTCACACAGTGATGTCAGGAACCGGAAGTGGTTTTTGGAGGGAGCTTCCCGCTTCCGGGAGTTGCTCTGTTTGTAGATGAAAGGAGTTTCAGGGTTATGGGGAATAGGGTTGTGGAAATATGATGTTTGTTTGAGTTTAATGCGAGTCCTAGTGCTGCGTTGTCGATATTGAGGAAATGCTCTTTTGAAATATATTATTGTATTTGTTTTAACCCTTTCAGTCCCAATGACAATTCGGCATTATCATTTTAGAAAAAAAATTCTGATCGTCTATAGCTATTTATGATATGAAAAAGCACATCATTAGATTCTTCAAACTTTTTTCTGTTAGTAAATATTTTTTATTTATCCCATAAGATGTCAGCCCTATTGTTTTTTTTTTTAAATTATCATCAGAAAAATAATGATGCCAAATGGCATCACTGGAAATGAAAGGGGTAAATAAAAAATATAATGAAATTTTACGAACCTTTTAAACTGTGGAAACATATTTTTTTTTTTATAAATTCATACGTTCCATCTTTATTATTTTTTAATTTCAGGCCCCGCTTGCCATACAAGTATAAACACTAACACAGGTTGAGATGGCCTTAGCACATATATAGCATAAAAATTGTCTACATCGATTGAGTATCAGTAATTTTACACTTAGCCTTGAATTATTAGGGATATTGAATTGGAAATAATGTAAACATTTTATATTAAATCTTCAAATAGTTCTCTAATTTTACGATTGCATTACCTAATTTTTTTTGATAGTCATATTCTACAGCAATTAAATGGAATAGAATGTTTTCATATTTTTAACGTATCTGGTATGAAGTACAAAGTTTTAGTTTAAACAACGACTTCAACCAAAAATATTCAAATCATTCTAAGCATAATGCGTATGTCTCATTGATGAGCTATAAAGTTCAATAAAATATTTAATATCCCGAAAAATATTTACACAAACTATTAACAACTTTAACGAAAACCCAGACTTTATCCTAATCGATTAACGTCTCAAGACAGCATAAAAGAACGATAAAATACCAACATAACCCTCTACAAGGCAAACAAATTCTCAAGTACAGAACATATTTGCCCACATATTTCCCGACAGAATAATTGAGAACACAAATTCAACAACAAACTAACGATAAATCGTATGCTGCAAACCATACATTAAACATCAAATAAAACTGATGCCAAAAGTCACTGGCAAACATTAAATCTTCGAACACAGCAGCGGCGAATAGAACGAGAAAAAAATAGGAAAAGAATATCTCCACCAGAGGCCACGCGCTATCGTTTTCATTAATTAAAATCCGATCCATTCACTGCAGTTCATTTTTCTCCAACGCCAAACGATCGAACAAGCTCTGGAGGCTAGGGATGGGATGTTGCTCTTTTTCGGTAAAAGTTGCTTTAAGTTGAGGTTATTAAAATAACCAAATTTTTTTAGAGCATTACCTTGGAAAAAATTATTTTAATTTATTTATTTCGCGCCACGACACAATAGATTAAAAAAAAGCTTGCGTGGATCTTTAATGCAACTTGTTTGACCTTTATTTTTCACTTATAAAACTGTTTCAAGTTATTTAAGGCTAATAAAGATGTTTTTATGGATTATATATTGGGTTTCCTAAAAATGGTTAAAAAAAGTAGTTTGTGTAAAGAATGGTTTTAATTTTAAAATAAAATACCGTGCCCTACTTATGATCCTCCAACTTTGCAATCATTAGCAAAGTCACATAGTGACAAATTGTGTATGATGAAATGAAACTCATTCGGCATAAGAGTACAATATTCGATAGAGGCATAGAGGAGAGGTAAGCCACGGCCTACTCAACTACTAAGGCCGAAGAAGCTTTACCAAACAAGCTCGGGGAAGGAAATTTTGACATCATAGTTCCGAGTGACGTTGTTCCGAAGATGAAGACAACCTGTCTCGAAACCTGTTAGGGTTCCGAATGCGTCCGAACTAGTTTCTCAATCTTCGGCACTGGGAACAGTGACGTCAAAATTTCCGTCTACGCCCATGTTTGGGAGAGCTTCTCTGGCCTTGTTATTTAAGTTGGCCGTGGGTAGGCCCTAATGGGTTAAGAACTCTGCAAAACGAACAGGTGATGCGAAACAACCTGCCGCTGCTTTGGCATCGCGGCTCTCCGGCCTCGCATCGGCCATTTCTCTTCGGGCCCGCTCTCCCCTGTTTATATTAAGCGCGATCTTTCACTGGATTGCCGACTTGGGGGGAAAATGACTTCCAGGCACACAAATGAAAAATAAATCTTGCCAGAGAGTTATTTATTCCACAGAATCGACTACCAACAAGACACGTGCACATTTCCCGCTTTTTTTTTTTATTATTATTTTCCCCTTTTTATTATGGCGGGAAATGGATTTTTCCCCGGTGCTGGGGGGAAGAATAAATTGGGGATTGTTGATAGATGGTTGTTTGGGTTGATGGGGAATAAGTTAAAGAGTTGCCGAGGATTGGACGGAATAAAAAGTGTCCTTGGTTAGAATGATGGGTATAAGCAAATGTTTGGGTATTTTCTTTGGTGTGAAATGTGTTGAACTTGTTGGTGAATACATTGATTTTGATAAACCATAGGGAACTAGCTCAATTTTTGTACTTTTTGAGCTACGATATAAAATGAGTCAAGCCATAATTCGGCTCAGCAAGAGTGAACTATGCTAATCACAGAGTTAGACCGCACAGCCGAACGAATAAGGTGCAACACATTTATGAACCAGAAGCATAAGTAAAACCTTTCTTAGCTAAAACATTTCCCTCGGTTTTACAACTCTCCATTTGTAATCCAAGTGTTTTGCAAGAGCAGAGTAAACGTCTAATTGTCTTCTCATTTGGAGAGATTTGTGGAAGAACGTGCTCAGTGCCATTTTTGAAAAAAAAAATTACATTGTGTTTATGAGCATGTTATTCCCTTCTTTAAAGAGATTCTCTCTTTTCATAGACTTTTAACCCTTTCAGTTAGCTATTTTCTAAATAAGAAAAAAAGTAGTTCTGACTTCTATTGAGATTAATGTAAAATACAATAGAACAAAGTGTAAAGAATCGAATGATGCGTGTTTGGATGTCATAACGGAACATAAACATTTAGAAAAAAAATATATTGAAAGTGATGATGCCAAATGGCATCACTGGGACTGAATGGGTTAACAAGGGGGAATGGGTTACCTTCTGCGGGGCGTTGATGACGGCGGTGTTGTAGCCGAAGTTGACCATGCCCAGGACGGCGGCGAAGATGGCGAACACCAGCGAGCACGTCAGGCCCTGGAACGAAGGAACACATGTTACGACTATGACACACACATACTTATGAAATACATGACATATGTTTACGAAATACACATGGTATGAAATCATATGGTGATGAAATGCCCATATGGAATTTTTTTTAGTTAGGATAGGTTTTGAATTATCGTAGCACTAGAGATACACGAGGGCTATTGGCGACGGGCGTCGTATTTTAGAACCACATTCAAGAAACGAGCCGACTCCTGAGTAGGCCCCCAACGCAACAGTTAAGGGGGACATCGTACATAACGTTAGGACTATGAAGGGTATTTAACGTGCACTCCCTTACATGGGGTATTATTCGTCGGACATTTATGGCTGCACGGGCCGTTTATAGGTCGGCAGATATTTTGGCGATGCCCGGACCCGAACCTGGGAAATTTCACATGCTAGGCAAGTGCCTAACCAACTGGGCTCCCTAGCCTCAGATTTTTTTAGTAGAGTTATATTATAGTGGCACTAGAGGGGCAATAATCGGGATATTATGCATTGGGCAGGTGAACTACACTATGAAAAATGACAGTAAGTGCGCCCTCTAGAAGGGAAAAGCATAGGCTTTATGGCCCGTTACCCAGCTCACCAGAATAGACAGTCACAAGAGACACACTATCTCAGACAAATAACAACGTTTATTGACAAACACAAACATCCATGCCTTACCGTGATTTGAATCCGAACCCAGCAGCTCCGAAGGCTAGCACCCTAACCATTGCGAAGCCGGGTCGGCCGGTGAACTACAGTAACCACAATAATGAATTTAATCATTTCTTTCAAAAGTGATATAGCATATAATGATGACAAAATGTGTATAGTTTATTATTATACAGGGTTAGTCAAAATGAATATTACAATAATTGATATGTTGATAGTTCATCTGTCCACACGTAGCTGTAGTTTGGCTACAATAAACATACATTCGTCGAAAAATAGTTTTCTTATTGTCCTATTCATCTTGACTGACCCTGTACTATTCTTTCAAAAATCTGTTAAGTTAAAGGAAATAAGACAACTTAAGTTATTTCAGAAGAGTTTTTTTTATATGAATTAATGGTAGTAATAATTTTATTAAGTCCTTTAACTTTTTCACCAACCATTTAAACTAAACTGCTACTTAAAAATAACCACTGATTTAGATAAAAATAAACTATAACAAAAAACAAGCCTACATATTGATACATTTAAATAAGATATTATTTAAATTTTTTGGCACTATCTAAAGAAAAAAATATTTTTTTCTTAAAATATTTTTTTTTACTCTCATTAATAGTAACAGTAAATCGGTGAATAGAAACATAAAATACCAATTCGTATACTTTTAGTTCAATCTGAAATGGTAGCAACTTTTATCAAGCCAAAACAAATAGAATAGGATCTAATTAAAGAACAGATAATTACATTCTATTTTTTTAATGCTAAATAATAAACTGCAAGAGTGCAGCCCCCAAAATGAAAAGAATAGCCTCATTAAATGTCCTGCAAATGATAAATCACCCTAAGCCAAAATAACAAAAAAGTTTTTAATTAAAGGTGGCAGCTTAAGATGACAATTCGAAAATCAACTATTCATTAGTTTTCTTTGAATGAAATAAAAGCTTAGCACTCCTCAATGCACACAAAAAAGTAGCAAAAAGTTTATTAAGTGAAATGAAAGAGAACTTATTTGCTCTTATAAGAGTTTCGTTAATTACTGCGGTATTGTTGACCATGATTTTATTTGGAATGATGAAGACAAAGAAATCGGCATTTAATAGAATCGAGTGAAAAAGAAGAAGTTCTAGTTGCGAATGTTTCATGTTTTGAGTGGCGCCAGCTCCAATGTTAGGGGTAAGTGGTGTACCTTGGACGTATGTGTACCTCGAACCTATGCTAATTCTAGCTCGATTAGCTTAGATATTGAAACAACACCACATGCAGTTAAAGTATTTGCTACCAGGGATCTCAGTGAAGTTCTATCTGTTTGTTTAAAAGGTCAATTTATTAAAGAGGTTTCGAAAAACTAAATTCACAGTTCAAAAGTAAATTTTTGTCAGATTCTTTAGTGTAATTTTTTACTCAAACATGTAGTGTTTATTCAGAAACGATGGTTATGCAATATAATGCAAAGTTTTAGCTATAAAACAGTGTGCTTGAAATTAAATTAAGTCTAACCTTAACTTGGTGATTAACTATTTTGTTTTTAATATCCAAGTGTTGTACCTCGAACCTAATACAAGTGGTGTACCTCGGAGTGGTCCAAGGTAGACTACCACAGGTCTTACGTGCTTCAGATTGTTGAAAACCTTTTTTAAAATTCAAGTAAATTCTTTCCTTTGAAAAATTAAGTATTTTAAGCTATTAATATGCAACCCTGATTTGTAAAATCTAGAAAAAATGGAAATTTGTAAGAAATTTTGATATGATGTGATAAAGAATTTTTTTGTAGGTAATTATTTAGATTTATGGAAGCCTATAAAATTTTAACCATATTGATATAAAATAGAAAATAATTATTGCATGCTCATCTAAAAATATATTTTTTATAATAAATATCTAAGCAGAACATCCTATTTACGTTTAGGCCTAGTTGAATAAACATAGGGGAAAATATTTGAGTTGTTTTTTCAAATTTAAGACAGAAAGATAGCCAAATGTTTTTCTATGGCATGAAATAACAGTTTAATTTTATGCTGCATTTTAACGAATACACCCGAGAAAGATTGCATTGCAGCTGAAAAAGCCAAAAGGGCACTAAAAAAACTAAGGCAATAAAACCCCTTACTGAGCCAATTGACCTAACATAACCATTTACTACAATCTTTGCTAGAAATAAGAGTAGGTTGTAAAATGTATTTTTGAATTTTATGTGGCTAATAAATATTGGTTTTCGGACTGTAAATCGGGTCTCTCTACCTGTTAATAATTGGTCCAAGGTACACTACCGGTTGGACCAAGGTACACCGCCGGTGGTGTACCTTGGTCCTAATTACAATTTTCTGTATTTATTTTTTTAATAGTTGAAAGCATTTAAATGACATGTTAAAATAAATATATGTTGTATATAACAACATAAAGTATTCAGTAAAAATATTTTTATTCACTTTTTGCAAGTAATTAAGAAAATAAAAATTGAAAAGTCAAAATAGGTCCAAGGTAACCCACCTTCCCCTACTCTTTTCAGATTTGGTAATGATGGAACTACATTAGTTTTGGATTAAAGATAGCAATTAATATTATATAATAATAAAATTAAGGATTGTTTCTACTTTGATATTTGAATGTTTGATGCATTGGCATACATTTTTAAAACATTCGGTACTTAAATTGGAGTCTTGATAATCACAAATTCAATTCGTCAAAATCGCCAATAAACGGGCATAATCCCATACATTAGTTATAATTTAGAGAATGAGAGTTTTGTAACTGGACCTCCAACACGGCAAACTTCAACAACAAAAGGCCATAGAAGCTCTCCCAAACATGAGCGTAGACGGAATTTTCACGTCACTGTTCCAAGTGCCGAAGATCGAGACACTAGTTCGGACGCATTTGGACCCCAAAAATGTGATCAGCCGTGAGCGATTGGCTCTGAACATATTTCTAGACATGTTGTCTTCATCTTCGGAACAACATCACTCGGAACTATGACGTCAAACTTTTCGTCCCCAAACGTGTTTGGGAGAGCTTCTTTGGCCTTAGTAGTTGAGTAGACAGTGCAATAAACTAATGTATAGGCCTATCATATACCTTATTATAATTTAGATAATGCGAGTTTTGCAACTCGACCTCCAAATATATTACAATCACACCAAATACTAAACCTTTTAACGACCTAAACGTGTCATACATACAATTCATACCAGCCTCAATATCAACTCAAGATCAAACCCGATACCATGCACATAATCCCAAGCATTAAATACCCACAACTTTCGGACCAAATCCGCAATACCCATAGGTGCTGACTGGGCCCAACACTAATCCAAGTTAGTAGCTCGCTCCAGCAAATTGTTTCGAATCTCCGAAAGAAATGAAATTTTTAGGGCCCTTGGGAAGAACTTCGGAGAGTCCGCGTTGGATCAACATAAAATTTTATTATCATCATCTCGGAGGATAATATCGGAGATAAAATATCAACTCTGCCCATCAAATTCGCCAGTAGTATAGGAATGTTTGGACCTGGGCCATGAGTGGGCTGGATGGGAATGTTTGGCGCAAAGAATTGTGAATCTGTATCAGCCAAAAGAAAAACAGTGCCACATGTTACGGTAGGGTAGAGTAGATACATATATATTCAGGCTTGTGTGCTTGATCAGAGACCCGTTTATAAGCCTTCGTTAAGTAAGACCGACACAGAAATCAGTTTTACTGTCACAGAGAAAGTTAAGTACACAAAAAAAGTTATACATCCAGGACGAAAGAGGGAATCGAGCCCGCTCCCGTTACAGCGAGCAGACTGCTAGTGTAATGGTAAAAAAACCACTTGGCCATCCGGGCCCCTAAAAAATAGTGGCTTAGAAGCCATTCTCCGAAACTAAACACGCTATCCCAAGATTGTACACCGACCAAAACAATTAAAAACAGCATTTAAACCCTCTAATCCCTAAGGATTTCATTTCGAATCATCAGTTAGCATTTTTTTTCTCACTAAGTTATGCTCGTACTTATTTCAATAAAAGTTTATCAAGTATGCCATCTATTTTTCTGTAAAGTTATATTTTCTTTTGCAGCGTTAGATGGAAGAATCTTGTCTTTTGAAGAATTATATAAAGTTTGTTTTAATTAAATGAAAATATGAAAAACCCCAGGGCAAAATAAAATTCACTCAGAAAAAACCGTTAAATTAATTGAGCCTTCATTCTTCTTGCTTGCATTTTTATGTGTTTAAAAATTGATTTTAACTTTTTAATGCATATAAGTTTTTTTAAAAAAAATATTGTTATAATTTATTCAAAAATTATGGTTCGATTTTTCCCCTTAAATATTTTTTAAAAAAATTAAGGTGTTTTTTTCCGGTTTATCACCATTTTATTTTGGTTGCATAATTAATCTATTTTACAAATTGAAGTGTTTTAGAATAAAGGAGAAAGAAAAAAAGGAGTCTTAGAATAAGTTAGGACTGAAAAGGTAACAAAAGTACACAAAGTAGTCACCTAACTCTTTTTAGCAGTGTAGTTGTAGTGCTAGTTTAAAGTAAGTTTTTACAATCAGTATCTAAACCATAATTTATCATTTTGTGTTGCATTTGTGAATGCCATATCAACTTCAGTCCGTAACATAAACATTATCTTCAAATTTTTAAAATTCGCTTTTTTGTACCATACCTCGTAACTTAATTTGTCCTACGTAAATTGTTTAGGACTATTTCTAAGTAAATAAAATAAAACAAATGGCGACCAAACTTAAACTTTGAAAAATAAACAAACGTCCTATGTTTTAGCCACTGCGCATATATGGTCTAATGCAATATACTGGTTTTCTCTCCTGTTAAACATTTGGAATTATATTATACAAGAGAAAAAGTTTTTCATACGAAGCACCTTTTTTCGTAATTTAAATGCAGGTAGATCTACCACAAAAACTATTGCCAGACTAAGAACCAATCACCACAGATGCATGG
Organism: Hylyphantes graminicola; assembly: GCA_023701765.1. Taxonomy (NCBI): domain Eukaryota; kingdom Metazoa; phylum Arthropoda; class Arachnida; order Araneae; family Linyphiidae; genus Hylyphantes; species Hylyphantes graminicola. The sequence goes on along the minus strand of CM043121.1, from coordinate 15,721,433 downwards.
AAATAGACAAAGAGGGCAGGAAGGTGTATAGAAACTGTGACAACTGTCCAGATACGCAGCTTACACCAAACCACATTTTTTAATGCCCGGCAATGAGTGCCAATTTGAAAGACATTGGAGTTCTGCCATCATTATTAGATCTTTATGACATTAATTCCAAAAAAATTGCTGTCGCGGTTATCAAAACATGGTTTCATTTAGCTTAACTTTCACATTTCGGTAACGTCATAGACACGACAAAAAAAATATATTTTTTAATTTTTTTTAGGAGTATTATTTACACACAGCAGTTCGTCTTATTAAATTTTATTAGCTGAAAAGTAGTTCGCCAAACCCCAAGTTTTGCTTTGATTTAGGCTATCAATAAAAGGATCAACTGCTTCACTTGACACCCTGGTTTTTATATTGACTTTTGACTGAACAGCACTCATGTTTATTCCTTACCTCCATTGGCTGGGATTTTTTATTATTTTTTTAGGTTGAGCTGAAGGAAATGGCGTTAAATGTTTCGGTTGGTTTATTTCGCAAGATACAAGCAGATACTTCGATACGAGTTTGTTGAGAATCGGAAAAAATAAACTGGTCAAACGAATAAATACGCTGACTTACACATATTCTACTTCAACTACATTCCGCCAAAAATTTACAATCGGCACTTTTGTCCAATAGAAATTAATTTAACTTATTATGCCCAATTTCGGATTATGTATGAAAGACTTAGACCTGGCAATAGCTCCGCGGTCTTGTTTTCCTTTCACTCGAATTACTTTTGTCTTGGTTGGTTGAAAGAGATAGTCAGGTTTGTGTGCTAACCAAGCGCACTAACCAGAATATACCATACAATTCTACAAACACAAAATAATTCGAGAGAAAGAAAAACAAGACAACGGAGCTATTGCCAGATATTCCGTGAAACAACCCTATTAAAAATGGAATTGCTATATTCATTTTAAATTATGGCCTAGATTTCACAAAATTCAGACTCAGTGAATTATATTTTTGTGGCTACCTATTTATAAAAAATTTTATACAAGGTATCTAGAAATTCCGTATTTAATTTACACCGAATATTTTCCCTAAATTTAGTTGCTTGAAGATGTAGAATTAGCGGTAAGGTGGCTGAAAAACAAAGCCTTTGAACCCACAAAGATTAACCCACTGTCTTCGCTGCCTTAAATGTCCTGTAGTAGAGAAACCAGTTTTACAGAACACGTTAAGACGAGGAAATTGCATCGCACATTTTACGATATATTAAGCCGATATTTAATCACTCATATTTAAAATGTTCTAGAATATTTAATTTAAATAAAAACACGTTGTTTTACTGACGTCAGATAATATGTTCTTGTAATTTTTTTTATTGTAGCTAAAGTTTGGAAAATGGTTTAATGGCATTTTCCCTACCTTTAAAAATAACGATTTATTTTCTTTGATTGATCATTTAAAAAGAATGGTTCTTAATAATATTTGTGTGATTTATACATTCTTAAGATACATGTTTTAAGGAATTCTCTCTATGTCGTCGATATATTTTTCACTAAATAAATACTGACCGAGTTAAATGTAAAGCGATATTAAATTATTTAGTTTAAGCTCTATATTTATACAATTTACGTGATCTTTCTATGTATCGTCGGTTTGGTTTAAACTAAAGAATTGTGGCCAGATACGCCAAATCTGGGAACCCCCGACTTTTTGGCACTATGGCAACCTTTGGCGAAATTAGCAATGGGAAAGTTTCTTTTCATGTTACGTTCTATATACTACGGTCAATCATTGGTTGCCTCGGCACGCGCCTAGGTTTGTTGTCATTTGACCTGGCGATATTTTTGAAAAGACGCCAAATACAGCCACGATTCCTCAGTTTAACTTTCGGTTTTGTTTTATACATTTGTTTCATGAAATAGAAATGTAATGTAACTACACTGCTCACAACAATTAGGGGAACGCATGGTTTAAAACTCTTTCACCCCCAATGATTCCATTTCGTAACATCAGTTTCCGATTTTTTCCCCACCAAGTTGAGTTAGCACTTATTTATCATTAGATGGAAGAATAATGTCTTTTAAATAATTAAATAATGTTTGTTTTAATTAAAGGAAAATATGAAAAACATGGTAAAATAAAATTCCCTCCCAAAAAATTTTAGGAAATAGATTGACCCTAAATTCTTCACTCTTGCATTCTTATATGTTTAAAAATTGATCTTTTCTTTTTTTTTACAAATAAAGTTTTGGAAAATTTATTTTTATAATTTATTCAAAATGTATGATTATAATATTCCCCCCACCCCCTTAAATTTCCGTTAAAAAAATTATATATTTTTACTGTTTTTTTACCATTTCATTCTGAATGCATAATAAATCTATTTCACAAATCTTAAATTTTTATAATAAAGAGTAATAAGTTGAAATGAAAGGGTAAACAAAGGTACTAAAAGTTCTTCCCTTATTGTTTTGAGCAGTGTATAAACAAATGATACCGTTATTTACGAGGAAACTTGGCGTGTAGCTCTAGTGCGACGATAAACCCAACCTAACGAGGAAACTTGGAACGAGGTCTCTTGTTTCGAGAAATTTTCGTGGAAAAAAAGCTTCTAAAAGGGACCATAAAAATAAACCAAATCTCCAGAAAATACCTCTAACCACTCTAAAATATCCGATGCTCTCTCTACCAATAGCCTCGTAAAAGATAGAAAAGACAGATACAGTGTAGCGCAAAGCAGTTTAAAACCTACCAACCACACTCTTTATTCTGCCGCTTCCAGAGAAGTCAACGGAGCTGGAGAGCCCAGTCGGTTAAGCACTCGCTTAGCATGCGGAAGGTCAAAGGTTCGGGTCCGGGCATCGCCAAAATAGCTGCCGACCTATAAACGGCCCGTGCAGCCTAAAATGTCCGACGAATAATACCCGTGTAAGGAGTGCACGTAAAATATCCGTCAAAGTCCTAACGCTGCGTACGATGTCGCCCTTAACGGTTGCGTTGGGTGCCTATTCAGGTGTTGGCTCGTCACCTGACTGTGGTTCTAAACTACGACGCCCGTCGACAATAGTCCTCGTGTAGCTCTAGTGCGACGATAATTCAAACCTAACCTAACAGGGAAGTCGACAGGTTTTTGACCCCGAATTACCCGGATAAGCGAGAGTGGACTGAATAAAAGTCATTTTACATTAAATTTTCAAACCTTAAAAAAAAGCATAATCAATTGTAACTTAAATTTATAAGCTTAAGATAGAGCCGGGATAGCCTGGTTGGTAAGGTCTTGGACTGGCATCCCTAAGGTTACGAGTTCGAGCCCCGCTGCCCTCCGAAAACCCCCGTGTAAGCTAATGATGACTGGCGCACTTTAAATTTCGCCCATAAAGTTCTCATACCAAATCAATACCTCTGGAGGTGACAAGAAAATTTTAGGGATCCTCTAGTTGGCCTCCGTCTCTAAAAATTAAATGAATCCACTTACGTGTGTGTGTTGCGTCTGTCTTACTTGACGAAGGTTTATAAGCGGGTCTCTGACCAAGCACAAAAATTTAAATATATATGTCTACCAACCAACCTAAACTAAAGATTTTTCATGAAATCTTTAAAAGAGAGAGCGGTGTGCCGAAGAATAAATTCCAAAATATTTTTAAGTGCTTCCAATATTTCTTTTGATGTAGAAAGTCCAAAGAATATACCATTAAAAATGCCTGAAATATTATATTTTATTTTGCCAGTAGGGTTTTATTTAGGGTTCCATTTCAACTTAAAATACTAAACATAGTTTACTTTTGCCTAAAAATCTTCAATATCCTTCTCCCAATAGACCAACTTATTTATTTCACAGACTATCCGAACTCGAGTTTTTTCGCTAAACACTTTTCAATCCCCATTTGGGCAAAAAAAAAGGCCTAACTGAGCACACTCTCCATGGTCACTAAACGCTAAAATGGGCCAACTCAATAGGAGAAGTTCCCCCTACTATTCTCCCTTTAAACAATTAGTGAAAGGAGGAACGTGCGGGAAAATCCTTTAGTGGACTAAAACACTTTTTTATGCTTAGAGGTCCAACTTCAAGGGCGCTTTTCTGCTTTGCCCGAACACTGGTAAGTGCGCAATTCTAGAAATTCTTTTTAGAGCTGTTTTTCGAACGAAAAAATAGCATTTCCAGTGGCTTAAGGAGATTAAGGCCGGGTTGACTTACTTAAGCTGGCGGAAAGTTATTTGTGGGGCACAACTTCTTAAGGAACTGTTGGAGGGAGTTTTTAAAAGAAATTCGCCAAGATTATCTCGCCATAGTGTTAAGACGCTTTGTTAGGGGAATGAAACAAAATATGGAAGCTTTTTTTAATCGTTAAATGCAGTTCCTTGTCCACGACATTTTTTGTCCTTAAGATTAAAAGTTTCATTCTATCCATGAGATTCTATTCCCACATGCATATTTCTTTAAATATTTTAGCAAAATAAGAAGTGTGTTTTAAGAAACGTCATGAACAGGGCCTGTTCTAGGAAATATCAGACTATAGGTACAAACTATTTCGGGGGCCCCTTTAGGGAAAATGTTGCGTATGATTTCCAGTAATGATGGTGCTTATATGACCAATATATCGAATTTTTGCTACAATTTTACTGACTTTTCTAAAACCACCGATCAAAACAATCACGTTGGGTCAATTTATCAGTCAAAATCGAGTAAAAAACCTAGTGGAGTATAAGATTTTTTTTAGTTTACTGATATTTTGTGGATTTAAAACATTTAGCAAAATAGGAACTGAAATGTAGGGGCCCCCAAAATTTAGGATCCCTAGGCCCGGGCTAAACGGGCCTTAGGGAAGAAAAGGCCCTGATCATTAAAGTGTTTTAAGAAAGGCAGAAATCCTTTTATTTTTACATTTAATGATACAATTAATATAAATTTCAGTGATCTGATACATCAACTATTTGAATGAAGAAAAAGTATGACGTGATACGCTGTTGGAGCCAATTTATATTGGGATTAACTAACATAATATTGATAGCATGCAAAATCCCAACCATAAATTGCTGTCAAGCGCTTTTGATAAATTTTGAGGTTATAGAAATACTAAGCTGATACATTGTAAAGATAAATTTTTAGAACGAATTAATAATGGCAAGGAACATGCCCATGCATTATCCAACCTAAAAGATCGCTATCATGTCGTTTCCACCTTGCTGGTTAGGTTAGGTTAGAATTATCACTAGAGTTACACGACGGCTATTGCCGACGGGCGTCGTATTTAAGAGCCACAGTCAAGTGACTAGCCGACACCTGAATAGGCACCCAACGCTACCGTTAAGGACGAAATCATACGCAGCGTTAGGATTTTGAAGAATATTTAACGTGCACTCCCTTACACGGGGACTATTCGTTAGACTTTTTTTGGCTGCATGGGCCGTTTATAGGTCGGCAGTTATTTTGGCGATGCCCGGACCCGAACCTGGCACCTTTCGCATACAAGGTGAGTGCTTAACCGACTGGGCTCCCCACCCCTCATCTTGCTGGAAAAAATATTTTTTAATTTTAATTATAAGTTAGTGAGAGTAGAGCCTTAATTTAAATTTGGAGGATTTAAACTATAGATGCTATTTTTAAAAGTGTAAATCTCGGGAGAGAAATTATTTAAAACATTTTTACACTATCTTTGTGTGCGGAAGGGGGGGGGGGGAATATAGATGTGGTACCAATGCAGGTATTGTATAAATAGCGGTAGAAACGGACAAACCACACTTTTATTATATATTAAAGTTTTTGAAGGGATAACCCCATTAAAGCTACATAAAGAATTGTCTTCTAAACTATATCTACTATTCCTTAAAGCCTGAGAAGAAAGTGAAAATGAATACCATAACTTTCTCCTTTTCAATCCTGCAAAAGCCTTTTTGAGAGAAAGCTTCAGAAAAAGTTTTTAAAGAATTAAATATATTCACTACATTAGTCGCTAGGGGGACGCTGATAAGATATATGATTCCATCTTTCGAATTCACAAACATTCCGAAAACGTCAAAGAAATGAGCTCTTTTTTTTTTTTTAAAAAATATAGTCTGATAAATAAAAATATAACAATAAAAAGTGTTTTCGAATTCACGATGCCTTATTTTTTTACGTCTCTCAAAAACGATAAAGAACAAGAAATCCAAATAAACGTTCTGCTGTCATTGGTCTGACCACGATGGCAATCGAAAAGAATTGGAAGTGAAGTGAATTACTCGCGTTGGTGTGTTCGATGGCAGAAAAATCATGGGAATGGTGTGACAAAACTTTAAATGACTTTTTAAAACTAAAAAAAATTATATAGTTGAATCATAAAAAGGGGAAGTAGTTAATTTCTTTTTCATCCAAAATTTCGATTGTAATGTATTAATCAATTGTTTTAATTAAAAATTACTAATAAATATTTCAAATAACTTTTTAATGTAATTATTTTAACTGCATAATTTGTGTGATTTGGAAAGCAAAAATAGGACTATATTATATCCAAACTTCTGAAAATCGATACACCATTAAACCTTTGAAACACCATTTTTGAATCTACTTCAAACAAATTTGAACTATCCGCTTCTGTAATACCTCCTTCCATTATTTGTATAATTGTTATTTTAATAACAAATTAGATTATATCCAGTTTAATTGCACGCAAAAAAACATGTCACCGGTTTGTTTATATATACTAGTGACGTAAACCAAATCGAAGTTTGTAATCACGTGAAGTACATGAGAAAAAAGCCATTTTAAAATTATTTTTATTAATAATTTAAAGATTTATTTTGCAAAAAAATATTTTCGTTTGTTATTTTGGGTTCAAACTATAATTAATTTTATGTTGGAAGGTATTTAAGTGATACAGTCAAGTACCCTATTCAAGTCGTTGGTTACAACTCTGTCAAATCACTGGAACGAAGCGTTCGTCTAACAAAAGAACGTCTCGCGAATGCATTCGAAGTGTGGATCCGTGCCTAATATCTCTGAATAAAATGCCAAGATGTGCATAAAAAATGTTATGATGGAGACAGTTCTGGTGGAAAATATTGTGAGCTTTTTTTTACCAAAAAAAATTCTGTATTGAAGAGAGATGTGGTCTGAAATAAAACTTATCTTGCCTAAATTTGGCAGTTGCGACGGAATATTTTGACTGGAAGGAATATGAAAGAAACTTTTCTTTGTACATATGGTTATCAGTTTGTTTTTCAATATATATTTTTTATATAAAGCATGCTTATTACTAATTGTTAGAGCGTACATTAAAGAAATTGGAGTTAATCTGGCTATGCATTGGATAAAGCGGTAATTGGGACCATTAAGGTACAATTTGAATAAAAATAACTAGATTTACATTTTTAAGGGGAAAAAACTTCTTTTGGGAGCACGAAAGTATAAAAGCGGAATTTTAAAACATTAGAGAAAAAAAAACATGTCTTCCTACACTCTCAGAAATGAATACTCAAAAATGACGAAATTTTCCTTAATTTTGACGATACCGTTTACTGGCAAATGCTCCGAGTTTCTTTCCTCAAAGTGAGAAAATTTGATTCGTCATTTTTATGAGGATTCGAGTTTCGTCCAATCTAAAGAAGTATTTCGTTATTTTTGAGCATTTGAGTACAGTTACGAGAATCAGTTTCCTCAAAATCAAGATACAGAATCGTCAAGTCAAGATCGTTAAAGTGAGGATTCGCGTTTACTCAAAAGTCACGTGATAGTTTGACGAAACAATCCTCATAATTAACGAAATGAGGCTTGAGGATTCATGAATCGTCAAAAATGAAAGTGTTATTTCTGAGAGTGTAGAGCTTACATTACAAAAAAGTTGGAGTTAATCGAGCTATACATTGGATAAAGCGGTAATTGGGACCATTAAGGTACAATTTGAATAAAAATAACTAGATTTACATTTTTAAGGGGAAAAAACTTCTTTTGGGAGCACAAAAGTATAAAAGCGGAATTTTAAAACATTAGACAAAAAAAAAACATGTCTCCCTTATAAGTACTGACATCGTGGAGATTTCCCAACAGTCTCTACCTACATCAAAATTTCATTCCAACCGTGTCTTATTTTTTAAAAAATATGTTATTAGAAACAATTTTATAATAAGAAGGCAGGTAAGACATTATATACTTATATTTTATGCTTTTGTCTATCGGTCTGTTTATCCTTCCTTAAGAATTTCTGCATTAAAGTAATAAAACTGAGCAACATGAAAGTACGCTATTCTATAGGTGTCTTAGAATTGTAATGAACAATTGCACTTGTAACTAATAAGTTTCAGTATTATTGTTAAGATAAAACAATACAATCATCTGAAATTTATGTTATTAACTATAAAATAGTTTAGTAAGAAAAAGGTAATAAAAATATTTCTCACAACGGCAAAATCTAAAAATGAAAGTAATAAAAGTTCGATAGGTCGTTAAGCAAGAGTCAATACCATTCCCTTCAAAATGTCCAAAAGTTAAAAAATACGAAACGAAAATTACCCCTTTAAATGGCAACATAAAATCGCAAATGAGAATTTTTTTTTAACTGGAAAAGGCTGTTTCAAACTCCAGCAGGATTGTGGACAAAATGCAAACGATTTTAACCCTACGTTTCAATAGCTCATCGACCCTCTTTCGAACATTAGAAGATTGTATCTACGAAAGGCCATTAAATCGTTGTGCTGTTTTGACAAAATTTCAAGGAATGATTGTAGGATTTTGAGTGAAATTAGTTGAAAATTATGAATGATGTAGGACAATAAATTTGCCCTGTTTTGGATGCAAAATCGTCACTGTTACACCCTGTTTTTGTAATGTGGTTTGAAATATATAATTTTAAATAATTATCTCAAATGTGAATAAAAATGAAAGTTTTCTTCGAAAATATAGTTAAACAGAAAACTTTTTTCATGTATTATTGGAAGGGTCAGATTAAAAAAAACATTTCAAGTTTTGGTCCAATGTTTCCCTGATTCATTGTTAAAAGTTTTCAGGTGACCAATTATAAATCTTCCAAAATAATGTACCAAAAATAAAATTTATCTAACGATTTTTTTTTAAATTGTGTAATATTCATCTTAATAAATGAAAGAGTAGAATAGTTTTTTTTCTTTGATATTTTCAACACTTTTCAGTAGTTCTGTACAAAAGTTCGAAGAAATGACTTTTTGTCTTAAAACTCTTGTAAAAATATAATAAACGTTATTTGTAATATTTCTAAAATTAAAATTTTTTCACATGGAATGAAAGCCAATCTTTCCATCTTTCCAAAAATGTAAAACAAGTTACAAAAAAAATATAATGATTTTTTGATGATAAATTACAGAACAACTCTTTCGCAGTTAGTTTACTTCTTAGCTTTAGCCCAAGCTACCCAAGCTATCAGCTATAAGGCCATGTACCCCAATGTACTGCCGTACTGCATAAAATACTTAACATTTAAAGGTTCTCATGCTTTTTAAAACCAACTAAAAATTATCAATTAACACATAGATTTAAAAAAAAAAACATTGATTGTCTAGCAGTAACTATTTTTTTAAAACATTTTTTGGGGGTATTCCTTTACGAGTTTTAGTTTGAATATTCATGAACTAATTAATAAAATATTTGCTCAGTTATTTTACAACCTAATTTAAGATAATCTTTTAAACATAGCGCATCGGGCTTGTAAAGAGGACTTATCAGCCATGTTAATTGGATGGGAGATACGTCCCTGTTCAGCGCACGGTGCGATTTAAGGATGGCCTAAAATGAAGAAAGATTTGGCTTTGTTTGTTTTTCAGGCAATATCCTTTTCATTACTTCGTTTTATACATAAAACGAAGTAATGAAAAGGTGCGTTAGTGCGTTAATATTAACTTTGTTTTGAATTCGTTGACCAATCATAATAAATTTGATGTTGTTTAAAAATGTCTGGCATCATAATACAAAAGGTTTTTGATTTTTGAAATGATGCGTTCCAACCAAAATGGATAGTATATACACAGGGTGTTCAAAAACGGACAATTTTGGAAGACCCTCTAGTCCGAGTAACTTTAGTAAGCAAATATTTCTATACAATTTCTATATTTCTATACACCTTATTTTTTTTGTCGTGTCTTTGACGTTGTCGAAATGTGAAAGTTAAGCTAAATTAAACCATGTGTTTTGATAAGCGCGTCTGCATTTATTTGGATAGTACTGTTATAAAAATCTATTAATGATGGCAGAATTCCAGTGTCACTCAAATTGGCATTCAAAAAAGTGGTTTGGTGTAAGCTGTGTATTTGCAGTTTGTCACACTTTCTATGTACATCTTCCTGCTCTCTTTTGTCTATTTTCATGCCTGTGCCTCTGTGGTGGTGATTGGTTCTTAGTCTTGCAATGGTTTTTGTGGTGAATCTATCTGCATTTAAATTACAAAGATGGGGCTTCGTTTGAATATATTTTCTCTCAATTTATTTATAGCGATCGCATTTGCATCTTGGAGATAAACTTTATTATTATAAATGTTGAGATTTCTGGCTAATCTTCCTTGGCTAATCTATCAGCATTTTCATTGCCTGCAATGTCAACATGTGCAGATATCAACTGAAGCGTGCAGGTTTTGTTTATGTTTTGAAGAAGTACACCTAATAAAAGTTCAAATTGAAAAATATTGTGTTGGCAAATTTGGATTGATTTAGCATGCATCGCAACCTTCAAAGTGAAGTTTTTTTTCCCATAGAAATTTTTATTAAAACCCAATCGACATCATAATACAAGATAAATTTATTAAATGCCCAACCACAATAGCGACATTCTATTGAATCAAGTACAAAACAATTCTTAGGAAAAATTGCTAAAATAGCTATCTACCACAAACCGAAAACGAAATAAAAAATTCTTTTCACTCGTTTTTTAATGTCACGGTATATACCATTGGACACCGTGTAAAAATGGAAGATCCCTACAAATCGACTTTCCCTCCAATCGCTCTATCCAGCCAATCATGCACAAAATGGAACACACCAAGAAGGAAAAAAATATTCCTTAGAAGAAAGAACATCGAATAAAGAACAAAGGGGAAATATCGTTTGCTCGTATGATAAAAGAAATGGTGTAATAAGACGGTCCCCTTTTCTTCGACAGTTGGTTGAGCAGATAGTAAGAGCTTCCCAACACATTGGTGTCATCTCGAGTCGCCAAACTGTGGAATCGAAAACTCGCCAAGCCCGAATGGAATAGAGCGGATTAAAGGCTTTTATATGATATTTTGGCGTTAGATAAATGCGTTTATAGTTGTAAAGTAAGTTTCTCAGGGCAAGAGAGGTATATAGATAATAAAAAAAAAATGAAATGGCTATTTTCTGTAATGTCAACCTTTGCTTCTGTGGGTTAAATCTTGCGTTTCTTTTATTGGTGGAAATAAACATTGCACTAGAACTTCGAGCACTGGAGGTGCATTTGAACTGTTGACGTCTGATGCCTTAATTTTAAACCGCAGTAAAGTGACGAGTTCACTTGACCGTTATATCTTGAATTCACAAAAAGTAATCTCAAAGTGATAACTTTCTCGGTGGGTGAGAGGTTAAATGTGCCCGCCTCGTAAGCCCGAGATTGCGTTTTTGGGCCCTGGCTGAGTCACCAGATTTTCTGGATGGGGAAACCTTGGGCACGCATGTCATATGATTATGTGGCATATAAAAGATCCCTGGAGGGCTCATTTGGCTGAGGTTCTCTCGGCAAAATTAAATCTCAGCATACCGGGTGGTTATAAAATAACACTCGCTATTCGGAGTGGTCTGTAGCTTGAATGAATAATCCAAATGCATCAAAAATTGAGACACTAACTAATCAAGAAGGGGGAAAAAGAATGGAATCATAAAAAAGACAGAATCCTAAAAAATAATCATAAAAAAGAATAATCATAAAAACAACTCGTCTCTTGACCGGGGTTCTAAATTACGAGACGTCGTCAATTATGGCGAATCGATGTCAATTATGGCGCCAACACATCCAGTTACGCCTCGTAATTTAGAACCCTGGTCAAGTAACGAGTTTGTTTTTTATGATTCCATTCTTTTCCCCCCTTCTTGATTAGTAAGTGTCTCAAAGTTTTTTGCATTTGGATTATTCATTAAAGCTATAGACCACTCCGAATAGCGAGAGTTATTTTATAACCACCCTGTACTTGAACATCCACAGAGAGCTCAGATTCATTGTAATATTTAGCGAGAGTCACCTAGATGGTGCCACAAAAATGGCTCTCAGTTCATGGGAATATGACGAGTCTGCAAAGGCCTGACTGCCAATGTTGCAGCCCCATTAGAGAAAAAAAAACTTTCATAGTGTCTGGTTCTTCGACCGACACAAATTTAACATGAACCAGTCTAATATGCACTGCATCAATCATTGCAGAGATTATTTTTGTGCAGCTGGATCCGTTTATACGATATCTAGAGTTAGTATAGTACATGCAAAAGCACCCCCCGTGTCATGGCACCTGAACCTACGAAAGTTTTAAAAATATTAAAACCACTTTGTGGATTTTAAAACACTACATGTAATACAAAACGAGGGGACTGGGGAGCCCATTCGGTTAGGCACTCGCCTAGCTTGCGAAAGGTCCCAGGTTCGGGTCCGCGGAAATCGCCCAAATAACTGCCAACCTTCAAACGGCCCGTGCAGCCAAAAATGTCCGACGAATAATACCCCAGGTAGAGGAAATACATGTTAAATATGCTATCAAAGTCCACACGCTGCGTACAATGTTGCCCTTAACGGTTGCATTGGGTGCCTATTCAAGTGTTGACTCGTCACTTGACCGTGGTTCTAAAATACGACGCCCGTCACCAATAGCCGTCGTGTAGCTCTAGTGCAACGATAATTCAAACCTAACCTAAAAATAAAACGATTATCAAGTTTAGCATTGAAAATAAAACGCTTTAATCTGTTGTGACGGTTATAACATCATTAGTTAAATTTACTGGGGGTGTAGTTTTAATTCTAGTTCGAATACAGAAAAAAATATATATAAAGGAAATGTATGAATAAAATAAATACATTTCACTAAATTTAACTAATTTTTGGAATAAATCCTAGTAGTTATTAGTCCAAAGAATCCAGAACAGTATCTCTCACAAATAAAGAAACCATATTCGGATAAAAAAAATATTCAAGCTGCATAAATACAATAAATATTTAAATTAAGTCAGCTTTAATTACTCACGCATACAATTAATATTGTTCTGCATATGACAACTCTGAAACTAAAGCAACAAAGCTATGAATCTATAATAAGCTCAAAACCTTGATATCTAAAATGATGAGAAAAAGTTTTCAGAATACAAGTGAATCAAATGGCCATTAAAATTGGCAAGCAAAAATGTATGAAGATAACTTTCTTTGTTGATTGCTATTGGTGTGAAAAGATAACATATATATGCTATTCAAATGGTCATTAAAATTGGCAAGCAAAATTGTATAAGGATAACATTCTTTGTTGATCTCTATTTGTGAAAAGGTAACATATCTACGCTATTACAAAGTCCATGAAAATTGACAAGCAAAAATATACGAGGATAACTTTCTTTGTTGATTTCTATTGGTCTAAAAAGGTAACAGATATCTATGATATTCCAAAGGGAAAACTTTTTTACTTATTTCAGAAAAAAATTATGTGGCAGATGCTATTTAAGAACAATAGAACACACAAATAGTGATTAATTGATAATATGAGAAATATAGTAATTAATGAGAACTTAAAAATCTAGCTTTTGTAAAATTACAAACACATGGAAGTCATGAACCGAATTTGAAAGTATTTTAAGATTATATCTTTGTCATCTTTTTTTGTAAAATTAATAATTATTTCAACTACTGAATTATTTGCTCTGCATCATTGAAAAAATTATAAGTATATTTCTCGTACTTTAATCAGAAAAATAAATTTGAAGTGTTTCTATTCGAATTGTATGAGATCTCTAGATCTCTTATCACTATAAGTGCTCAAAGAACAGTTTGTAATTTGCTGGTATTGAATTATATAAACAGTGACAAAATAGATATGCAGTATCATCTCTTTAAGGATTAAATGTAAACGATGAAACAATTTAATTCTTAAGAGAGACTATCCTTATTCGTGACTTTAAGGATTGTAATGTAAGTAGAAGCATAATACGGAAGTATTAACATATCTTGAGACTGTCAATTCTACTTAGAATGCGTATAAAAATTCATAAAAGTAAATAATTTTTTTACTTTCAAAGTTGGAGAAATATTTTAAATTACTTACTCTACATAAACTAATTAATAAAATTGTCGTAAAATTAAATAATGACTTAACATTTTATTTTTAATAATCTATTGCAGTGGAAATAAGTTTACACCTTTGACCAATTTCCTAATTTCTCATAAAGAGAGAGAGTTAATCCACAAAATTTATATTTATTAATTGGTGCTTTGGTGCTTTGAGTTGGGATTTTCTCGAGAGGTTCGATTAACGCAGAACCAATTCTTCTATATTAACAACGTTTTCAGAAAGAAAACCTCTGAAAATAGGAAGATGCCACAAAAACTTCGAATTCACAGAAAAAAGGAAATACAGAGCAAATTAAAAATATTTTAAAGGCTATGTAAACACTACAACAGTAAAAACTGACAAGAAATGCGAGCGCATTGGAAATGCATCTACAATTTGTACCATTCGAGGTAAGTGCGCGCGCATACCTGTACATATTGTATATGCATTTCCATAGGTTTCCGAGGTAGGTGCGCGCACATTTCTTGTCAGTTTTTATTGTCGTAGTGTGCACATAGCATAAGACTTGCACGGTTGGAAGGCCTAAACTTCCATATAATCAATAAAGTAATAAAAAAAATATGTAGGTTATTTGGTTGATACAGTTTAGAACTGCGTTTTTCAGGGGGAAAAGACAGTATAATTCAATCATCCCGCATGCAATTCGTCATTTTTCTCACATATTGGGAAATACCGACTTGGTCCACTTCGAACCGAACCAACCACACTATCTGTTTAAGTCCCAGTACGATAAAGATAAAGGTATTAAAAATATCCCAGAAATAAAAAAGAAAAACCCAACAAAACATTGAAAAAGGGCCAGCGAAAAAGGCTGCCCGCGCAAACACTTGCACATAATCCATTTATTTCATAAGCACAGAAAGAACAAAATGACAAAAAAAGGAGTATTCGAACTGTAGAACTGAAGAGACTAAAAAATAAATATATCTTCCCAAAAAGCCTTAAATCCCCAAGGATTGCATTCAAGGAGAGCGGAAAAGTCCCTTTTAGGGACGATAAAAAAATAAAAGTGGAAATTCGTATTCCACGATTTGCATCAATTTCAAACACAAAGAGCTACGGGAAATATTTTTAAAACCCAGCAAAATGGGATTTTCGAGTAAAGATTATACCGAAAGGTAATTGTGAGTGTGTCTCGCAAAATGCCGAGTAGGAGGTAGGGTTGCCAAGTTCAAGGAAGGTTCATTCGCCAGAGTAAATTTTTAAATTTTCGCCAAATACTACCTTTACACAGTTAGTCCGTAACTTTTTCAGTAACCTCTTGCGACCTGGCGTCTCTATTTGGGGCAATCATTTAAAACCTCCCCACAACGTTAGTTAGTTCCGAAATTGACCTGGTCCGATAGAAAAGATCCAAATATCAGTTTTCAGCCCTTGACTACAGGTATCAGTTATTTATTTCCATAAAAAATGAAGTAGAACGGGGGTCAATACGATATTTAAGTTCTTTAAAAAAATATTAAATTTTGTTTCTCAAACTTTTCAAAAAGTTATTTTAGTAGTTATTTTGCACTAAAAACATTATTAAAACAATTAGTTAACTTCAAATAAGTGATACAGTCTTTTTTGTTGCATTTATAGCACACACAAAAATATGTATTTCTAGAGTTAAAGGTGTGTCTCTAAGTAACTATTAAACATAATTTTTAAAAAAATTACTTTGCAAAACATACTTTTTAGCACATATTTGGATAAAAAGTATGTTAACATTAAGATTATACATGTAGGATTTTGCTGGGTCTAAAATTAAAAAAAAGCCAATAATTTTTTACACGCTGCAGTGGCACATTTTTTTAGGGGGGGGGGGGGGGAGGGAGAGGAGAAGGAAGTGCTTAATTGCTTATTAAGTGAATATTGAATTTTTAACAGTTAAAAGTATAATATATTTTTTAATGATAAGATATATATATTTGATTTGCTTTACATGTATAAGCTGTATAAATATATAATATGGGTTCTCATTAGTTTTTAACAGAAAAAGCCCAGGTGTTATTTTAATTAAAAAAATAGGTTACGGAAAAAATATTTTTTCAAAAAAATTAATAATAGCTACATTTAAACAAGGGGTGAAAAGAACTGCACTTTCAATTACCTCTCAATAAATCCATATATACAATTAAAAGTAATTATATACCTTTATAAAGTAACTTTAATAACTTTAAAACCTAAAAAGTTCAATAGAGGCTACCCCTTGCACATGTACAATTTTCTGAAAATTCTTATGACATCCGACATGCACGATAGGTGATAGGTAATAGGAATTAGTGTACTAAATTTAAAGCTATTTTAGTTCAAGCTGTAGAATGGTTTCGGCCAGACAGGCGGACCAATGCTCGAAACACTTTTTCAGAACTAGCACCCTCAGAAAATACAAAATCTCTCTTTCGGATTTTCAACGCCATCGCAATAATTTCACATTTAAAGTAAAATTCAACGTATAAGTTAAATCTATTTAAACAAAAATTTTCATAAACCACATTTACGCTATATTTCTCAAAAATGACTATAGCATTATGAAAGTTCGTTGGAGTAAACTTGAACTATCAACAATAGAGGCCATGTTTTTGAAAAACCACCAAAAAACGTTAAATAAAAATCCCGACAAAATAACGCTTTTTCAACCTCAACAAAGCGACGAAAAATAACACGAAATATGGACAGAAAAAAAAAATCAACACGAAAGGGATGAGGTTGATTAAATATGTCAACCTCCATGGATGAAAAATGGATTTGGTGGACATAGAAAGCCTTCGGGGGCTTTTTCTTCACTTTGAGACCATGAATATTGCTAGGCAGTGTCCAGAAAGGATCCCTGCCCCCTGGCTTGTTTACACATCAACTCTACTGTACTGTATTTTAGGCGAGTACATGCCAACTATAAAATTTTTTAGATAGAAAAAAACGTGAAAATGTTTCAATTTTTTTCCGATATGGATTAAGAGAGGAACATATTAAGAACATTGAACATGTATTAGCTGGAATGCTAGAGAACTAGAGAATATATTATATACTTGTTAAAGTTTGTTAACTATACAGAGAGAGAGAGGGACACGAGGCAATAAAATAGACAGTTAAATCGCAAAGATATGCTGAAATTAAGCTAGTTGCAATAGGCTCGAGACGAAAATAATTTTCGGTTAAAACTAAAAACCTATTAACTCAATTTAAACAAAAATATAATTCATTACAATTTGTTTGGTTATCATTGAAATTATGAAGTTAATTCTGTGGATCTAAAGCTAATCTTATTTGTAAGCATTTACAATTTTAAATAAAAAAAATTGTTTTTAAAATATAATTGCCTAAAATGGGGGAAAGAGCAGTTAACGCCACGACGTCACTTCCACGATGCCGGCATTTTCATGTGAAAGGGGTTACAAGGTTTCGCAAAATAGCCGGCTATTTCCCAGCACATGTGAACGCGCCTAGTGCATAGTAACCCGTTACACAGTTCTTCTAAACACATCCCTAAAATTACAAAAATAGTTTTGCCAAAAAATTTTCATCTGTGGTGTGATGCCGAAGGCATAAGGTGATTAATGCAAGAATTTTTTGGTGCAAGAATAATTTGGCATAAATTATGTCTATTTTTAAGATTACCATTTTCATCCCTGGGAAATTAGAATTTTCACCGCCATTCAACTTGGACAAAAACATGGAATGGCAAAAAGATGTAACAAATTTTTTTTTAAAAAATTCATAAAATCCATGCTTTTAGACGATTTAAGGGATTTGAAAGCCAGTTAAATAAATGAAAATAGTGGGATTGAAAGCTAGCGTAGGGCTTCTAAAAGAACTCTTTCAAAAATCCGGAAACTTCTACCAGAGACCAGCAAGCTATGGATAATGGGCAAGCCTGGAAACTATTACTGACACGAATAAAGGGGGGAGCACAATGTACTTTGAGGGGGGGGGGGGCCTAGGATTAAATTAGATTTAGGATTCTTTCGAGACTTTTTGGCGCCTGGGAAGAAAGTTATTCAGTTATCTTTTGGGTGGATTTGAGAGAGTTGTTTTTAATTGAGATTTTATGCTAATTAATTTTATAGTTTTCCCGGAATCTTTATTTTAGTGTAACAAAACTTACAAGGCCTTTTAAAGTTTTAAGTACCATATAAATGATGTTGATTGCAGTTAAAACAGTTAAGATGCTAATGCAACATTTTCACATTTGCGCAACAATTGCAATTTTTTATGACTTCAATTACCTACTCGCGGTTGTGTCCGCCTCGCAAGCCCAAGATCGCAGGTGCGAGCCCCGGCTAAGTCGTCGGATTTTCTGGATGGAAAAACTTGGGCACGCTTGTCATATGATTATGTGGCATGTAAAAGATCCCTGATGGAGGGTCCATTTGGCTTGGGTTCTCTCGGCAAAATTAAATCTCGGCATACTTTAACATCCACAGAGAGCTCAGATTCATTGTAATCTGCTCGTCAAAATTTATATAGTGAGAGTCTCATGGTGCCACAAAAAAAAAATGGCTCTCAGCTGGGGAACATGCCGAGTCTGCAAAGGCTTAACTGCCAATGTTGCAGCCCCATTAGAGAAAAAAAAATATCTGGCGTAAAATATAACAAGGTTATGAAAGTTTGGCAATGAGGGTCGAAAATCCGATCTGGAGATAGTGTTTTCTATACTATTTAGTGCTTACACCGATATTGTGATTTTTAACTGTCTGAAAAAAATCAGATTCATCTTGAAATGAGAAAATCTCAAACTTCAAATTTGTTACGAGTTTCCAGTACCAGTACTTTTTTTTTATTTTGACGAAAGACAACTTTAAATTTATAAGCATTAAGTTTAATATTCTAATACAATTTTGGATGTATTTAAACGCTCAGAAAATTAAAAATAGATACAGTAGAACTTTGATTATCCGCCCCTCTTATATCCGGAACTCTCTGATGACCGACAGTCCCCAAGTCTAAATAAATAAAAAAATCTCTTATAAAGTTATCTCCTGCGATTTTAAAATTGGAATTTTACACAGTTTCTGAAATCGTGAAATTCCAGCGTCTATGAAATCGAAAAACTGTGATGATTTTAAGATTTAAAACTTTTTGAAACTATAAAAGCATTTTTTTAGCAATCCCAAATTTTAAGGAAACTCCGGGAATCCTCTAAAATCGTGGGAATTCAAATAATTCACAATAAGAAACTGGAACCCCGCTTAGAAATAAAAAAAACGGCTTTGCACTTCCTTTTTTGCAAGGAAGAATCAATATCAGCTATAGCTTTAGGTGGAATGGGCGCGCTGCACCGGGGGTCTCCAAACTCAAGTGCCTCAATGTTAATTCAATGAGGAAAAAACTATTTTCTCTGCCACATTTCTCCGGATGTAGTGAATATTTATGCAAGCTGTTTTTTTTTTAAATAATAAATGTAGATAACTTACTGGTCTCTACAACCACACATTTTAATATTGCTTTGAATACCTTTTTTATAATTATTTATTCAAAATTAAAAATAAATAAAATTCGAACCAATTTCAAAAAAGTGGTATTGTCGGGACCTGTAAGTAAACTACATTTATCACCTAAAAATATCCGTTTGATTCTATTAAGCCGGACAAATGTGGCAGAGAAAATATTTTTTCTCCATTTTATTACCACTGATGCACTTTGCTTTAGAGACCCGCCGTCCAGCGCACCCATTCCCCCTTTAATACTTATATTCTACTTTTACAGCTGCAAAACCAGTGCAGATTTCGGAGTTTGGCAGAGTTCAGGTCCGCGGCGCTCTTCTGTACTTTAACCCTTTCAGGATTAGGTTAGGCTGTGAACTATCGTCGCATTAGAGCTACACGAGGGCTATTGGCGACGGGCGTCGTATTTTAGAACCACAATCAAGTGACGAGCCACACCTGAATAGGCACCCAATCTGCGACATCGTACGCAGCGTTAGGAGTTTGAAGGATATTTAACGTGCACTCCCTTACAAGGGGTATTATTCGTCTGACATTTTTGGCTGCACGGGCCGTTTATAGGTCGGCAGTTATTTTGGCAATGCCCGGACCCTAACCTGGAACCTTTCACATGCTAGGCGAGTGCCTAACCGACTGGGCTCCAAAGCCCCTTTTTCAGGATTAAGACTGAAAGGGGGTTAAGTTTTACTATTTAATGATGATTCTCTATTATTCGGAATTATCGGTAATTCCGACCTACCTCCAATCCCAGTGAGATCCGATAATTAAGATTCTACTGTATATCAGTAAAAAAATTTGAATTTGAGTTTATAAATGAACATTTTACTTTAAAGTTCTCAATAGTTAAAAATAACCATTTTTTTTAATAAATACTTCATATTTGATGCATGAAGAGTTATTTAACTCCACTTTACAAAACTGTCGAAATATATTTTAAAAAATATGGCACTCAAATTTTCTATAGCAATATATTCAGCGAAAATTTCTTAGAAATTCAATGAATTTTTCTAATAGTTTTAAGACATAACTAGATTTCAATAGCCCCATAAAAATGAGCGTAGTTCTTTTTAAAACTTATAAATGTCTCAAACTCAGTCTTACAAAATAGCGATTGATAACTCGAATATATGAAATCAAGAAAGATGTTTCCATAAATAGAAATGAAGAAAATTGCATTCGTTGAAAAGAATAAAATGCGAATTCCTTTTCATGAAAGTCATCTGAAACAATGTGCCGGAGGTGAAAGCTTATTAAAATATAAATTCAAGTTCTCTCAAAAATAAAAGCTATTAACTAAGTACTTTCGACATAAAGAACAGTTACATTGAAGCAGAAAAGAGCTTTTACTACAATAGAAAGAAAGATTTTTTTCGTTTATTTTATTCTGTACTTAATGTTGACGATAAATTTTCTGTCCTTTAAATAACTCATCCAAAATACTCCAACGATGTTCTATTTGCAAGAATAACTTTAATAAAAAGGCGCCATTTTTTATTATCTCTTCACTTCAATAAAACTGTCTTGCAGACGATAAAAAAAAGGCAGAAATATCAGGGATAAAAAATGTCCAAGAACAAAGTCTGACGAAAAGAAAAAGAATAAAAGAGATGACGAAACAAATAGAATATTATCTCCGAAGAAATGAACGATCAAAACTCTACTTGACTTGGGCAAAAGCGTTGAAAAAAATAGATATTTGATATTGTAGATGGATATAAAAAGAACGTGTTTCATTGTTCTTTTAAAACTAACGCGAAACTAAATTGTCAGCTGATTAGTTTCCCATTGGAGGAGAAGGGAAAACTTTCAGGGATAATTTTAGAAGTTATTCACTTGTATTTTCTCCACAAGGGAAAACTATCTTGTAACTTTTCTCCTTTGAATTTGGAATTAAAAGTACAATTGCTTCGTGGATAAGGCAGCAGATTCTAATGAAGAGCTTTATTCCTACAGAAATTTGAGCAGAAATGTAAAATAATTTTTATGCTAAAAATAGATTTTAATCAATGGCAACATATAACATTAAATTTTCACCAATTTAAAAAATTTTGATTATATGTTGACATGGACTTAATTCATTCGTAATCCTCATTAACACTTTACCTCCGGGCGTCGACTGACCCATAGACTAAGAACACTCTAAGTTTCAAACTCTCATTGGAGAATTTCTACATTGAAATTGACATAGAAACTAGCGCGCCCCCTTTGTGTCTAAGGGAACTAATGTAATGGTTTCTGGCTGCCTATTTGCAGTCACCTTTAGGAGATTTAACAGAGCCAATGACATCTCGTAATTTGGAACCCTTATCAAGTGACGATAGGGATTTATTTTTTACTACAACTTATTTTCGACTTTATTTTTGAATATATACAGCTACTCATTGACTTTTATATCCCTCGTAGGCCCATCCTCAAGATATTTGACCTTGTGCTTCTTTTTCTCCATTAATAAACCTACAGACTGACTACGCTTGTCATTTTAGACATGGTCCCCCAAAGATCCACAAGTGATTCGATTGAATAACTCGTCAAATATTCATCCAAATGTAACAAAAACTTAGATTTAGGGGTTTTCGAGGGTTTTTCACATTTCTAAGTAATTAAAATTGGGTGTTGCTATTGAAAATTTTAAAGTTCGTAACATTTTTAATATTAAGACGGACCCTTATGCAAATTTTGTGTCATGCAATTAACTCAAAATGTTATTTGTTCACATAGTCAAAAAGGTCCGATGTAAAAGGATGACTAACGGTTGAAATAATCACTAGTGGGTAACTTTTTTTTAACAGAGAACATTACGAAGAAACAGTAGCCTTACAATTGAAAGTACAATTATGCCAATCAACAAATCAACGTTTAATAGTGTTTTAGTTGCATTCGACACGTTAGAAGAGCTAGGCATTAGATTAAGTTGCTGGTCTAGAAGATTTTTAGTCTACGGGTCAGTCGACGCCCGGAGGTAAAGTGTTAAATAGGCTGAGTTGTTCTTTTATCTTAAAAACTTGTTAAATTTTGAAATGGTTTTCGAATATTTTTTTTAAAAAATCAATAAGTATTTTTACTCGAAGTATTCAAACCCATTTCAAAAAGTAGGATCATAGAGCCCTGTAAACCATGTACATTTATCTCATTAAAAAAATGTTTTTTTAAAAATATTCAATACATCTGGAGAAACGTAGCTCAGAAAATAATTTTGTTCTATTGGATTAACAAAGAGGCACTTAGGTTTGGAGACCCGCTTTCATTCGGGCTTATTCGCCCTTAAGTATCCATGCCCAAGAGTACATGTTACAGCAGAGACAACCCCCGAAGCAATAAAATCAGCCCTGGTCCACGCGACACCGTCCTTTCAATTCCGGAGTTCACGGGCAATCAAATCCCAAACGAGAGGATCAATACACATACGGAGTAACAAGGCCAAAGGCTCTCTTGTTGACGATCGTGGGGCACTGATCAAAGACTTGCGATGAGGATGGACTGGGCATTGGTAAATTTTAAACGTGTCTGCCTACGTCACGTGAGCTTGATATGCAGGCATTAGAAGTAATGGTAGACTTTCACGTGACGTAAACTTCTCTGTTTCGTTCCTCGAGCTCCTCAACACAGCTTCTGCGTACGCTGAAGTGATTTTGGAGTGATTTTGCGGGTTCACAATAAGGATTTTATTGTGTCATTTTCAAAATTTTGAGGGTTCGATAAATATTTGGCAAAGAGTTTGCTAGATATAACTATTATATTTAACCCTTTCAGTACCAGTGATGTCATATGGCATCTTCATGTTTCTGATCCATTTTAAAAAATAGGGCAGACCATCTATTGGAATTAATAAAAAATATTTTCTATCGAAAAAACGAAAAAAAGTTTGAAAGAAACAAATGATGTGCTTTTTGATATCATGAATGGATATAGACGATCAGAAAAAAATTCTAAAATTATGATGCCAATTTTTCACTGGGACTGAAAGGGTTAAACTTCGATCAACATGGCACGTTTTTTAAGAATAAAAAACTTTAGAATTCCCATAAAAAAAAGCTAATAAGATTATTATTCTTTAAATATATAATTTGAACATATATTTGATTAAAGACGAATTATCATCTTTAAGTTAGTTATGGCTATTGTTTATTCGATTAACCTAATTTTTTTTTTGTCATAAGTACACAACAAAATATGCATTACTTAATTTTGTGGGAGGAGAAATTAAGATAATTAATGGGATTAATTATATTACCAATGAGAATTTTTTTATTTTCATTCTTCTGGTTTATCCTAGTATTATAAATGTGCAATTAAACAATTTTTACTCTCCCCTTTCCTAATTACTAAATGGTTCAGTTCTGGTGGTACTTCGTGTAAAGCTACTTTATGAAAATGCTGGAAACTACTATGAAGAATAAATTAAGATACCTGGCTCTTGGGTAGTACAAGGTAACATGAGTGTACCCGGGAAGTTATGACAACACCAGTGTGCACGGAACAACATTAAATCCTTAAAATATCTTTTTATTCAAAGTTTGCTGTACGTACAGTAAACATTTGGTGGAACTTTACTCTCTTAAACCAGTGACATCACATTGTCCTGCTTTACTACTTTGTCAATGCTACAAATGTATGATCTAACGTTCACTACCAAATCGGAGGAATCTCGACTTTTTGCTACCGATTTACGGAGTAACGCTCTACCTAAGCTTTTTTTAAATGATAGATGGAACTTCGACTAAAATATTGACCCCCTGCCCCCGATTTGGTTATTAATAGACTACATAATACTCAAGTAGGATACTAAGATTCAAAAAATACTTTAGGCTAATTCCATGTAACTTTAGTGTAAGTCACGATTTAAGAGAAGATTAAAAGCTTTTCAAATTTGAAAAATAAACCAAATTAAATAAAATACATTAAATTAATTAGTTATAATTAGTTTAAATCAACTATTCCATAATTTTTTTTCATTTCACGTTAAAAGTTGTAGTGATAATCCCTTTTTACAAACGTGACTTACACCACAGACAAGAAAATTTAGCATGGAATCACCTTTTAATCTTTATAATGAATGAAAAAAAATTTGTTACAATAAATATGAGTTTTTCTTGTCAATTCAGTTGCATACGATGTCCATACATAACCGCTCTACTTAGCGATAACATACTCTGTCAATCCCACCCAGGTCGTTGTCGGGTGCACAAAAGGGGTCACTTTTACCACCCCTCTCTTGCGAGAGTGGAGTGCCGTCCAAACATTAGTACGATCCGCCCTAAACCGGATCTCCCAGCCATTACACAACCAGGACAAGACTTTTATAACGGTCGACGAAAGCGTGAAGACCAATCAGAGGACTCTTAACCGGATTACGGTTGAACGGGCCGACGTGGTACTTTAGGCAATGACCGGCCTTCGGAGGAAAGTTTATTGGTACAGATAAAACGCAAGGTCTTTTACGTCAATACAGTTGGGGGTCTTGGTACAGCTGCGGAAATAAAAAAAGTACCACTAGTGATTATTTCAGCCATTAGTCACCCAATGGTATCGGACCTTTTTGAGATTATGAACAATTAACGTTCTGAGTTAATTGCATGACACAAAATTTGCATAAGGGGCCGTCTTCATATTAAAAATGTCACGAACTTTGAAATTTCCAATAGCAACACCCAATTTTAATAACTTAGAAATGTTAAGCACTCTCGAAAACCCTTAAATCTAAGTTTTTGTTACATTTGAATGAATATTAGATGAGTTATTCAACCGAATCACTTGTGGATCTTTTGGGGACCAATTCTAAATGACAAGCAAGCATGCATGCAAGGCCGTCTTTATTTATCAATTACACATGTAATCTTATACACAGTCCCCTAAAGGGTAATTAAAAAATATTTTGGGATTTACTCAGCAAATTATGAATAAAAATTTTTGAAAATTGGGATTTCGCATAAACTTCCTGTCTTGAATTTATTTCTGTAAAAATATTAAGTTGTTTCTATTCATATTTTTTTAAAAAATTAATATAATAATTATTAAAAAATATAAGAATTGTCTTAAATACCCCAATATTAAATGCATTTTGTTTGGGTTATTATTTCTTTTCAGCAAAAAAATCGTTTCATTATCTTAATTATTTATGAATTGGGATAGTTTTTTATGTGCAACTCATTTAACATTATGGGACCTAAACTTTGCACGTCTATAACTCCCCTAATAATGCTTAAAAACTAAAAAAAATTTGGCATTTCGTATTAACGTATGTCATAGATTTGAAATATGGACTCAAAAAGGGGTGTTACCATTGGAAATTTTAAAGTTAGTAACATTTTTAATATGAAGATGACCCCTTATGCAAAATTTGTGTCATGCAATTAACTCAGAATGTTAATTGTTTACAATTTGAAAAAGGTCCGATTCTATAGGGTGACTAACGGCAGAAATAATCACTAGTGGTACTTTTTTTATTTCCGCAGCTGTACCTCCAAAACTATAAAAAGTCACCAAAAGGGTTTAAGGAAAATATTTGTCGGTGTGTACGTCATAGAAACTCACTGAAAAGTTTGCTGGTGTTTTTATTTTTTGACAGTTAACAGTTAAATGGCAAAGTTTATTATTTTAGTGGACATGAGGCAACACACTGAAATTCAACACACTGAAACCCATCTTTATCATACGTCAACCAATTAGTGCATTTGATAAAATATTTGGTCATTTACTCATGTATTAGAGCTGCAGCAAATACAAATAATAAAAAGGGCATTCTAGACGAGTTTTTTCAAAGTGAAAACTCAAAAAAAAAAATTCATTTCACGGTCCTAAACCAATGTCAAAGTGTTGAGTAAAAGCGCTACGAATAGTAACCGATAATAGTAACCGATTAGGAAATTTTACTTGCATGGCATATATTTCGACTTTTATCGATTAAATAATAATCACACACATTGTACCTGCAAAAGCACATTACAGCAGTTTCTTAAGACATTAAATAGTAAATAGCTATGCAGTAAAATGTATTTTTTGCTATACTGAAAAAGTTTTGCACATTTTGAACACATGGTTTTTAAATATTCAAATAAAAAAAAGTGTCCTTACCTCCGGGCAGTTGCTGCAGCATGACGTACTTTCGGGGAACATGTCACCCCCTTCCTCTAAGACCGGGCTCTCCACCTGAAACAACGACGACAACATTTAAACGACATAGAATTAAAATATCCAATACAATGAGACAACTATTTTAGGTTGAGTTATCTTCGCACAGTATATAGGGCTACACGAGGGCTTAGAAACATACTTTTTATGTATATCACACCTGATTCCTACAAAATTTTGCTGACGAAGCAAATAATTTTAACATAGTCATAGGAAATTATGAAATACAGTATGGTCCCGCCTTACTAGGAACCCGTTAACTTCGCATTGCTTCCTTTTAGAGGCATGCTTACTTGTGAAAATACACTCAAAATCAAAACAAAATTAAATTCGTGTTGGCGCATACGCACTTAAAAAAGCAAACACAAATAGAGGATGAAGCAGCCTTAGGGCGAGCGCATATCTCAACCAAACTCAATCAATCAAACTTAATAGAGGATGGCGTCAAGAATCCGTTTCGGCCCAGAGACATAACATAGAGTGGACTGCGCATTCATAGTAAAGCAGCTTAGGGATGGAAAACCAAAACCAGTATTCAAAAAATCGGTGGTCCCGGTTTTGACTGAAAACCGTTTTTTTTTTTTTTGTATAAGGCCCTTCGGAAACGAAAACCGGTTTTTCAGAGAAAAAACGATAAAATGGAAAACCGGTTTTTTTCTAAAAAACCGCCATCCATTGCAGATTAGCATTATGTCCTAAACATCATAAATCGCCAAGAGGGGAAAGGTTGCTACATATGACAACTTAACGCTACCGTTTCGTTACGAATTATTCCAAATTATCGCAAGACCTGAATATCAGCTAGCAAACCGAAGTGGAGACTACCATCAATATCCAAGTCACGTGGGTTTCTACCAATCACGGCAGCTTGATTTTTTTAATGTTTTTGCAGACGATTTTTTTAGCATTGCTGGTATTTTTCTCTTTTGGCTTTTATAATAAATGTTTAATAACATTCTTTTAATCTCTGCGCATGTTAACAATCGCGAATGTTGTACTCTTAATTCAGTAACGTTTTGTGCAAGATGCCAAATGCTTGTGAATTCCTAATTGTAAAGAGGGGTATAAAAAAGGATTAGTCACACTTTCACGGGTAAAATTTGTTTAGTTCTGCATACTTTTAGTAATTGTGTGTTCTTCATAAATAAACTATAATTTCTATCGAGGGAATTTATTCTAAAAGCTCTTTTATACTGAAGAATCATATTCATGATTAAATCAGCGTTGTTAGAACTCTAATTATAATAAATATTTTGGGCCAAGTTAATTAAATTAATGGTCTGAACAATGACAGCCTAGAAGTAGAATATTTTTTTTACAAATTGGTCAAAACGAAACCTGTTTTTGCAATCGTAGTTTTTGAGTTATTTATATTTAAAAAGTAGAGCATTTGTTGAATTTTGAATATATTGATGTGTTTTAGAAAGTTGATTTATTCCAGGTGAAATAAAGGAAGAAGCAATATTTCAAAAAAATATATTTGATTTTTTTTTTTTTAAATCGGTCCGTTAGAACGAAAGTTATAGAGACGGTTGAAAATATTCACCATGTCAATAACCAACTTATATTACAGCAACACTCTACATAAACCTACTAATGTTCTTTTATATTAATTTTTAAAAAAGAGTCCACATTCAATTCTTCAAGTAATCTTAAATAGAGGCACAAAATCAAAGAAATAATCTGATATCTATTAAGAGGATCTTAAAATACTAGCGATTCATCCTTGCTCCTTTCCAAGCTTCTTTATCATAACATTAGATTGTCGGCCTCTGTGTTCAGGTCGTTGTGGAAAAACTCGCCAAATGGTAAACACGCCATAGATGCGAGCCAAAAGCGACACAGTCATGTGACTGTGTAAGTTAGATGTTTAGGACACTTTAGGTTTGCCAATGCGCAGTCCACTCTATGTTATGTCTCTGTTTCGGCCCGGTCCATGTATTTTCAAGCCCTGTTATGGTCCCGCAATCCCACGTGGATGAGATCAGTCTAAGTAGGTCTTTTGCGATCCACAGACAGACACACAGGCAGACTCTTTCTTTTATTATTATAGACTAGAGCTAGTAAACATTCTAATGTGTGCCGGAAAATGTAGTTGACATGGTTGCTTTACACAAAAATTATTAAATATATCATTAAATTAATATCAGAATTGTTTTTAAGCCATGGATATTTTCGAATTCAAGGACATTTGTTTCGGCTTAAATGTAAAACTAATAATATTTCAGTGACCCAATACGCAGTTAATTTGGAGGATAATGTTATGAAACTAATTACCCTACCTTGCAGATATCACTCAATGATATCATAAATTGACAGAGTTATTTTAGGGGTCATAGGAATCTTAAAAATGCGCAAAGAAGGTACTACAAAGTATGATTCGATCTTTCATGTAATTTTTTAAGTACTCAATATATAAGTATAATTTTTTTATATGTAATTCTATAAGATTTATTTAATATAAAACAAATTTTAAAATTTATGAAATTTTAGCCAAAACTAAAATAAATGATATTAAACATAAAGCTATTTGAACACATTGGGATTAGGCTTGGCGGAAAATTTTGAGGTCAATATTGAAAAAATGACTTTATATTGCACAAATATGTACAAACAAAGACTTTTACCTAAATTCTCAGCTCAATTTTAATTAGAAATAATTTTTAAAAAAATTTAATCAAAATTTTAAAATTTTTATTAATTTTTTTTTTAGAAAAAAGTTCTTAAAATAATTTCTGATTAAAATTGAGCTGAGAATTTAGGTATAAGTCTTTGTTTGTACATATTTGTACAATATAAAGTCATTTTCTTAGTCATTTTTTTTTTCAATTTTGACTTCAAAATTTGCCGCGCCTCAATTTGCCTAATCCCAATGTGTTCAAATAGCTTTATGTTTAATATCATTTATTTCAGTTTCGGCTAAAATTTCATAAATTTTAAAATTTGTTTTATATTAAATAAATCATAGAATTACATATCGAAAAATTATACTTATATATTGAGTTGTTAAAAAATTACATGAAAGATCAAACTATGCTTTGTGGTACCTTCTTTGCACATTTTTAAGACTCCTGTGACCCCTTAAAATAACTGATTTCAAAATCTCAATTTGAACTATAATTATATTTTGTACTCCACAAGGATTTCATAACATGCATGTAATTTAAAAGTTGCGTAAAGATTAAAACATCTTTTACAAGATTCTTCATCAAAACGTAAAAAATAATTAGACTACGAAAATAGATCTCTGTAATTTATCCGTATCAGTAATAGAGTAAGTGTAGAGTATTAATTGCAAAATGAAAAAAATCGAATTAAAAAGTAAAACACCGATGTCAATTTCATTAAAGTTTCGACAGTTTGATGAATCACTGGATCTTTTCAAAATACATGGATGATTTCAAATCCTCAAATTGTTGTTATAACTCAATCTTAACAACCAATTTCCTTTTTTTAAATGTGTTTGATATCTGTTCCTTTTTTTCAACAGCGCTACAGCCTATAGTCGGTTAATTACTATGCGAGCCTCGAAAAGACTTTCTTCCTAAATCCCTTCGCTTGGTTTTCCAGGAAACGGGGGGAGCATCGCTTTTCTAAAATCAACACGTTTGAGGTTCTGTTGTGGGGTAGACAATCCGAATAGTTCAAACACAGGTAGGGCGGGAGAAAACCCCAAAATCACGACGCTCACACCGTTTCGAAGAAAGCCACATGCGTAGATGGGGGAGGAAAATGCCTTCGAGGCTCGCATTCTAAATAGACCTACTATAGTGCAGACCAAGGCTTTCTCGCGGCAGGACGATTTTCAACCAGACCTCCATTTTTGCACTCCCAACCAGGACCTGATGAAGGAAAATTCAGACTACAAGCACAACAAATTTTGGGGGCCCAGTTTCAGAAAAAAGTTGTGTATAATTGCTCGTAATGATGGTACTATTTGGCCGATGTTTCATACCATTTCTTTTGCTTCCATTTTATCGGCTTCCATTGCTTTTACATTTTGCTTTTGCAAAAAAATTAAGACAAGTGTAAAATGACTAGTATAACGGATAAATGTTATGAATAATATTATAATAAATTTTTTGCGGAAAAATCTTAGCCTAGAAACAATCAAGTTTTTTGAAGAAATGTAGATTTTGAAAAACAAATATGCTTGTAACGTCAAGACTTATCTCATTATGCATCACGAACAATTACATTACTTTAATCATTATATAACAAAGTTTAATTATAAAATACGTAATACTTTAAGAAAATTATAAAGCGATGCTTAATTGAATTAGTGGAATGTCGTCTCAAGCCTCAAAATCTAAAAGTTTATTTTAAATAATTATTACATCATTTAGATTTTAATTCGATTTGGTTTAAACGTTAAAAGCCCCTAAAAATCTATATCAAACTAGAAAATTAAACAAAAAATATTTTAACTTTTGCTTAATTACAATAACTCGCATTTTAAAATCAGCTTTAATTAAGAGCCATAATTACAAAATTAATTGATTTTTTTATTGTTTAAACGTTATTAAACTTAATTGCTTACAAAAATTACTTTTTTTTTCAATAATTAAATACGCGTATTTCGTAATGGTAGTTGGAAAGCAAAATATAAAAATACATAAAAATGCCTACTAAGTAATTATTTTGATGAAAAATGGTAAACAAAACATAATTGTTTCTTACACACTTTCCCAGCTATAAAATAGTTTAAAATTACCTGTACTTAAACAGTCTTTATGACAGAATGTTTGCTTTCGTCTTAATTTAAATTTTAATGAATTAGTGTTTTATTTAACAAAAATATTTGTTCTTTATTTTTCTTTTTTTCAAAGGAAAATGTAATTTCTCTACATCATAAAAAATAACATCTTTTGTTAACTTAAAATTTAATAAAGTAGTGATAATTTGAAAATTCTAATCTTGCTGTTTTCTTGGGGAAAATAATATAGCTGTTTTTATCAATAAATTTAAACCATGAGAAAATTACAAGCATTTACAATAAAATAAAGTCATTCGATCTTGCTTAGTGACATAAGTTAAGTTAAAACGCGGTCAATGGCTACAAGTCTATAATTTTGGAATTTCGTATAATTTTTTTAAGTACGAACATATGATTAATAAAAAGTTAAGATATAATTTTCACTAAAATGTTAAAAAATCACTTTTATTAAAATGATATGATATAGTTTGTACTAAAATGTTGAACTAACATTATTCTCTAAAATATTTTTAACTTCATATAATTACATAAGGAAACAAGAACCTTCTAATATGTTATTTATAAGAAATACGTATTAAAAGTAAACAGTAAAGAAAATCAATTGTATTTTTTTTTCTATTTTAGATTAAAATAGTAAAAATAGATTAAAAAAAATATATTAAATAAATATAACACCACTCTAGAACTATACAGGGCTATTGGAAAACCACAAGAGTAAAATTTCAGCTAATTTACCATTACACTCGTTAAAGAGAAAAAAAAGAGACTCAGTCGAAATAACCAAATAATCCTAAACTTAATTCATGAATGCAGTTTGAATAAATAACAAATTTTTTATTCCACCAGATAAAGCATAAGACATTAGTGACTAATTTAACTAATCAAAAGTGCAATTAATTTACGATATCGCCAAACCAGTCGGTTATTAGGTTAATCAGAGCCAAACTAGTAAATGATAAGATTTTTTCGTGTTCCCTTTTTTAATTTTTAAATATAATTGGGGATATTTTGATACGAAATTTACACACGGTAAACACAAATATATACAGGGTAAATATTTTATTTGTATTAAAAGTGACTGCATAAATAAAAAGTGCATATTTAATTTTTTGCATTCAATTACCTAATATTAAATATAAAGAATTGTGATGGGTTAAAAAATGAGAAATCGAAATTTCGTGTTTTCGATACGTTTTGGAAGGCGCTGATTTTGAAAAAGGAGCTGTAGAATGCGTACCAAGTACCTGTTGGACGT
Source organism: Hylyphantes graminicola (assembly GCA_023701765.1). Taxonomy (NCBI): domain Eukaryota; kingdom Metazoa; phylum Arthropoda; class Arachnida; order Araneae; family Linyphiidae; genus Hylyphantes; species Hylyphantes graminicola. Next base: position 15,688,655 of record CM043121.1, on the reverse strand, counting down.
CTTAATAAGGTTTTTGAAAAAATGGAGATGCATAAAGATAACCTGTCAGAGCTTTTTTAGTTTTCAAGGTATTGCTGGAAAAAGAGGTACAGACTTTAAACTTAAAACACGAGTTTCTATTGCGTTCCGGACATCATAACTATGTTTCTTTTTATTTCCCTGTATTCTAGCATATCAGATAATTATTATTCAGAGGAAATTGAATGTCGTGTGGTATTCTACATTAGTTTTTCAAAGTTTTCATTATTTAAAAAGGACAAGTATACAACGGTCCACAAAAAATATTAAACTGAACATAGTACAGAAAATAGATTTGCTTAGACGTAGATAGTAAAAACTATTACTCTGTGAAGATAGTTAATATATATTATATAGCGAAATGCGTGCAATAGGTAGAAATAAAAAAAAATTGAAAAAAAGACCATAATCAGCAGTTATTGCTTCATCAGAAATTTGGTACAAACAGAAAACTACAACAACAACTACTGTTAAGTACTAAATATTTCCAACACACTTAAACATTTTACATACCGAAAAATGTAGTCAAAAACTATAGTGACGTTTAAACATGGGCCTCTGGCTATTCTACTGAACAGAACCATGATGATGTTCATTGGCAAGTTTAAGGAGGTGCTGAACACTTTTCAAATGACAATAAATATACTAACTAATTACCCCATTTAATAAACGAAAAGTACAAAACTTGTTAGAACATGAGAAATACCCACATTTCTTACAAACCACAGACTACTTTAACCCTTCACTGCACGAGGTTTCGTATGTATATAAACTATGAATTAGCATATTAAGCTAGCCAGATTACATGGAAAGTAATTTTTTTAAAGAATTCGCTTGTTCCACGTCAACCAAATCACTCATTTGTTTAAAAAGTATTAAACTAAAAAAAATTATCCAAACTTTTAAAAAAATATATAAGAACTTTTTTCAGAGATCAACAGGTATATATAAAGAGTACAAGGGAAGAACCGATTGATTTATTAGGCGGACGCCCGCAATTGTCTACTTGGCGGACATTGGCGGCAGAAAACCGGTTTCTCTCTTTCTTCTTCGCTTGGTCCAAGCGCCGGGATCGTTAATCGCCTGAATCTTGGTAGCTAGGAACCACAGAGATAGTAGTTAAAGTATTAGAGTGGAAGTAGTTAAAGTATTAGAGTGGAAGAACACGTGACCTACAACACTGGCTTCATTTGGGCTCTTCTGGGAGCTCCTTGCGCGTCCCATTGTTAGCTTTGGAGATCACGTGATCTGCCACTCTATTACTTTAACTATGATCTCTGTGGCAGGAACTGGTATCCTTACACAAGTTTAGGCGATAACTCGCTATCTTCGCCAAAGTGGCCAGCTAAGGAAACTTCTCTACAAAATCAATCTGTTTTTCCCGTGTACTCTTCATATATCATACATAACTATCAAAATGATAGCAAAATCCTTATAACTAGAAAAATTCCGTCAGTTACTGTAAATTAGGCTATTTAAAACAGGCCTTGTCAATCAACAAATGAAAAAAGAATCAAAAGTGAATTAGGTCGTTATTTGGGTGGGTTTTAATAATATTTTTCATCTATTTTTTTCGTTACTTGAAGCACTGATTGTCATTTCTGAATAGTATGAAAAGATTTTTTTAAAAAAATTGACCATTGCTTTTTGCTTTGCAGCTTAAACTGTTGGTATCAAATATAGAACAGCAAAGGGTTAATCTCAACTGAAAAGCTTAGTAGAAAACACGCTAAGTGACAAAAAAGGTAAAATGAGAAAACCAGCGTTGAAGTGTTTCGTTTGACCTCATACACTTTAAAAACGGCACTTACATAAAGCCAAAAATGTACTTAACTTCAAGTTTATTAAAAGGGGGACTATTTATATTTAAAGGAAGGAATAACATGTTCATTGACAAAAAGAATATCAAATTTTTCAAAAATTTCACTCAGCCCTTTCTTCCACTAAGTTCTTCAATTACAAACCAAGTAATAACCATGCAATACAAACACCAATCACGCAGGTCACGAATCAGATATCAGTTACGGTCACGCAAATTCGGAGGGTGGAGACCCTTCTAAATAGGCGTCATCGTTACCTTTACTGTTCCAATAACTCTTGCTGTCAGAGTAATTTCGAGTTGTTGCGTCAACTTTTCATTTATTTTGACGTGACCACTCGAATGTAACAGGAAAGAAGTGTTAAATTACAGGTAATTTGAATTAGTGTTCCGATTTCGGTGGGGTAATTGATGGGTTGTTTTGGGACCAATTTTATGTTCCTGAGTGTTGATTATACGAGTTTTGATAGCAGTTAACAAGCCAAAGGGTATAATTGTATTTGTTCGCGTTTCCACGAATACTGATTCGGCGTGTGTGTAATATCAGTGAAACGAAAAAAGGTTAATTTCCCAGTTTTAGAAAACAAGAAAAGTACTTTTGTTTTTAGTAGAGTTAAGATGAATCAGTTGTATCTGGTCTTTATATTGTTTCAAACTAAGTTAGTGGTTCTTTTAATCTCCGATTTATATTTTTATACGAAAAACAACATTAAAAAATCCAATTTTGTAGACAAAAATTACTTTGACATGCAATATAAAGTTAATTTAAAAGCCAAATCTTTTTTGAGGGTCACGCCCTTCCCCAACTTATTCCACAAATAAATAAACAATTCGTTTGACGAAATGTTAATTTTAACTTTAGCTATCATTGTAGCAAAGTAACAGATGAAAAAAATGAAGTTTTGAGAAAATTGAGTTTAAAAGTTATAAAAGCTAACTAACTTTCATAATTTTGAAGATAAAAAAAACTAACTTTTTTATTAGAGTAGAGTACCAGTACAAACATTACACTCTTAAAACGAACGGGCGATTTTAACTCAGTCTGATTGATTTTCACTCCTCCAGTCTGGAAAATGCACTTCTCCTTTTGGAGTGGATCCCTTGTGTGTTAACCCTTTAACCTCGAAACCGGCCCAGGACGGCTCTACCAGCAAACATCGGGAAGGCCGGTTTCGGCCGTTTCGTTTCACAAATAGGGGAGTTGGGTATGTTAAAAATTAAGCGTGCTGTGGAAAAAAAAGTATCCGCTAGTGATCATTTCGGTGGTTAGTCATCCTATATAATCGGACCTCTTTGACTTTGTATAAAAATAACATTCTGAGTTAATTGCATGACACAAAATTTGCATAAGGGGCCGTCTTCATATTAAAAATGTTACTAACTTTAAAATTTCCAATAGCAACACCCCTTTTTGAGTCCATATTTCAAATCTCTGACCTATGTTAATACGAAATGCCAAATTTTGTTAGTTTTTAAGCATTATTAGGGAAGTTACAGACGTGCAAAGTTTAGGTCCCATAATGTTAAATGAGTTGCCCATAAAAAACTATCCAAATTTATAAATAATTAAGATAATGAAACGAATTTTTTACTGAAAAGAAATTATAACAACCCAAACAAAATGCATTCAATATTGGGGTATTTAAAACAATTTTTATATTTTAAAATAATTATTATTTTAATTTTTAAAAAAATTATGAATAGAAATCCCTTAATATTTTTACAGAAATATATTTAAGACAGGAAGTTTAAGCGAAATCCCAATTTTTAATTTCTTTTATTCATAATTTGCTGAGTAAATCACAAAATACTTTTTAATTGCGCTTCAGGGGACTGTGTATAAGATTATATATGAACTTGATAAACAAATACGGCTTTGGAAAGGAAGATAAACATCATTAAACCAACAACCTTGAGATGGTCCCCCATAGGATATCAAGTGATTCGATGGAATAACTCGATAAATATTCATCCAAATGTAACAAAAACTAAGATTTAGGGGTTTTCGAGGATGCTTAACATTTCTAAATAATCAAATATGGGTGTTACTATTGGAAATTTCAAAGTTGTTAACATTTTTAATATGAAGACCTCCCCTTATGTAAATTTGGTTTCATGCAATCAACTTAGAATGTTATTTATTCACAAAGTCAAAAAGGTCCGATTCCATAGGATGACTAACGGCCGAAATAATCACTTGGGTATTTTTTGATACAGGACGATTCCATTTCGTTTTTTTCCTACCTAGAAAAACTCGTATTTCGGGGATGAGAAATTCTCCTACCTTGTGAGGTTAAAGGGTTAAACCTCCGACAGGATCACTCCAAACGAGTGATTTTAACTCAGTCTGAGATAATATTCATTCCTTTCCAGTGTCGAAAATGCACTTCTCCAACTGGAGTGGAATTCACTATTTTGTTTTAAGAGTGTACATCATTTTAAAGTGGAAAATTTTTAGATTCTAATGGACTTAAAAACCTACAATGAATAATTTGATCATTTTCGGCCTTTTCTAGTGTGTATATATGTATAATTTAAGTAAAAAAATACAATAAAGTTTTGATATGCAACAAAAACAACAATTGTCTGTAGTAATCAAGGCTAACAAACTACGCACAACAGTACTAAAAGATAAATAGATTAAATACAAAATACAACTACTCACATTTTTACCATCCACTTTCTGATAACCGGAACGCCACATTTAAAAATATCACTGAAACACCCACTATTAGTCATCTAACAATACAAGAATGTTTGCATTTCCAAATAGGAATTCCCATTTTAGTTACCAATGCATGAAACCGCATCACAATGAACACAAAAGGATCTTCAGATTTATTAAGTGTAAACACGTGCTTAGGATTATGTAAATGCCGCACCTGCTCAAAAGGTAAACACCGGACTGAACACGTAGTGGCTGTAGGTGTGTGACGTTATTTTCGTCACAAGACGACGTCAGACGACCTTGGAAAGAAAGGAACAGTCATTGATAGTAATTCTTTCCGTTGTTTGATATGTGTTGATTGTTTGAATTGTTTGATACGCGTCTTAGTTCTTACTTATGGGACACTTTTAACTTTTTTTTTTAATATTGCAGATATCAATATCTTTTTTTTTCCATAAATGTATACTAAATATACTTACACTTTTAGATAGTCAAAGGTTTTAAATTATCATTATTAATTTTTTTAAAAAATAAAATGTGTCAAAAAGTGATGTCTCTTATTTTTGTTGTAAGTCAAAAACTTATTTATTGGCAAACAAATATTTAGCATTTTTATAAACAGAAAAATGTATTTAACAAACTGTCTCTACCGATTTTTCATATTTGCCATAGTTTTTTTTTTTATTATTATTGATTTTTTTTTTAATAATTTCACAGGTTCACTTTTTTTATAAAAGTTAATAAATAAAAAAATAAACTATTTACAACTAATCCCTAAAGAAAAAAAATTAAAGATATATGTTTGAAAAATATGAGTGGAAAATTTTGACACCCTATGGGCAGTAGATTTTGAGGTATATCAATTTAAAGCCAAAAAATCATCGAAAACACGATCAAGGAGAAAAACAGCTTTGAAGTTTATCACTTTCCTTACTGAAGCGCTCCAAACCGACCGAACAACTAAGAATTCGATAACGTTATTCCTATCTAATATTACGAGGAAGCAAAGATTATAAACGTGGTTGGCCAACACAGATGTCATGACACAAAAAATTACACATCTCACGTTCTACTGCAGATATAAATAAAAATTTTGTTTTAAATTATTCTAAAATATTTGTGTTATTTTTTATGATAATAATATTTTTTTTATTTTTTTGAAGATTTTGTGTCCTATACCCCCTTAATAGGATATAAGATTGGAAAGTTGGTCTTCAAATCAAAGTTTTCTCTCTGTGTTAATCTAATGTAGAAACAAAATTTAGGACAAATTACCTCGAATATTTTTACAGTTGTTTTTGTACTAATAAATGCAGAGTTCATTTCATTGTCTTAAGTTCGAATTTTTTTTATTCTTAATATTTAAATTGACAATAAAAGTATATAAGGATAAGATTAAGGATAAAATAAAAGGATTTTTAAATTTCTAAAATTGTTTCGGCTTTTGTCGATTAACTACGGCATTCGTTAAATAAAATAACAAGTTGATATTTTCACTTCAAATTTGTTTTGTTTGTACTATTTTCATGACTGGGGGGTAAAATGCTTACACACATTAAAAAATATATATTTAATTAAATTTCAAATTAAAACCATTAAGTCGGTTTTAAAAACCCTTGACTACATCTATAAATTTCTTAAAATTATAAAATCTATATTAATGATTCTGAAATTGGAATTTAAAACTCTTACTGAGAAAAAAAAGTTCACATACTTGGCTTTACTTTTGGCCAAAAAGCTTGTTCCTCAGCGAGTTAAATACTCTTTAGTTGTCCAATTAGAAGTCCCGCTTAACGTTAAATGAAAGTAATAAATAATTAATTTTCTTTTTATAATCTGCTTTCAACAATTATTTTGATTTTATCGTATATGGATTATATTTTATAAGTTATTATGAGTTATCATAAAATTAGTTACTTCTTGTCATTGACCTGGCATCTAAAATTCATGACGTTATGAACTTAACGTAATTATTAATATTTTGAGAAATATAGCTATAAAAGGTATCAACATAGTTCGGCACAAATACTAGATGAATTTTTTAAAACTTGCGTATTTTCTGAACAAGAAGAACATTTCAAATAAAGTGACATTTTTAAATAGGTTTAGGATATTTTCATAAAATATTAATATTTTATTCAAAAAATGCTTGAAAAAATATCCAAATACAATATTTTATTTTTTCACATAATGATTCCATAATCTATCTTCTCTAAGTTTCAAAATGAATAAAAAAAATTAGTAACACTATAACTCTTAGTTTTAAACGACATAAACTTTAAGTCGAAAATAAAATATTACTAAAAACTAAAAAAAAAAGAGATTAAAACTTAACTTAATGTCTGAAAATCTCATCATAAATACTGTTGTTTGTCAAAACAGTTTAAAACTTCCAATTGCTTGAAGTTATGGCAGAAAACTATTAATAAAGACTGTTTTAAATAAGACATAAAAAGTTGAACTCGGTTAGAAACATAATTTTAAAATCGAAAAGTTATTGCTTTATATATTAGATAATTACATTTAAATAACTCGCCCACGGTAGGTTTTTAAACCAGTTGGTAAACTACTCAGGAAAAATAAAATAAAAAAAACTATTTTAAAGTTCTGTTAACCTAAAATGGTATCTCTGTTTAAAAATAGTCGAACCCCATAATCAATAGCCGCTGTGCTTATATAAATGTCTCAATTAATCCTAACATGCCAATTCTGTTATCTTGAAGGAACAGTTGTTTATTTCAAAATTTAAATAACTATCTAAACAACAAATTCACGATTAATTTAACAAATAAAGTGAATGGTGTACTTTATGAATTTTAACTGTATGCATCACAAAAAAATTGAAAATTTTGTAGTATTTGATTAAACTCAATCTTTAAAAATTGTTCTTATAATTAAGCATATATGATTTCTTAAGTTAATAAAGATCTAGATTAGAGGGTATATCCATAGTACCACTAATAGTTAAGTTCAAACAATTGAAAAGATTATAAAACTTTTATGTAACGGAAGACCAATCTAATAATTTTCAATGCTAATATTAATAAGTTAACATCGAACGAAGAATGCATTTAACTTCAAAGCTATCAAAAATATCTTAAAGTTAATGTTTGACATCACAATACATAATAAATTTTAATAATACTATATGTTTTTGGGCGTAATTTAACAGTTTAAGTTTTACTTACGATTACTGTTAAAATCTTGTCCCCAGATTACGGTGTGCGCCGGTATGTGACTACAACAGGAAAGACGGTGTAAACATAGAATCGCGATTGACAAACCGGATATACAAGTCCCGCAGAGGCATCTGAGTTTCGTAATATGCTTTGGTGAGTGATTATTTATAAGAAACCAATACTTTTCTTTGTTAGAAACAGTTGCATTGCGGTGAAAGTATAAAAAGAACGGGTTGTAATAGGATTCGGAAAAATAAGAAATATAATAAGTAATTTAGTAATTTAATAGTTTCCACCTGTTTATTTCTAGCCTTATTTAACGCAGCCAATTATGCATCGTAACTTTGAACCCTGGTCAAGTGATGAGGTGTAGTGTAGTGTAATCGTTTTCGGCTGCCTATTTCTAGCCTCCATTAGGAGCTTTAACACAACCAATAACGCCTCGTTATTTTGAACCCTGGTCAAGTGACGAGGTCAACACCTAAGCGGGCACCCAACGGAACTTCGAGCGATATCGTACGATGACACCGTCGGGACTTAGGACTCCACAGATTAAACGAGCACGTATGTCCCAGTGATACTCGGGCCCATCCTTTACGAGTTGGAGTTTCTACTCCTTCCCAGTACAAATATACGATTTATAGGATGACTGGCAGTAGGTGGGATTCGAACTCCCGCACTTCTGAGAATTCTGAATCCTGAGGCGGATGCCTTCGGCCACGGACTCGGCCTACCACTCGGCCACGGACGGGCCGAGTGATGAAGTCGATAACTGAGAGGGCACCCAACGGAACTTCGAGCGACATAGACTAGACAACCATCATTTAATAGCAATATACTTAAATATACAGTAGAGTCCCGCTTATCCGAAAGGTACGGGACCGAAATTTAGCAGCTAAAATAAAAAAAATTACTGCATATTTTGAGAAATAAACTTTGTAAGTACGTATTTATTTTTCGTGTATTTATTACGCGTATACATTTCATATTTTAACCGAAAGGCTCGGGAATTTTGTTTTTGATAAACCGAATTTCGGATAACCGGGATTCGGATAAATAGGACTTTTCGGTTTGTGTTTTTCAAAAAAAAAAAAAGGCGTAGGGTCTATGGGACTGGTATTCTCATTTTAAATGTTTTCAAATTTCTCATTTTGATAAATGATTTTGCAATGCATTTTCTTTAAAAAAAACTTTTTTATGGGACCCTAAGTATTTGGGGATAAATAATTATTAGCCGCAATAATTAGTTTTTTTTTTTAATTTAGGACATCTTTTCTCTTTGTATCGATACATAACCATGGAGTTGCAGAACATTTCCTGTATTTTTAATAGTTCATGTAAGATATTGCAAGCATATTGGGATTTTAGACTTTGTCAAAACTATTTAATACCATTTCACATTTTTAAATGTAACTAAATTAATCGTACAATTTCATTTCATATTTTTATTTATCGTAATACCATTTCATGTTTCTAAATGTAACTAAATTAATCGTACCATTGTAAAGAGAATTCTCTTTGTATTAGGTAATTGTTCTGTAATGTGAGTTACGCGATATGCTATTTATCATTTGAAAATTAAGGGGACGTGGTACCCAAAATTTAGGGCTCCCAAAAAATAATTGAATATGCTCGAAAGCTGTCAGCTAAGGATATTTCAAAAAAGAAGGAATACTTTATAATGGTGGAGGTTTTTGAAAATGATTTAGTGGTTTGTTAAAATGGCTGTAGTTTTTTCTTTTTTTTAATTTTTAATATTTTTAGCTTGTGAATGACTAAAATCCTAAGGCCTTAAGCCAAATTAATATAGAGCTCCAATTTGTTTTCCTGTGTTTAGACAGATACTGTTGTTAACAGAAGTTGGTATGGGATAAGGTCTATTGTGAATTTTTTTTATAAGAAATGATAAAGTTGGAAATTTACAAAACATCTTATTTTTTGGCCATTTTTATACATAAAGTGGCATAACTGTTCTCGTTTAACTGATAGCTCAATCAGGATTTAATTTTTTTGGTTACCGCTTCCCCTTAAAGCAAATAAACTGTTTTTCACATAAAGTAATAGAAAGACATCGAGTTAAGAAAGTGTAACCGTCAACGCGCCCTAAGTGCTCTTAATATAGTTACTAGAACCAGAGTGCGTTTTTTTACATTTAATAACCTGATATGATCCTGTTCCTTGATGATATGATAACGTATAATTTGCGATGGGGGTCGAAAATTAGAAATAGAGTTTTTGTTGAAATATTTGTGCTTTCTCACACTTTCTACACATTTTGTAGAGAAGTGGATAAAGATTTTCAATCGTTGGTCCATCAGTCTGTCTTAAACCACTCTACAGATCAAACAGAGGCCTGGGTGGCAAGAGTGGTTAAGATATCTGCTTCCGCTAACAGTCTGCGCACTGTACCGGGTGGGGTTCGATTTCCGTCCTCACCCTGGGTGTAATTTCTCTCTGTGACAGTAAAAATTCTTTCTGTGTCTGTCTTACTTGACGATGGTTTATAGGCGGGTCTCATTAAGCAAACAAGCCGGAATATATATGTATCAAATCCAACCTTACCCTACCCTACCCACTCAAACTAAAAGAGATACAGGCTTCAAATTTGAATCACTAGTTCCTGTTGGACATCTAAATTTGGTTGTCGTGAAATTCGCAATTGCGTAAAGAGTAGCTAGATTTAAAGCTTTAAAGTACTTTTGGGGTTTTTAAGTTTGTGAAGTTATCGGGTTTCATATGTGTGTGTGTGTGAACAACTAGTTTTATATAAATATTCAGAGCTTCAAAAAGTAGGATTTTTTTTCTTTTCAGTTCTTTTAAATAAAAATATTGCAGAATAATGCAAATTGGTCGTATTTAATATTGTGTAACCTTCGATTTTTTTTCCATGAATAGAAATTAGAAATATTAGGATCCTCATGATATATGAGAAAATTTAGCATTTACTAAAACGTTATGGATTGTATAACGTTCTTCTCTACGGGATCAACTTTAGACAGCGGTTTCTTCTAAGCTCATTAAGAACTTCAATTTAATGGATAATGCTGAAATAAAGAAGATCCATTCATTCAACAGTTACAACAACCGGCATTGCTCTTTGTTTTGCTTTCTATTTCAACAATTTCCTTTTCCTCCGGTGGCAACGAACTTTTCTCTCTCATTTCCGGCAACAAGGAACAGAACAACTCCTGAAGAACCACAAACAAAACCCAAAAAATAAATCTATTAGAACACAACAACCACATCACTTACCCGCCTCACTTTCGAATATCCGCCATCCTTTTTTGACTTCATGTCTGTCGGTATAATCCGGGGAGAAGGGGGAAAAAAAGGAATATCACTAAAATCCTTCTACTCTCCCTCGCTAAATCAAAGTGAAGTGAAATCAGCCGATGCCCAATTTCGCTTGTAGGTCACTGTAACAATAACCTTCACGGTGATGGTTCCAGTTAGATCAACTTCTCGTTTTCGAATGAGGCCAGACCACTCGCCATTAATTCGCACAAAAGCAGTTTTATTCTTGTAACTTTCACACATTGTTAGATCAAAAAGGCTTAATGTATCGTTTGCATGTTGCAATTTGTCTTTTTTGGTTTGGTTGTTCTCGGTAGGGTATTGGAATGATATTTTAAACGGTTTCGGAAATGAGGTTTTTATTCTCTTTAAAATTTTCTTTTTATGGGGTTCCGCCGTAGAATGTTAGATATTTTTTTTCATAAGAAAAGGTCGTTAGCGTATTTCCGCGATCATGCGATTTCACAATTATGTTAAGAAATAGGAATTAACTACGTATATGTTGTTTTCATGGGTATTTATTTTCGTAAAGAATGTAATATTCGTAATGCTTTCTAGATTTTGTTTCAGAATAACGCTTTGGAAACTCTTGTGGAAAAAATTTGAAAGATAAAATAAAAATTTTACTCCTGCTCTTAAAAAGATTGAAGAAAACTCAGAAATAACGGAGTAACTTAGGTTACTAGAAAAATAATTCAAATAATACCATTTGGGAAAAGTACTATAGGGATAATAGTTTCAAGTTTTGACCAAAGTATGTTAAGGGTAAATTAGTTTTTAAAAAAAAACGTAATTTTCAAATAAACGATAAATTCCAAAGTACGAGATAAAAACCCTCACTCCATTCCATCCCATGAAAAATTTAACATTTTTGTGTCAATTTCAAATAGACGATAACTTTCAAGAGTACGAGCTAGAAACCCTCACTTCATTTCCATCCCATACGAAATTTAACATTTTTGTGTCAATTTCAAATAGACGATAACTTTCAAGAGTACGAGCTATAAACCCTCACTCCATTTCCATCCCATACCAAATTTAACATTTTTGTGTCAATTTCAAATAGACGATAACTTTCAAGAGTACGAGCTATAAACCCTCACTCCATTTCCATCCCATACCAAATTTAACATTTTTGTGTCAAATTCAAATAGACGGTAACTTTCAAGAGTACGAGCTATAAACCCTTATCCATTCCATCCCATACCAAATTTAAAATTTTTGTGTCAATTTCAAATAGACGATAACTTTCAAGAGTACGAGCTAGAAATCCTCACTCCATTCTTTACCGAATTTAACATTTTTGTGTCAATTTTTCTAATTCTAAATACCATTTTCAATCCCAATTTTAATTACTCCCACTCTGTTAACCTCAAATACCAAGTACAATTACTAAGTTTTACGCACATTATATTTTTGCCATTAAATTAAAACCTGATTACTTAACCACCAAGCCCACAATTCAAATGAGCATCGGGTGTATTTTAAGCTTGAAAAGACCTTTTATAACCCATTACATTAGGGCAATTCCGTATTGATAAGACGGATTCCATTTACGGACAAACACAATAAGCCCACAGAATGTCTTGACAAAAGCCTCAGTGTGTACATTAGAGGCAGTGCTTCCCCATTTAACGTACTGGTGAATGCCAATAGAGACTTAAAGTGATTGCATTTGAAAGGGAATCCGGTAAATAGTTAGGGTTTAAAATGTTATTCTGTTGATTTAGATGAAATTTATTTTGAATGAGATTTTATTTAGAGAAACTTAAATAAAGTGATGGCGGAAAGTGCTGACGAGTGCCGAATTGAGGTAAATAATGAAGTTAAAAACATTGATTTTTTTTCTATATGATTACAGCACAAGAGAATAGATAATATTAATCACTAAGAAGAAAATATTGTGCTTCAACCTTTAAAAGAACAAAAACCATAGCAATGCATAACCATCAAAGATATTTTACGGGTAAATGCGTTTGAATACATAATTTTCAAATAGACGATAACTTTCAAGAGTACAAACTAGAAACCCTCACTCCATTCCTTACCGAATTTAACATTTTTGTGTCAATTTTTCTAATTCTAAATACCGTTTTCAATCCCAATTTTAATTACCTCCACTCTGTTTAAATTAAATACCAAGTACAATTACTAAGTTTTACCGCCCATTATATTTTTGCCATTAAATTAAAACCTGATTACTTAACCACCAAACCCAATTCAAATGAGCATCGGGTGTATTTTAAGCTTGAAAAGACCTTTTATAACCCATTACATTAGGGCAATTCAGTATTGATACGACGGATTCCATTTACTGACAAACACAATCAGCACACAGAATGTCTTGACAAAAGCCTCAGTGTGTACATTAGAGGCAGTGCTTCCCCATTTAACGTACTGGTGAATGCGAATAGAGACTTAAAGTGATTGCGTTTGAAAGGGAATCCAGTAAATAGTTAGGGTTTAAAATGTTGTTCTGTTGATTTAGTTGACAATTATTTTCAATGAAATCTTATTTAGCGAAACTTAAATAAAGTGTTGGCGGAATGTGCTGGCGAATGCCGAATCGGGGTAAATAATGAAGTTAAAAATTTCCTGCGTATATAAAACTTCAGGGTACAGTTTTAGGGAGAAGGTTTTTTTTTTTACATTAATGAGACAAAAGCTCAAAAATATTTAACTTAAAAAATAAATACATTTTCAAATAAAAACTAGATGGAAAGGATGTTTTTTAATTCAATCATACGTTGCATCTTTAAAAATTTACATTTAAAAAAAAATGATAGTCATTTGAAATATTTTAGCTATTACAGTTGCCCGCTATAATTTTTATGCTTTTTTATTTTAGTGACTCCCTTAAGTGCAGCAATTATGCGACACGTATGGCAAAATGAGTCAGAGTATAGTCTTTACTAAGCCTAAATAAAAGAACGATACTGAGAGTCAAGTTATTTTAAAACTGAGTGCATTATCTACAAACTCTTTATTTCAAAAATTACTTATAAACGTGGTATCATTTTGAACCTATTCTTTAAATACTAGTACTATAAATATATACATCTTTCTAAGGGATACACGTATCTAGGGCCGCATACACGTATCTAGGGCCGCATACACGTATCTAGGACCGCATACACGTATCTACACTGTAAAAAATCTGGCTCGAATTTACTAACGATTACTTAGTAACTTTACAGATTTTCACCATTTACTAGAAAATCATCTGTAACCTAAAGAAACTACTGTAGTAATACTAAGCAATTCTAAGTAAATTGATGTAACGCTTACAGCGCCCCCTGGCTATCTTTTCTAGAGATTATGACGAATCGATATCGCAACAATAAAAAACCTAAAAACGTGGGTTTTTTTATTTTAGTATACAAAAATTACGTTAAATTATTTCGAAAACTTCACATCCCCCCCAAAAAAATGAATCTTAAAATTTCTTAATCAATAACATAAAACTCCTTTAACGATCAAGATTTTAATCTTTTTATTTACACGCAATCAAAATGCAAGTCCCCGATAGCAGCGAGGACTAACGCGCAGTTCTACGTTGCGAGACATGCGGATACCGAGGATCTTGGGTTCGGTCCTTACTCCTTCTCTGGAAATTCGATATAAAACCTGACTAACAGAAAAAATAGTGGTGCCCTCTGGTTTTAAACTTTTGTAACCAGTTTACTACCAGTCTCTTTGTAAACATACAAGAAAATCCCTTGCAAATCTACTACAGTTTTCTTAGCATAACTTACTAAGTTTTAATTAGTAATATATACACATATTTCTTATGTAACATTACTAAAAAAACTTATGGAAGCTGAGTTTCCTAGATAATTCTTAGTAACCTTACAGATATTTTTTTAGAGTGTAGGGATTGTTATTTTAAATAAACACTTGTTATTCCAACGAAGTCTTTTAATGATATTTTGAAACTATTCATTGCAAAACAATTAAAATATTTATTATAAAAAAGTATTGTAGAAAATTTAAGCAAAATCTTATGCAGCAAAATTGTACGATATTTTTTTTTTTGCCATAGTTAACAAAAAAAACCCTCTTCAACCTAAAAGGGTATAAATTGTCAATACGGGTTATACCTAAAAGTTAAACCTAGTTTTATTAATTAAACCTAAATTTATTAATTACGGGTTATACCTAAATAAACACCAAATCAGATTGACTTACGGAACCATGGTTTCGGTCTCCTCTGTCATTGTCTTCATACGTAAATCCCTCATTTTCGTGCACAAATGTGATAACTGGTTCATGCCTTCCGATGCTGTACCGAATTGATTGGTATTTTGGAACAGCGGTTTGGTATTCAGGCACAGCTTCTGTGTGATATCCAGGTACAGTTGCTTGGTATCCAGGTACATCAGGTGATTGGTATCCAGGTACTGCTTCTGTTGGGTACATAGGTGCAGTTGGTTGGTATCCAGATACTGAAGGAGATTGGTATCCTGTTACAGTAGCTGATTGGTATGAAGGTACAGTATCTGATTGGTATCCAGGTACAGCTTCTTCATATGCATGTACAGCTGCTTGTCTAATTTTTTTGGATGCATTGGTGTCCGGATTTTCCATCGCAAATACAGTGTCGCTTTACTAAATAACACTATTCAAAATGTTTTAAATTTTTCAGGAAAATTTGCTATACGTAAATGAATACGAGGCGTGTGCTTGTTGTGTTAAGGATGATGAAGTTGCTGTGATAACACTATGAAATATATAAAAAAAAATATTTCGGCACATTTCGAAGCTGTATGTTGCAGTGCACTTTTTTTGACTTGCGATAAGTGATAAAGCGTTTAGTTATTTGGAGATAGTTATGTTATCATAAGTTTTGACAATGATTTATTTTGTAACGAAAATTGTCATGAAATTTCACTTGAAGCACAATGAAATAGCAATCTATTACATAATAGTTAAAGCCACACCTCTAACGGGAACTCTTGTGCTCTGAAGACAAAGTCATAAAATGCCAATCTATGTTTTCAATTGTTTCAGGGGCCTTAGTTGATAAAGTTCGCATGATAACAGATAAGACAGGTTTAAATATCCTAGCTATTTTTATAATCAATATAAGGGTGATATAAGAAGATAATTAAGTATAGGTGTCAGCAAATAATATATTTAGACAATAGAAATGAGTGGCTATATTGGAATGTTTAATTTTTGTCAGCTCAAAGAAATATAAGTAGAAATAAGATTTTAAAGAGCCCCATTCTTAAAAAAGTAAAGATAATATAATTTGTTGAAGATATCTTGTTTTCAATACCATAAATTGACATTTTTTATCGTATAAATACTTTGCTTTAGTCTGTTGCTATGGCTCATACACTGTAAAAAAAACTGTAGTTTTTGCATTTAAAAACTGTCAACTTTGACGGCAGCTAATAACTGTTTTTTAACAGTTTTAAACTGTAATTTTTTGTACGGAAAACTGTATTTTTTTAACAGAAAAACTATAATTTTAACAGGGAGAAATTTTTATTTTAGCTGGGAGAAACTGTTAAATTAGACGTGCAAGGAGTCACATGATTGACATCATCGTTAAGCACAGATACCCAATACTAGCTCTCGCTTCTGAGTAATTATTTCAGCTCAGTCGGTTCAGAATTGGGCTCACACACAAGAGGTTCCTGGATCAAAACCGGGACTGGTCCATACCTCTTCCAGGAACCTCTTGCGTTCGAGCCAAATACTGAATTGTCTGCGACAAAGTTACTCGGTCGCGTGGGCTAGTATTGGGTATTTTGTTTTATTCGGGAGAAACTGTACAAACTAACAGTTTTTTCCTGCTAAATTTATAGTTTATCTCTGTTAAAATAATAGTAGTTTCTGTAACAGATAGAGTCCCAAATTGCAACCAGATGTCCACGGGCCCTGTTGCACGGGCTTATAACTTTAAAAAAGCCAACTTTGGCTTGTTGTACATACTTTTGACCTCAGTTAATTGGAACTTTTTGAACCAATATCACTGCATAAATTTGGCCCTTGATGAATTTTATAATATATTATACAGTATTCTTGATATTTCTGTTCCTAAATACTTACCACGTAAATTTAAGTATCCACCATGGTTCACTAAGAGTATCATTGGTAATATTAAGCTTAAAAATTACTATCTTAATCAATTTAAAAGATCCAAGAATTCCACTTTCTTTGAACTTTTTAAATCTACAAGGCAAATTATTAAATCTGAGATTCGCTCTGAGCGTAGAAATTATATTCGTCACATTGAACAGTCTCTAAGACAAAATTCTAAAACCTTCTGGTCCTACTTCCGTAAAAAGAATAAAAATGCTGGTCCTAGTCAGATGATTTTTGATAATAAAGAACTCACTAATGATTTTGAAGTAGCCGAGTCATTTAGAGAGTATTTTTCGAGCGTTTACTCAAATGATAATGGTGATACCTCTCAATTAAATTTTTTGAATGGACAAACAACTTCTCATGATATAATTAAGGTGCACTTCACTACTCACAATGAAATCGAAGATAGTATTAAATCACTTAAAGCTCAAAGTTCGGCTGGTCTAGACATGATTCCCGCCTTTATTGTAAAAGCCAATATTGATAGTTTTATATATCCGTTACTTATTCTATTTAACCTGTCTTTAAGAATTAATGTTTTTCCTGATACTTGGAAAACTTCTAAAATCATTCCTGTTTTTAAAAAAGGTAAAAAATCGGATATTAGAAACTACCGTCCAATCGCTATCATTTCTACATTTGCTAAAATCTTTGAAAATATTATTCACATTAAATTATCTGCTTTCACTTATCATTTGATATCACCTGTTCAACATGGTTTTATTAAAAAACGGTCAACTGCAACTAATCTACTGTCTCTTAATAGTAGTATTACCAATGCCTTAAAACTTAATAAACAACTTGATGTAATTTATACTGACTTTGCTAAAGCATTTGATACTGTGAACTTTAACATTTTACTTCAAAAATTATTCCATATGGGTTTTGATGATAAAATACTTTCTTGGTTATGTTCTTATCTTACTGATAGATCAATGTATGTTAAATTTAATTCTGTTTTTTCTAATTGTTTCACTAGTACATCTGGAGTTCCCCAGGGGTCAACTCTGGGACCCTTGTTATTTCTTTTGTTTATCAATGATATAGCTGTCAACTTTCAATTTTGTTTGCTTTTTGCTGATGATCTAAAAAATTTTAGGATTATTTCATCCCCTATTGATCAATTGATTCTTCAGACTGAACTGGACAAATTGGATAAATGGTGTACTGAAAATAAGCTTTTTCTTAATACTGATAAATGCATCGTTCTTACGTTTACAAGGAAACTTGACCCATATCTTAGTAATTATACATTGAATAATGAAATTATCGCAAGAAAGACTTGCATAAAAGATCTGGGAGTCATATATGAATCTAGTTTTAGTTTTGGTTTACACATCCGGGATATTATGCTTAGAGCTTCTAAAAAATTAGGAATCCTTAAAAGAACTACATATGATTTTGACGATATTAATGTTCTCTTCAATCTCTTTAATATACTTGTTCGTCCAGTTCTTGAATACAATTGCATGATCTGGAATCCTTCAAACAAGTGTGATGTTATATCAATTGAAAAAATCCAAAAAAAATTTCTATATTTCATAGCACGTAAATCCCATGAGTTCTTCAGACCATCCAGTTTTACTACTTTAGAATGCCGAAGATCAATATCTGTATTTAAATTTTTTTACAATATCCTAAACTTCAAAATTGATTGTCCTCACATATTACAAGAATTTAATTTCTTTGTTCCTAACTATACTACAAGGAATAAATATGTTCTTAAAGAACCTTTTTTCACTAAAAACTACCTTATAAATCAGCCATATATACAATTCATTAAACTTGTTAATAAACTCCCAATAAGTAGTGATTTATTTTTTGACAATTTTACGAAATTAAAAAGAGATATTTTATCAGTGACCTTGTAATTCCTATCTGCTGTATGTATATATATTTTTTTTGGTGCGTATATTACTCAATTTTAATGCTTTTATCTTAGTCATTTTTAATCCTTGCTTTTTCAATGTTTGTTCGTGTTTTTTATTCGATTTTAGTGTTCTTTTATCTTGTATGTTCTTTACTGCTATGTAATTGGAAATTGTCTTTCTGTATAGCAGATTAATAAATAAATAAATAAATAAATAAATAAATAAAAAATAAAAAAACACAGTTTTCCCGCAAAAAACTACAGTTTTAAACTGTAAAAAAACAATTATTAACTGGCGAGAAAGTTGACAGTTTTTAACTGTGAAGGCTTTACAGTTAAATTAACTGTAAAAACAACAGGGTTTTTTACAGTGTACTGTAAAACAAATCAGCTGTTTTTACAGTAAAAACTAGTGAACCAGAAAAAAAACGTATAATTTATCGATATTATTACGAGAAAATCTGTTTACTTTTTACTAACAATTTTCAATTTTAAAGCAAAATATAATATTAAAAAAAAACTGAAGAGAAAATCAAAAGTCTACCACACCGGCGTGGAATCGAACCACATATGAGCAAACAGAAAGGATATAGTAGAGAAGAAGTATGATCCAATTGACAAATGGCAAATGACAGTGAATGCGCCCTCTAGAAGGGAGAGTGTAGGCTTTATAGCTCATTACCCAGCTCGCCAGAAGAGACAGTCCCAAGAGACACACAAAGAAGGACGACACAAACACATGGACAAATAACAACATAAATTGACAAGCACAAACATCCATGCCTTTACCGGGATTCGAACCCGAGCCCAGCAGCTCCAAAGGCTAGTACACTAACCATTGCGCCAACGAGCCGGTTATGATCTAGTTAATTTTACTCATTCAGTAAACACTCCCTTCTTTTTTTTTCTCCCTTTCGGAGGAAAATATTTTAAATCGTAAAAAAATCTACCCAAAATAGCTACAATATTCTAAAAATTTATAGGAATTTAAGGAATATTTAAGGAAAAGACTTAACTAGAGTTACAGAGAAACTTCAATTGACTCTGCACAAAATTGCAGTCTGGTGTTCCACCTGGAAACTTAACATCAAACCTGAAAAATGTGAATCTATTAACTTTTCCAATAAAAGAGGCAATCCTCCTCATCCCTTTAATATTAACGGAACTTATATACCATCTACACAAAATATTAAAATCCTCGGTGTTCATTTTGCCAGCAACCTTTCCTTTAAAAATCATTTTGAATATATTAAAAAGAAAACCATGCGTAAAATCAATGCTCTGAAATGCATTGCTTCCAACTCGTGGGGTGCCCGCTCTAAACACCTGATTCAAATTGCCAACTCATGCATCCGTAGTTCCCTGGACTATGGCTGCCAGGTTTTTTTCGGAACTAGCAAAACATACTACAATACATTAGAAGTTATCTACAATAGTGCGTTGAGAATAGCTACTGGTCTCCCGCGCTGGACTCCCATCCCCCTCCTCCTGGCAGAAGCTAATGAATCTTCTGTTTTTTCAAGACATCAACTGCTTGCTAAAAATTTTTATTTTAAACAATTCGCTATAGATCAAAACCATTCCCTGGTTGACCTCTTTCAGAGGGCGAGCCTCTCTCAAAGACTCAAAAGAACGCAGTCTCTGGGGAGAATCCTTAGGAACTGTCCTCAAGACTCTGGCGTGGCAGTGGCTGATATTAATCCTATCAATGTCTTTAGCAAAAAACTTAATAAGATTCACGTTCATTTAAAAGATCTGCCCTTTCAAAACAAGGCTCTGCCTGATTCCATTATCCAAATCCTCTTTTTAGAATACAAAAGTAGCCTCGATCCTGACTCTATTATTTTATCTACCGATGCTTCTAAATGTCCTTTTTCAACTAAAATTGCGGCCATTGACATTACTAACCAAACTCCTATTGCTGGCTCTATTGCTCCTCTGTGCTCTGTGTTCTCTGGAGAGGCCTTTGCAATTTACCTCGCAATTAAAACCTTTATCAACGCCAATCACCACTACATTATCCTGTCTGACAGTTACTCTGTCCTTTGTGCGCTCAACCAGCTCAACCATAAGTCTCACAGTGCAATCACTTTCATCAACGAGGAGATCAGTAAGGCTGTGCAACTCTGCAAATCTATTACGTTGATCTGGACCCCGGGTCATAAGGGTATTGAAGAAAATGAGAAAGCTGATCAAGCCGCTAAAAATGCTCCTGCCAATAAAATTATTAAGTGGACTCCAATCGAAGATGTGTACAATCTTCTTCATTCTCAGTACTTCAACGAAAAACCCCAGAAATGGGCTGACAGTAAATACGCCAAGGATTTCTATTTTTTAACAACAATTGATCCTAAGCACTGACTTCTCCCTCCAAATTGGAGATTTGATGTCTTGCTCTCGAGGATCAGAACTAAAACTTTCCCGAGTAATTCCAAACTCCATAAAATGGGGCTTGTCTCTTCGCCCCTTTGTGTTACTTGCAAAACGGAAGATACCATCGACCATATGATTTTGGAATGTAAAAAATTCAATGCAGCTAGAACCAAATTAAGAAACCAACTCGGTATTATGCCCTTATATTTTCCTTGGCTTTTCGACATGACCGAAAACGCAGTGATCAAGACTAAGATTATAATTATGTTTATTAACAACATTTTCCAATCCAGTTGACTCTCCCTGATGTTGACAGTGTTCCTCCAACTCTAGTCTCGAATTCAGTATCCTAAAAACAGGAGCAATGTGATTAAGCAGCCTTGTCTGGCGAGCAAATATCACAATAACTACCCAATTCGCAATTCGCATTGGCGTTTTATTAAATTTTATTCCTAAAAAAATTATGCATAGAATTTTTTGAGGCACTACAGAGACTTCATAACACGCTGTATTTTAATTTATAAAAGCATAACAAGAGCATAAACCAATTTCTGAACCAATACTTCTGCAAAGAGTTAATGTGATTATTAAAAATAACTGCGTTTACAATCAATTTATCCTACAAGAATCCCAATAGTTCTATCAACGATAAATGTCATTATTGCCTTTCTAACACACTTTTCCGAAGATTCTTTCTTGTTCGAACACAATTTATCCTCAGCCCTTTTAAAGCTGATGCGCAGCCGGTTCAAATAATAATTATATCCCCTATGACGGTCATTATATGAGCATCAAAATCGCATCAACGATACTGCCGTGGGTGGTAAACGGCAGTAACTGGCCTCATGACTTGAACCATTGTTCCAAACACTCAATTACTCTAACCCAGTGGTTCTCAACCGGTGGGTCGCGACCCCCTGGGGGGTCGAGAAGGGATCCTAGGGAGTTGCAAAAAGTTATTTTTTTAAATAAAAAAAATATATTTAAGCAACATTTTATACAATAATTTTACAACTAGAATGGAAAAAAAAATCACCATATATTATTTTATTTTATATCTTGGTTAATTTACACTTCAACTTTTTTATGTTATTATTACATAATTTTAATTCAAGTATGGTTACGTTGCAACAAGCTAATGAGAAACTTGTGTTTGTCGGAACTTTTAAAATCGGAACCTTTTAAATTCGT
Organism: Hylyphantes graminicola; assembly: GCA_023701765.1. Classification (NCBI taxonomy): domain Eukaryota; kingdom Metazoa; phylum Arthropoda; class Arachnida; order Araneae; family Linyphiidae; genus Hylyphantes; species Hylyphantes graminicola. Next base: position 15,666,144 of record CM043121.1, on the reverse strand, counting down.
AACATAAATGGAAGTTTTCAAAATTAAATTTCTTAACTTTAGCAGCATAAACATTCAGTTTCTTTAAGAATTCATTAATTTTGTCTTGTGTTTTGATTATTGTTATCTTTCGACAAAAATTCAAAACCTTCCCATGGGACAGCCATTGTAAAATAAAAAAAAACATTTACCCAAATATAATAGTTAATAAAGAGTACAGCATGTGTAGGACAGGGGGAGGGGGGGGGTCGCGAAGTTATTTTGCGGCATTAGAGGGTCGCCACCTACAAAAGGTTGAGAACCACTGCTCTAACCAAAAGAAAGTATACCGAAAGACTTATTACTTCAGAGCAAAAACAGTCCATTTCATTGCTGCAGTTACTGCGGTTTGCCCGTCCACGGTACATCGAAAATGGGTAAAGATAGCTTACACATTTGGTGTAACTTCAGTCTCGCTCTATCGAGTACCGTAACACCAAATTTATTGAGTAGAGTTAGACAAATGAGAAATTTAATCCAAAAAACCGGTGTCAGTATCTCCAGTTTTGTGGAGTAACGTAACAACAAATGTGTGAAATAACTCTACACAGCAGAATTCTTATTTGTGTAACGTTGGACAAATGAGAAATTTACTCCACAAAATAGCTTCAGTAACCTCCCCTTTTGTGAAGTAATGTAACACTAAATTTATGAGATATCGTTACACAGAAAAATCATTTGTTTGTAAAACTTTACTTTAGTAATTTTGTGTGACGTTTCTCCGTAAGATTGAAGAAGGAGGCCTTACCAGTTTTATGGAGTAAAGTTGCACAATACAATTCGCTTTTTTAAGCACATTGCTGCCTTTCATAGTTTACAATAAACTTTCATAATTGAAAAGCTTAGTGGAAGAACGTGCTAAATCACAAAAAAGGATAAAACAAAAAAATGAGCTTTAAAGTTTTTCTTTTTTCATTTAAATAAAAAAAAAAGGTAATTGCGAACGGCAAAAAATATACTTAACTTTAAGTTTAGGAAAGAGGGAATAATATGTTCGTTTATTGACACAAGAATCTCAATTTTTTCGAAAAATGTCACTTAGCGCGTTCTTCCACTATAAGCTCTTCAATTAGCAAGTTAAGTGTTAAAGTGGCAGGCATGTTAGGAGACTTATTCGAGGGACGCATTTGGATTTGTCCGAGGGAAAAAAAATCTTAATATTAAATGATACACTCCCTCTCTCTCAGAAATAACACTTTCATTTTTGACGATTCATGAATCCTCAAGCCTCATTTCGTTAATTTTGAGGATTGTTTCGTCAAACTATCACGTGACTTTTGAGTAAACGGCGAATCCTCACTTTTACGATCGTGATTTGACGATTCTGTATCTTGATTTTGAGGAAATTGAATCTCATTGTTGTACTCACATGCTCAAAAATGACGAAATATTTCTTTAGATTAGACGACGTTCAAATCCTACTAAAATGACGATTCAAATTTCCTCACTTTGATTAAACGAAAGCTCGGGCATTTGCCAGTAACGGAATCGTCAAAATTAAGGAAAATTTCGTCGTTTTTGAGCATTCATTTCTTAGAGTGTATGTCTCAGATGGAGTTAACAGAATATATGCGAGTTGTGCAATTGATAATTTTTTCTAAAAAGAATTTTTTTTTTAATTATCTTTTTTTTTTGTGTGGTGCTTTTTTGTTCGTACCTTAAAACCAAATCGAGGTTTTCGACTCAATATTTCTTCCAATACTAAATATTTTTTACACGGGTTACCAACATCTTTTCATATTTGATATTTTTCAACACCAAAATTCTTTGTTTCTTGCCTGTAATTTTTTTATTAAAAATCACAATAAAAAAGGTGGTATTTATGTTAGTCTTATTTCTAAGAAACGTATTTTTCAATTGAAAATGTTCCATTAATTTTGTTTTCTATTTTATAGCAGTTCGAGTAAAGTTGAGTTAAATAGTTGTAGCTAAACTAACTAAATTTAGAAATTTCGAATTTTTCATCACGGCCCTTAAAGCCTTATTTATAGGAAAATTAACACATTTATACAGCTTGAACTCAAATTTATAGTTGCGTTGAGTGCCATGTTAGGTGTAATTTAGTAATAGGGATTGGCTTGGCTAGTAGAAATCTTTTAACAGTCTGAAATTGTCTAATGACATTTAACTTCTAAACATTTCTAAAATATAAACTGAAATTTTATAAATTTAAGATTGTAATACTCTGGCAAAAGCTATCACCCTTTGGCATAGCTGGAACCTAAATAGCATGATTTTTTTTAAACCCTGCATCCTTTTCATTTATACACTCTTAAAACAAAAGAGTGAAATCCACTCCAGTTGGAGAAGTGCATTTTCGACATCCTAAAGGCATGCATATTTTCTCAGACTGAGTTAAAATCACTCGTTTGGAGTGATCCTGTCGGAGGTTTAACACACAAAGGATCCACTCTAAAAGGAGAAGTTCATTTTCCAGTCTGGAGGAGTGAAATCCACTCAGACTGAGTTAAATTCGGAGTGTTTGTTAAAAGAGTGTTCACTCTTTTAATCATTAGATTTCCATAAATTATGTTCACTTTATTTTCCTACATCGAGACTCTTAAATTAATCACCAAATTAAAAAAAAAACTCTCTTAATTAGTAAAATTAAGGTGCAGTTTAGTAATAGGGTTTGGCTTGGTTTATAAAAATCTTTTAACAGTCTGAAATTTTATCTAAATCATAAAACTTTTAATTTACCTATTAACATTTAACTTTTAAGCATTTCTAAAATATAAACTAAAATTTTATAAATTTAAGATTATAATACTCTGTCAAGAGCTATAACATACTGGCATAACTGGAACCTAAATAGCATGATTTTTTTTCAACCTTGCATCATTTTCATTTTTAAACTCTTTTAATCCTTAGATTTCCATAAATTATTTTCACTTTATTTTCCTCCATCGAAACTCTTACATTAATCACCAAAAAACTCTTAATTAGTAAAAAGCAATTGAGATGAACACTTTACAAAAAAAATATAGCTAAACATGTTTGGCTAACCAAAGGATAATTATTTTCTTTCGCAATGCAGTATTCATTAATGCAAAAAATACAGTTCGTACCCCATTGGAATAACTAATAAGGATTCGGTATCCTCAGAGAATACAGAGTACCCGAATATCCCCTGATCTCATCAAACTAAACCACTTAATTTTGAAATAGAGACATTTTTTTTTCATGAAAAAAGAGAAACTCGATTTGATAAAATACATTAATTCCTTCTTCCCATAAGAGAATTAACGGCTACAAATATCTAATATTGTATTTCCTGAATTTTTTCGACAACAAAAAATGTCGGAAGGCTTAATGAAATTAGAGTTTTTTTAGTAATTGTCTCGCAATCAACTGTAGCATAGGACACAGTATTTGATTAGGCGATCCCAGCGTCCCCCAGCGGGAAGTAAATGAAGTTGCCACGGAACGTATTTAAGAATGTATTCATTTTTTCTTTGTCTTGCATTTGAAGATAGAAATTCAATTGCTAAAAGACTTATTTTCTTTAAGTTATTTGAAATCGTTAATTTAATGGCACTTAAAATCATTTGGTGTTTTTCTTTTTTTTTAATTTGGGGCATTTACATGACATTTATTTTTTGTTAAAATATATTTAAAATTGATATCTTGTATCTTTATTCTATAATGAGTTCAGGCTAAGTATCTTTTTCTAACTATATAATTTTCGATCATTTTATAGCATTGTAAAAAGTAAAAAAAAACTAGACTATTTTTATAAGATAAACAGGTAACGGAATAATAGTTTCTGAACTGAATTTACACGCTAAGAAATTCTGAAGACTCTTCACAAAAAACGTAAGTAAGTAAAGCTTAAGTGCTACAGAAGGAAAAGTTTGTGACTACATTCGCTGTAGTTGGATAAGATAATATTGTATCATTGTATTGTTTCGCATTGCACGAGTTATTGATATATTCATTGAATTGGCTTGTTCCAGGTGACTTATTTAAATATCATTTTTCATTCCCGTCCTCCTTCAGTCAATGTTCTGTTCCCAGGTAATATCGATTCCCGGACAATAATTCCAGAAGGTTAACACATGACATCAGTTCCACATGACATGTCATGTTCAACTGCTCAATTCCACGTGACATGTCATGTTCAATTGCTCAATTCCACATGACATGTCTTGTTCAATTGCTCAAATCCACATGACATTCTTGTTCAATTGCTCAATTCCACATGACATGTCATGTTAAATTGCTCAATTCCACATGACATATCCTGTTCAACTGCTCAACTCCACATGACATGTTTTGTTCAATTGCTCAATTCCACTTACCATGTTCCCACATGACATCAATTCTATTACAAACCACAATGAACCAAGAATGAAATCAACGCCGCGGGAACTGTTGCCAACGACAACGTGCCCATTAACTGAAATAAACCTTTGTCAAAACAAATGCAGTCGTCTGACATGGTGTCTGGGCAGCCAATTTGGTCTGATATCTGGCCTTCTAGGGGGCGTTACTTCGATTCCCCGCCTGGGAGTGGCGCTGCCCGGAGCACCAGGTTAATGAGATTAATTAATCCCTACTTTTTTTCCCTTTTGTGTCCCGTGGGCGTAACTTTGGGTAAATGCTTGGGTGTTAGGTTTGCGGCCACTGGGGATGGTTTGTTCTCATTTTAACTTGTCATTTTGAAAGGAACTAAGATGCCTTTAGCTTTCAAGGTGGAATAAGATCAAATGACCACGGGTCCCCAAACCAAAGTGCCTCTGTGTTAATGGGAGTCGGATGGTTCTATCTCGCTCATGTTAATTTTACTAACTTTAGGAAAAAATTTCTATGGAAACTATATGAGATATCATCCTAAATTATTTATGGTTTGTTTCTTACATATAGCTCTTTTGATTCAAATTGAGAATTTTCACAGTTTAAAAGATACTTTTACAGTGATTTGTTTAAAATATGTTTTAAAAAAACCCAAAAAATCCTATTTAAAGTTGTATAACTTTTTTCTAGCAGAGATATTTAAAATTCCTCAGTTTAACACAAAGAGCTATTGATGGGAAAGAAATAATATTTAAAAAAAACCACGCTGATATTTTTAATAGTTGCTGATAAGAATGTTTCTAACTGTTGAAAAATCTTATATTTCAGGAAACGTTTAAGAAAAGTAAGGCATAGGTTTGTTCTGATACAAAGAGTTTCTTAAAAATGTTTTTAAAAAGCAAACCGCTAAACAGAAATCGATATTTCTCATCTTAAATAAAATCTATAGATATTCAGATTAAGAATAAAAGAAAGAAAAAAGAAAATCGATATTTTTGACAAAAACACAAATCCGACTTTAATTAAGGGGGAATAAGATTGAATGACCATGGGTCTCCAAACCAAAGTGCCTCTGGGTTAATACAATGAGGAAAAAATTAATTTTTTTAACCATATTTCTCCAACTTATTGGATATTTTTAGTAACGGATTTTTGTATATGAGTAAATGTATAAATGTAGGGTAGACTAACCAGTGAATGAACGTTTAAGACGTCACGTTCGCCAGTGAATGAACACCAGAATATAATGACTAGGACAGCCAACCATTGTCAGATAGCTTCCTACTACATGGGAGGAAGTCAGTGTTGTCTATCCATATAGTGGAATGATTTTCAATCCTTATTTTTTTTAAATTATATTTACCAAATGTTCATTCACTGGGGCCTGTTCACTCACTGGTCAGTCTACTCTATATGAGTTATAGGGCTCTATAATCTCACTTTCAAAAATAGTTCCGAATATTTTTTTTTCTAATTTTCAATACATAATTGTACAAAAAATATTCAAACCGATTTCAAAAGCAGGTTTATAGAGCTCTGTAAAGCCTCGGTTTCCTCGGAGTCCGTCAACAGATTTAAGCGGTCGGACAAGTGCGGTGAGTAACGTCATACACACTACTGACGTTGATTACGCTAGAGTGGCTTCCTAGGGAGCGTTGCCGGACAACTCCACACGACCACCAGATTGAGTTGCTGTTGAGTGCGTTGGGGAAATCCTGATGACTACGTTTTTTACTGTTGTCTGTTGTGTGGTGTGCTTGCCAAAAAGTCAAAATTTGAGGAAATGACGGAAGGCGAGAGTTGTTTTACGCTTGCCGAGGCAAAAATGCTAATTGATTTTGTGAGAAATCACAATAACCTAAATTTTCCATTTTTTGACATGCAAAGACGAAAACCAAAACAACAGCAGAGTTGAGTTGAGTGAGTTCGCCAGGTTTCCAGTTTCGTGTCAACGTAACGTTCCGATGAAGCGGTGGCCGTTTTACAGCTCGGAGAGTGACGCGTTTAATAGCGATCGCATTTTTCTGGCGACAGACTCCGAGGATACCAAGGATTAAGTCAGCTCCGCATATAATCGGTGGGTTTTCAGAGGTATACCGGGACACGATCGCGTGACCTTCCGATTCCGAGACCGAGATCTTAACCACTAAGCTTCCCTCAGCCCTACTTTTGATGTATTAAAAGATTTGAACTTGTCAATATGAACCGTCAAGGAAATTCAATGAAAAATATATTCAAGCACAGCTCATGACAATATGCCCTGACAAAAAATTGGGTGCGGTTGCTTTGAAGAGGGGTCACTGGATTTTCTTGGTGTTTTTTTAATTATTATTTAGTTATGTCTATTTATTTTTGTGAATAAATAAAAAATATTTTAAGTCAGTTGACATAATTATTGTGCAATAATTTAAGTTGATATGATTAGTTCAATAAAATAGAGCGGAAGGGGGGGGGGGGGGATTGAGTTGTAGTTTACGCTATTGAACGACACAGTATCCCGTCTAAGGTCAGGGACGAATATGATATATGTAATCAATATTTTATTAATGTAAGAAAAAAATATCACACTCTTTGATGCCTGTCAATACCAAGTTTTTTTTTACTTATAATAAACTTAAGTGAAATATAAGGTAATGATATTTTCGAGATGAAGGCGTTTCAAGACCTGAAATATCCCCACCCCCCCATTCAAGATTTTATTTAAAAAAGGTTTGAAATCAATTTTTAAAGCCAAAATATATAAAACAAATTTCTTTTAAGGGAGAATGGGCATGTTGGATCACTGGTATCCAAAGCAAAGTGCATCAGTGTTAATCTAATGGAGAAAAATATTTTGTGTGCCACATTTGTCCGACAGTATTGAATATTTTTACGAACGCATTTTTTAATGTGATAAATGTAGCTGACTTACAGGTCCCGACAATTCCACTTTTAGAAATTGGTTGGAATATTTTATTTTTTTATTTTTAATAAATAATTTTACATAAAGTATTCGAAGCAATTTTAAAAAGTAGGATTATAGAGACCTGTAAGTTGTCTACATTTATTATTTAAAAAAAAACCTATAAAAATATTCAATACAACCGGAGAAATGTAGCAGAGAAAAAAGTTTTTTTCCCATTGGATTAACAATGAGGCACTTGAGTTTGGAGACCCGCGGTCTAACACACCCCATTCCATTTAATAATGTTTTTTCTTATTAATATTCCTCTTAAAAATATTTTTTCTTTCTTTTTCCAAAAATTATTTCCAGGAAATTCCAACAATAGCAGTAATATTTTCCCCTTGAAATTCTCTCTCTCTTTTTTTTTTTTTAAAGTGCACTCAACCTAGTTTTCAAACACCGATTAGCCATTCATTCAACCTTACAAACTTCCATGTTCCCGATTCACATCCAGGGTCAATCAAAAACAAACACAACAGCAACGGAACTAACCATTAAAACTAAAGCCGATTGTTTTCATAGCAAACTATACATGTTCCAGTGTCCACCAATCCACCATACGCCAGTTAGGTCCTTTATTACATCAAATAAAAAAACTGATCAGTTTAAGTCACAAGGGGGAGAAGAAATAGATAAAAAAAGATAAGAAAAACACCGTCTTGTTATCTTGCGAGTCAAGAAACAAAGATTAGATTTCAAAAAAAGAAGATAATAAGAAAAGAAGAGAGCTTATGCCACTGGAGAAATTGGATAATCCAAGAAGACATTGAATTCCTTTTTGCCGAGAAGAGTTAGAAGGTCAGAGGAAGGTAGGGCTGATCGGGGCGAAACACAGTGAAGCGGTTTAAGAGCATAGATATCATAGCTAAAGTATTGGTAGATCACGTGACCTTCAATGATATCGACGGGACGCGCATGGACCAGAGCTGGAGGGCCATGGGGCCAGAGTTACCACCACATTAAGGAAAAAATACTACAAATGAATACTATTCATGTATGTTACTCATGCTAACATCAAAATGAAAACAAAAATTTGAAAAGAAAATGCTATCTATCTAGTTATTTAATTATACAATTTTGAAGTTTTAGAAAGCCAAAAATATGCAGCAGAGGGCGAAACTATTCGAAAACTTTATCTAATAATAATTAAATAACCGGATGTTATTTTCTTTTAATTTATGCTATGATGATTCACATACCAGGTGAAAATGGGATAACATGGCAAACAAATTCTTTTGCAAAAGTTGTGATTTCAAAACTAATGTATTAGCTCTATGGGACAGACAGTCCCTCTTAACCCGACATAACGTGAATGCTTGGTTTTAGTTGAATTAACGTCACCTAGAGAGCAATTGCATGGCGATGGTCTTCGTACAGTTGAAACTACACTGCTCAAAACAATTAAAGGAGCACATTTAGTACTTTTGTTTACCCTTTCATTTTCAACTTCTTATTTTAATTATAAAAATCTAAGATTTGTGAAATAGATTCATTATGCATCCAGAATGAATTGGTAAAAAAACAGGAAAAAAATATTAATTTTTTAACTAAAATTTAAGGAGGGAAATATTGGATTCATAAATTTTGAATAAATTATAAAAATTATTATTCCAACACTTTATTTGTAAAAAAGAGGTAAAATCAATTTTTAAACATTTAAGAATGCAAGAGTGAAGAATTTAGGGTCAATTTATTTCCTAAAATTTTTTGGGATGGAATTTTATTTTACCATATTTTTCATATTTTCATTTAATTAAAACAAAACATTATTTAATTCTTCAAAAGGCATTATTCTTCCTTCTAATGGGTAAATAAGTGCGAACTCAACTCAGCGAGACAAAAAATGGGAAAACTGATGATACGAAATGGAATCATTGGGGGTAAAAGAGTTTAAACCACGCGTTCCTCTAATTGTTGTGAGCAGTGTAGTAACGAGGAGGGCTGGGATAGCCTAATTGGCAGATTCTTATACTGGCTTATCTAAGGTTGCGAGTTCGAGCCCTGCCCGCCGAAGACCCCCGTGTACGCTAATGGTGACTGGGGCATGTTAAATTCCGTCGTGGTCACAAAGTCCTCCAAGTTCCTATACCAAATCAATACCACTGGGGGTGACAAGCCAATTCTGGGCCTCTGTCTCCAAAATTAGATTTATCCACTTACATGAAGTAGTGCTGCCCTCTATTGAAATAACTATTACAATGGATTATGACTAGTATGAGCACGCCTCGAGCGAAGCAATAAACCAGGCAAACACCTTAGCCGGCACCACTGAACTGAACTAAAACTCTGGAATTAGCATCCTATGAAAGGAGCATCCCAGCTGGTTAAGCCTATTTTTGGGTCACTTGGCGACAGTTTTAGGGAGAATATGTGCCACATTTGGCATGAATTCGCCGATCACAATTGACACTAGACTTAACAGTTTGCATTGGATATTGTAGGCACAAGCCTAAACAATCGCCACATATTGTCCCTAAAGCTGTCGCCAAGTGACCAAAAGTAGGCTTCACCAGCTTTTCATAGGATGCTCCTTCCAAAGTTTCAGTTCAGCTCAGTGGCCGGCACCATTGTAACAGTACAGAGGCATCGTACATGGCGTTAAACCTGTGAGATATCCTGAGATTTAACGAGCTCTTGTGACCGTCTGAAGATTTGCTTTCAGTTGAATTATTCGGCGATTGCCTTCATAATTTCAAACAACGGTTAAAAGTGACGAGGCTAACACTTGAGCTGGCACCCAACGCAACTATATATGTATGTGACTTTGAACAATCCACAGGTATCACGGGCTCTTGTGTCCCAGTGTACTCGGAGTATTTTTGCTTGAATTTGTCTGCATTTTCCGTTTATAGATAAGCATTGTGGACAACCGGGAATCGATCAGAGCCAAAGAATGATCAAGCGTTACCGATAGCATTATGTTTCATAGTATAATCTTTTCCGGCTGCCGATTTCCAGCCTCCATTAGGAGCTTTAACACAGTCAATAACGCCTCGTAATTTAGAACACTGGTCAAGTGACGAGGTCGACACTTTTTGGTTTTATGCTTTAATATTCAGATACAGTAATTAACCTTTCGAGGAGAGTGGTGTAAGATGTCCTTTTCAAACCTCCCCACACTTTTCCATGGAAATTTCTTATGGAATTCCTATTATAAAGTCCCATTCCCAATAAGCCAAATCACCCAATTTAGAATTGTAGTTTATGAATTGGAATATATATATTTGTTCGAATATTTGTGTTATATTGACAAACATATCCATAATATCTGAAAAAAATGTTTTTGGCAAACAAAAATCTAGATCTTATAGTGTTAAAATAAAAAATAAAAAAGTGAAGGCTTGTCATTAGTTTGTAGATTGAAAAACAATAACTAAGCAAAAAAAAATCCAATATATATATTTCCTTTTAACTTTTAAACTCTTTAAGTTGCAACACAGCAACAAACAATTGGCTGTTTCAGGTGATGTGATAGATTCTTTTACGTAATTTCATTCGATAGGTGCTCCCGATTACTGCTCTGTTCCATTTGTAACACTTATTTACCAATAAAAAATTCCAATATTAACACTTCTGCTGTCACTAGAACTAAAGATCTGAAACCTGCAAATTAGCCATGCATTTGTTTGGGTGCATTGTTCATCGATCAATAGCTTCACTTAGTAAAAGGCGTTTTCTCATTTTCCGACCACACAGCATCTCTACCCCACTCTAGCCTCTTCGAATTGGCGGCCAATTTGGCCGTGGTCTTGCGGTCGAGGATTTTGGATGTTTCCTTGAACTTCAATTACTGTTCCCTATCCGCGAAATAAAAGAAAAACACTAACTAACTGCGAACTAACTGTAACTGTGACAGAAAGATTTTTTTCTCCGAAGTTTAGGTTTTCATTGATTCTCTTGTAGTTGGCTTTCTCGTGTTTACTTGGAGTTGATAAAATTGCTTTCTCAGGTAGCGCTTACACTTGGCAGATTGAAGTGCTATGTTAGAGAAGTTACCACATTAGGCTAGGTTTGAATTATTGTCGCACTAGAAATGCACGAGGGCTATTGGGGACTAGAGTCGTACTTTAGAACCACAGTCAAGTGACGAGCCGACACCCGAATAGGAAACCAACACAACCGTTAAGGGCAAAATCGTACGCAACGTTAGGACCTTGTAGGATATTTAACGTGCACTCCCTTACAGGAGGTATTATTCGTCGTACATTTTTGGCTGCACGGGCCGTTTACAGGTCGGCAGTTATTTGGTCGATGCTCGGACCCGAACCTGGGACCTTTTGCATACTATGCGAGGGCCTAACCGACTGCGATCCCCTGCCCAGAGGGAAGTTACTAGTTTTGTAAGTTCTGTTCTCTTATATAAATATTAAATTCTATAAACGAACGCATTATTGAATTATTCAAGGGTCTTTAGAGTGATGCAGTTTTATAAACACATAAACATTGATGTAACCACAGTTAATTCAAATTCATATTTAAAAAAAAAATAAAGATGTTCATTCTGCCGTGGGCAAGTTAACTGCAGTTACCTCCATAATGACTTGGACCATCGTTACAAGCACTCAATTACTCAAACATACTGGACATATTTCTATTTTTTTAGATCAAAAATGGTACAATTCATTGTTGCGATTACTGCAGTTTACGTGCCCACGGCAGCATGTACAGTGTATTTACAACGTCCATGAAATTTATAAAATATTTTTTAATTCATAAAAAAAAACTATGTTGCGTGATCAAATGAACTTACTCCAGAAACTGTCCAAAGGACATTATTGAAAGTAGAAGGTTTACCTCAAAGGAAATTTTCGAGAACAAGCGTCAAAAAGTATGCTTTGGTCAGATATGATGATGATGATGTCGTGTCCATGGATAAAGATTATATGGGACCGAAGGTCTCTTATACTGCTTCAGCGATCTGCAGACAGTGGTCCTCATAAAGGTCTTCATAGGGCGAGTTGGTGATTTGCTGCAATTTTGAAAGGATGGCTCGACAAGAGAAAAGATGTTTTGAATCCATTTCCGAGTCGGGGTAGTTCCTGCAGCTGGAGTATTTCCTAGTCCCATCTTTTTAGTTTGATATGATGGTGTCAGATATAATCAGAGCCGGATATCTAAATAGGCTAAGTAGGCTGTAACCTAGAGTGGCAAATTTTTCGAGCAATTAAAGCGGCATTCGAAATAAAAAAATGAATAAAAAAGAAACTAATATTTTTAAGGAAAAAAAAACAAATAATTTACATTAATGTGTAAATCGTAACGTATATATAGTAATAAGATTTAGTAGTAAACATGGAAGCTATATGGCAATTGCACTCTCCCCCACTAATTCTGAAATTGAAAGATAAATATTAGAACAGTTTAAAAATTCACCTACTATTTCGCTTTCGATTTAGGGTGTACATATATGATTCTAATATGTAGAAAGAAAAAATAGTTAAGAAAACTTTATCTGGAGGCAAAGCGATCGTAGCCTACAGGCGGCAAATCTTTAAATCCGCCCCTGGACATAATGATTAATCCAGATATGGAAATAACTTATTACAAACTCTTAATGCTGCGTAAACCAATGGTAAAGCGAATAGGGCTAATAACAGACGGTCCCCGGATACCGATTCATACGGAAGACTAACTGAGTGGTGTCGGTGGAGTATTTGATGGTAATAAAATCCATGGTCTGGCAGGTCAAGTGAATGTTCAATTTTAAAAATAGAAACGGGATTAGAAAAACTTTCTTAATCCACAGACTCATGCTCAAATCGCTGAGGTACACTGCAAACAAAATTCTTGGCGTTTTGCATATGTATCAGATAAACAAGCATTTTTCTTTGTCATGTTTCCATCGCTTCTTGATAGGTATTTAAGGTTAATTTTCAGGTTTTCACCATCACCGTAATAAAAATCATTTAATGAACATAATTTTGAACAAATGGATCGAATGCATCTGACTCAACAAGCACGAGTGGCACACAGTTATGGAATTGTACAAAGAGTAAAAATGAAGCCGAATCCGAGCAATATGTAGTATAAAAGCCAGTGAAAAAAAAGTATTGGCACCATTTCCTATAGAAATTTTGTGTACTATAGGCAAGAAATGTCAAAAACTATGTTTTTTTTACAGATGGGAAAACCTGTGTGTTTGCCTTCGGATTTTTAGACATTTTCAGGGAAGTTAATGGCTTCATAAGATATTGTTTCATAGTCAGTGGTAACGTTAAGTCATACATTCTAGGAAAACTGCTAGAAAAAATTATGCAAATTTAGTTTTAAAATGTTTTCAGGAACGTTTATCATTTTGTTTTTACAATGCAGAAATAGGGAAGTACACCTGCTGCAAATTCTGCAAATTGTGTTAATTAAAATGCTAAACTGGGTTAACTTCTACAAAATCGCACTTTCTTTTGGTTTAACAGTGTATTGTGAGACAAATTACCAGATAGGTAATTCCTCGCACAAGTTCACCGAAACCACAGATATCATAGTTAAATAATTAGATTGACAGATCACTTGACACCCCAATGCTAACGACGGGACGCTCATGGAGACGGAAATTGGAGGGGTATGGGTTGAGGGGATGGGATACCAATGTTGCTACCCCATTAAGGAGAAAAGTGCTAATAAAAAACATTTAATTCTAAAATTTCAAAAAAATACCATAAAAATACTAGCTGCATTTTGGAATATTTTTAGTGACTTTAAAAAAAACGTGAAAACCATTTCTAATATTTTTACAATATTTTTTTTTGTTTTAGAACTAAATGGCACTTTTTGGTCTATGGTATTTAGTATTTTTCTCCTTAATGTGGTGGCAACACTGGCTCCATTACACTCCAATTTTGGTCTCCATGCGCGTCCCGTCATTAGCATTGTAGGTCACGTGATCTGCCAATCTAATACTTTAACTATGATATCCATGACTAAAACAAACTTTACCCTAACACAAAGAAAGCAGTTCTTTAAAAGAATCTATTAGATATGAAACAACTACATTATCTACATTATAAATAGCAACAACGGGTATTGAATTCATGAAACAATGAATACACGAAACCCTAGGGAGTCAATTAAAAATTATTTTAACCAAAATATTTTCCGTTTCATCCCGCTGCGTCATCCTACTTGAAATACTTATGCAACAATTTTAAGGCTTGGTATTAGCGTTAGTTATTTATACTGTTAGAAAATTTTAAACTTTAAAAAATATTATCCCGTTTAAATGCTATTCTATAACCTTTTAGATTTGAGTATTTTTATTTCAAGTTCATGTATTAGAGGATGTAATTATAAAATTGCAGTCATTATCCTTATCCCTTTAGTTTAGATTTTTTCAACTCAAAAACATATATAGTACTAACAAAATTAAAAAAGCGTAGTTGATATTAAATTACTCGAACGACTAAACGCGTTTTTTAATAACGGAAAAGTAAATCATAAAAATAATAAAACATGATGTTGCTATCTAAAAATTGTATTTAAAAATTAAAGATACTGGCAAAATGCTACTGGTGGATTTCATTTATTAGCAAATTAAAAACTGACTCGAACATATTATAAAATATAAATATTGTTTTAATCTTTATTTTTTTCATCTGATAAGGTATAAAAAAATGTATTCGCTTGAATACATTTTAATATTAATTTTCGTCCGTATCAAAAAGAAATTATGAATCTTTAATATTTTTCCGTTTCAAATGTGCTTAATAATTGGGATAAAGCAATTTTTTTGTTTATTTTCTACTAGCCGTAAAAAAACATAATGTAAATATACTTAGAAGTAAAGCGCTAATTTAATTGTTTAACAAGTTTCTTTGAAAAAAAAAAGAAATGATAATTTTAAATTGTTGATGCTTTCAAGAAATATTTTTTTGGTTCTGTAAATCGAACTGTGGATTTTTTTCTGTTTTCGATCATTCTGAAATTTTGAAAAATTATGTCATATTAATTTAACAAACTTGACAAAAAAGAAGTTGAAGGAGCTATGAGTTTCTATAATAAAAGTTCTTTTAAAAAACATATCTAACCCTATTAAGAGATTTGCAAAAATGCAATTCATTTTTCTTTATTGTCTTTTCACTAATTATTCACAATATAATTCATTTGCTAATTAATATAATTTACTGTTTTTTATGAATTGTTATAATCTAATTCTTTTAATAATTTGTTAAAATAACAAATTTTAAGAGATAGAATTAATTTTGTTCGATTAAATTTACATTTTCGCACACAAAAAAACCCTATTTGAACAAAATATACAAAATTGCATGCGTAAAAAAACACTTTTATTATTGCTAAAATTGGCTAATAATATAGTAAAATTAAAATTTGTATAAGTGGAATAATTTAAAATTAATATAGTAATTATACAGCCTAATACGTCTCCATTAGACTCACTTGACTCACTAATTATAACTAAGAGCGTTTTGCAATTAGTATTGGCGTCGTGAAAGCCTCGTTTGATGGATCAGTTTAGGGTTAGAGGCGACAACATATTAAGGAGAGAGTAATAACTTAATTTCAAAATGACATCTCACGTTTGTTTATTGCTTTAGAGTGCGTAATAGAGATTAATACACCTGGGGTTGGGTGTTAACATGGGAAGTTATTGGGTGAATTTCAGTTAATTGTTGGTTGGAATATGGTGTTTGATAGATTAATGATTCGATCTGAACCCCTTTATATTAATTCAAAGAAGAACCCTGGTCAAGTAATGAGGTTGACAATTAAGCGGGGGTCATCGTAAGGAAGACAGAAAAGAACCATTTTATAGAAAATTTATATTCTACAAGTTTTGCATTCACAAAATCACTGGGAAAAAGCTGAAAAGAATGTATTGTTGGATGAAAATAGCCCTTTTTTAAATTTCTGAAAATTTAAACGTTTTTCATGGAACTTATAAGAAACTTATTTTTGATTAGTGTATTTTAAAGGAAATTATATTTTAGTCTAATGAATTAATATTTTGATTGATAATGGTACAGTAAAATTAAAATAATAAGTGGAATATTTCAAAATTAATATAGTAATTATACAGCCTAATACGTCTCCATTAGACTCACTTGACTCACTAATTAACTAAGAGCGTTTTGCAATTAGTATTGGCGTCGTGAAAGCCTCGTTTGATGGATCAGTTTAGGGTTAGAGGTGACAACATATTAAGGAGAGAGTAATAACTTAATTGCAAAATGACATTTTGCGTTTGTTTATTGCTTTAGAGTGCTTAATAGAGATTAATACACCTGGGGCTCGGTTGTTAACATGGGAAGTTATCGGGTGAATTTTAGTTAATTGTTGGTTGGAATATGGTGTTTGATAGTTTAATAATTCGATCAGGAACCCCGTTATCGCGAAAACTTTAATTGAAAAAGGAGCTCTGGTCAAGTATTGAGGTTGACACTTGAGCGGGTAACTAAAGGAACTGCGAGCGACATCGTATGCTAGCGCCGTTCGTTACTATGGACTCTCGTACTACGTGCCTGTGTTACATTTCCTCATGAGGAACACACAAAAGAACCATTTTACAGAAAAACTGTATTCTACAAGTTTTTCATTCACAAAAACCTTGAAAAAATCCCTGGGAAAAAGCTATAGGTTAAAAAAAATTATCGTTGTGTGAAAATAGCCTTTTTTTATGTTTCTGTAAATGTAAACGTTTTCCTTGTAATCTAAGTATATAATAACAAAGTATAACTTCTTATACTTTTAAGTTTTGATTCCTTGCAAGAAGGCTAAAAACATTTCAATATTTCCCTAAAAGATATCAATTACCATTACCTACAAATAAGTAATGGTATCCTTTTATCTTATTCGAAACCAGTAATTACGTCCTTCAAAAAGTTATCATCATGTGTCAACTTTCAGCCTAGTGCGAAAATTCTCTTGACACAGTCTAACAATTAACTACAATTTAAGTAACTTAATTTTTTGTCTGCGACTTCTCGAGAAGTGCGAAGTCATAAATAAAGAATTTAATTCCACAGCTTGGATGTCGCGGACAGCTTTAATAGATGACCTCTAGCGGCAGTAATCCGCGTTAAATGTCTGCCACAGGCCTGAAACCTCATTTTTGTCAGTGGTCTCACGTCGTGGAACCTTCGGAGGTCAGAATGCAATGAAGATGCAGTCTTTTTCAAAACCAATGCTAAAACTGGTTCTCCAGGTGAAGCCTTCGCTACTTCCAAAATACGCCCAAACATACGTTGGCGAATTATTTGGCGCTGTTCTAACTTTTAAGGTTCGTTCAACTTTTTTGCCAACTTCAACCACAGGAATTTAAAAATTATCCCAGTTTATTTTTTTTTATTATCTTGATTAGCTCCCTTGCATGGTAAGTAGACAATCAATATGGTCAAAAAGGGAAAGTCCCTTGGACTAAGTCTCTCTGTGTATGCCGAACTATAAAATTTGTGTTAATCAATCTATTGAAAATGGCAACGTCAAGTAAGACAGGCACATTTTGTACTGGAAAATTGATGAACTGATTTAAATCTTTTATGACAGCCTGCCTTTTAGATTTTTGACGACCAATACTCAAAGATTAAAATTGATTAAATTTTTTCACAAACCACATAAGTCACATTGTTTTTTAAAATCGAGTTAACAAATTTCTCCTATGTAAACACGCATTATGTAAAGAGTCCTGTTATTTCAGTACACTGCAAAAAGCAGTGTCTCAATTTCAGCACAAATGATGTCTGAATTGAGTTTTCAGACACTTTGGGGTCTTAATTGAACACTCTTTGAAGTATTCTCTCATGTATTTTAGACACTATAGTGTCTTAAATATGTTTCAGACACTGTAGAGTCTGACTTTTGATGTAAATGTCTGAAATTTAGACACTTTCAAATTCAGACATTTTAAATCAGACACTTCATGCCATGCAATTCAGACACTTGAACTTAGAATTTTTTGAGATGAAGCGCAATTTAATTTATAAGTAAAACAATTTTTTTTCACTTGAATTTGTTAATTATAATAATATTATCTATTCAAAATTCAATTTATTTGATAAATAATTTGATATGCCACCAAAAAAAATCATTTACTTGTATTTTTTTAATTTAATAATTACCTAAATTAAATCGAAAAACTAAGAATATATTTCATTTTTTTGATTACTAAAATTATTATTCTTCAATTTAACTATTTTTGCAATGTTTCTTAACGTTCCTCTCCAAGCACTCTAGTGCGACTTTATTTAAATTAAACTCAGTTGGAAACTCGACTTATTTTAAAAAAATTCATTAAAAACTAATTAAACCAAATTTAATAATTAAAAGTTGGTTTATAATTGGATCTGTATTGCGATTTCAAGCGAAATAAGATTTTGAGATTTTGTCATTTCGCGGCTGTCTTTTTGTTATGCAAGCACACGGCTTTAGGTATTTTCCTTCTCTTTAAAATATGAGCGTAAATCACTATTAAAGCTATATTACTATAAAAGCAATAATTACTCGCTATTATTCACTAGCTTTTAACTTAACAGATGGTTTGATTTCAACATGATTGATTTTGATTAGTTGACGGAATAATATTTTATATAAGCAACCGCATCGTGAAGAAATGTCAACGGCCGTACCATGTTGAAAATACCGGTTAGCATCCGATCACCGAAGTCAAGCAACATCGAAAGTGGTCAGTATTTGGGAGGGTGACCACCTTGGAACACAGCGTGACGTTTTGGCTTTAATTTTAATATAGTTATGTTGTATATGGTGTCTGAATTTTAGACACATTATATGTCTGAAAAATTTAAGACGCCTTTTGGTGTCTGAATAATGTGCACCCTGTTTCAGACGCTTTTTTGTCTGAAATCAAGACATTTCTGTTTGCAGTGTAGTTTGCGCTGCCATGGGAAGTAACCGAATATAGCGTTTAGGGGAGAAGCCCTATTAGTCGAATTGCTATTAGAAAGGGTATCCGGACAAAACCGCGAAAGGACAAAACCGCGCGGACAGAACCGCGCGGTCAAAACCGCGAAAGGACAGAACCGCGAGCGGACAAAACCGCGAACGGACAGAACCGCGAAAGGGCGAAACAGAGAATGCAGATATATGAAAGCTTGAGAAATATTAGAACTTGATAATGCAGCAGTAGCTGCATTTTGCGATCAGTGGTAAATTGAATCAATCTCTTAATTTTATCCTGTTTTTGTTTTATAAAATTTATTAACTTTGTACATTAAAACCACCGCTTCATTGAATCAAACCGCAATTTTTTAAGTTTTTTTAACTGTTCAAAAATACTGTTAATTTTTTGTTCACCGCGGATAAATATTTTTTTAAGTTATAGTTTATTTTTAATCCCGCTGTCCTACAAATGTGAATTTGCCTGTGATACTGGATAAAATGGGTAAATCAAAGTGCGGAAAGTCGGTTATCATAGAGATTTGCGAAGGGGGAATAATTGTAATCAAATTAGCATTTTGGTGCTGACAGCACTGAATAACTATATGTGCCTACTTAAGTTGATACTCTATCAATTTTATTTGCTATGCTTTTTGGAAAGGTGTCCGTAAGGGTATTATCAAACAGTTTTTAGTGCAGAAACACGAATTTCTAAAGAACCTGCTAAAATGTAACTAAATTGGATCCCCAACAAAATTTGAATTTTCGCAGTTAACTTAATGAAGGCACTTAAAGTAATTAGAGAAATCCTGGAAAATTATAATTCTGAACCGAAGAGAAAACGAAAACATTATAGCAAAAATACACTAGAGAGACCAAACTTATCAGTGGTTCAACTAAGAAGTTTTTAAGATATTTATATATTTTCGTCATACAGTCCTCAAGAAATTCGATTCTAAACCCTCAAAAGCGATGAAGATAAGTGTAATGAAGTTTTCACACACTTGTAAAATCTTTATAACACCATGGAATGACGTGTACAAAGCAGAAACTTTGCTAGTTTTATATAAATTTATGCTTTAGACTTACAGAAATGCAATTGTTATTATAATTTGGTCCAATTTCGCTGTAGGGCAAAATTTATAACGCATTTTAAAATTATGAATATCATATATATTTGTAACTTTTTTTTATTTAAAGTGCTTAGTTTACTATTGGCTAACACACATAATTTTTTATAAATAAACGAAGATCATAAAGATATGAACTTTAAGGTTATTTAAAACAATTTAATTTGCATCAGATTTTGGACAAAAAATTCAACAATAGTTGTAGACTTTGGTGAATGTAAGTTCTTTAACTGTTTGAAAAAATAATGTTAAATTTTGACCAAAGCTTTGCAATAATCACAGCAAAACAACTGAAACTAAAGCACCCAGAATTAGTGTTACGCTAATTAATATAAATGTTGCGATTAGTTTAAATTGACAACATATTTTTTACATTAAATTAGAGTTATTGTTAGTTTTAGCATGCACATTATTTTTATAACGTAAACTAGTTTTGTAACAAAACATTTCACTTAGTACCGATTCCACACAAAATCCCCCATGTGACTGAAAAAAGTGCTAAACACAGCATTTAATTATTTATTAAACTTTAAATTATATATTAAACTAAAAAGTGGAAATAAAACATTTTTTTAAAAATAAAATTTATAAAAGTTATTAAAAAATAGTAATTTCTTGTACTTAAATTTAAAAATTATTTTCTCGTTGAAATTAATAGAAATCCAAAATTTGGTAGTTTTTAATTTTGTTTTCCAATTTAGATTCGTAAGGAAGGAATTATTTAAAAGAAACATTAAACAATATGGCCTTTTGTCGGTACAATTTTCAGTGATTTCATTTACTATGATTTCCGATTGTTGTTTATTTGGACCAGGTTCCTCAATTTCTTTTATAAATTGCATTCTCAAACTCATACGTTTTTTCTTCTTTTGCAAAAAAAAAAACACCTTACAAACTAGTTAAACCTAAAATACTTTACTCTTTATCCGCATTTTTCAGTCGAAAAGAATCCTAAAAACCAAAACAGATTAATTAGATTCCTGTCGCCAGCTGACACACCTGTTTCTCATATTATGACAATATTTTGTGTAATTTGTCAAGCCGAACCTGGTCACCTCTTATAGAAAGTCAAAATACTTCTTACAATTCATGGTCAATTCTTTTCGGGATAACAAAAGAGACACTACGGCCGTAAGGACGATGTGACCCCTTTCCCACCTTATGACAGTTGTATTGTTCAGATTGGAACACATGTACCAGAAGAAAGGAGGTGGGGACGTACAATACAATGTACCCCTTTCCATTCCAGCATTCTTCGTTTCTAACACAAAGGCGTAAGAAATACCTTTACCCTCCCCCCCCCTTAGCCCCCTATCCCGAACCTGTTAGTCAACTTTCAGTCCTTGTTTCAAATTTACCAAATTTTGGTTTCTATCTGACCTTGGTATAAAATGTACTGAGTTTTTACTTACACATTCTCTTAAGATGTTATTTATACCTCACAGTTTTTTCAATCAATACTCAATAATACGCGTGACTTTTCAGGGTTTGAGTCTCCACTTTTCCATTGAACCATCTTCTTAAACTGACACAAAAAATAATATCCAGAACCCATTTTGCAGAGTTTGTTACAACCTTACCACTTATTTTTTTTCTTAAATACCAAATACACACTATACAGGGCCAGAAAAATAACTTCAGCCAAAAAGAAGGAAACAAAGAAGCATGAATTGAAGTAACAGTAAAATGGATTCAGTTCATTAAAAATTACATTCCAAACTAACCCAAAGAATGGAAATACCAAAATGGTCTCATTTCTGTAAATGCGCATTTAAATAAATTTACATTGTTGCTTTTTCGAATTCAATCGCCAGCATATATATAATAAAAACATTTTGCTACTTCGTCTAGTAAAGCCCATATTATTGTGTCGATTACATACATCTTAGTACAAACCTATTACTATACATTAAAACATAAAACCAAAACTGTATATTGCCGACGGGTTTCATGTGCAGATATTACTCCTAATAATCGGGCCATATATATAATATATATAAAGTAATTTAATTCCCAATATTTCCCATTCGCGGTTTTGTCCGTTCGCGGTTCTGTCCGTTCGCGGTTCTGTCCGCTCGCGGTTTTGACCGTCGCGGTTTTGTCCTTCGCGGTTCTGTCCGTCGCGGTTTTGACCGGGAATCATTAGAAAGCGCTAAACACAGATTTTTTCAGAAATTTTATAATTCTAATATTGCATACGATTGTTCTGATTTATATTTTTACTTTCTCTCGGCCTAAAGTTGCTACGAGATGATAAAAAAATATTTAGCTACAAAATATGGGTTACAATTATTTTTCGTGTATACTTCAAACACAATTTAGACCAGTAACTTTAAAAATAATTTTAAGTATTAAATTATCCGTTTTTTTTAAGTCTTTCGAGTTATAATAATGGATCCCGCGCTTGAAGGATCGTTGTTAAATTTTTTGTTCAGCAATTTCAATGTAAATTTGCTGTAAACACAGTTTTCTGTTTACAATTTCCCGAAAACAGGTTAGTAGACTTTGGTTCCTGAAAAAAAAAATTACTTATGCGTTTTGCATTGAAATCTCAATAAGCTATATATTCGTTTGAATCCAACATCATACAAGAACATGCAGATTATTATTTTTTTTTGTATTTTTTTTTATTGCATGGACTTGGCTAACTTCAGAAACTTTTTTTTTTCGCCAAGAATCTCTGTCTTATTCTAACTTCCATGCGGTTAAGTCAGATTTTATTTCATTTCACTTCGAAAGCAAAAAGTCTTCAATTTTTCCCAGTTTCCTTTTTGCCATTTTCTTCGATGGGACGTTGACGTTTTCTATTCGTTTTGGCCATGATTTAGGATTCATTTTTTTTTCACTCTGTTTTTTTCTGGTCGTTTTTGCTGTCAAGCTGTTTTCGAAATAAGCCGATGTCCCTCAGAAATGGAAGGATTTCTCTTTTTTTTCTTATTTTATTTTGTGTGGTTCTATTTTTTTGTGAAGGTTTTGGACCGTTAATTTTGGAAGTTTCTCAGTTGAAAAACTATCTGGAGCAAAGGATATAATTTGTTACGGTTGGACTAACTAGTATTGTTCAATCTTATTGTTAGCAAAAAATAACTATAATTAAGCAGTTTCTTTGAAGTAACGTATTAAGTAACCGACATTGCACATTTTTACTGATAATATAATTTTAATGGTGCTGTATTTACAAAAAGAAATATTATGCAACAATAGTAACTGTTACCAATTGCAGTTCTGTTTAGGTGGGTATACACGAAGAGACTTGGTCCGTAGGCCTTACTTTCATCATGTACACAATCATGTGTAATGGTTATATGTTTCAATCATGTGTACCGTATCTATGAATGTGAGTGTTTCAATCATGTGTAAAGTACAATAGGATGCATTATACACTTTTAAGGTATAAGAGAAATTTCAGTTTGGGGGGCAATTTGCTTTTTATTTCCAAGATAGGAAAAATATTCAACCCAGAATTTATTTTAAAATCGAAATAACGATGTTTAAGAATAAGCAACAGAACTCAATGTATCCAGAAATAGGACGATCATTTTGTTTCTCATAACAAATATACATTTCACTTGGAAAAAAGTAAAAAATATTTTTTTTTCCTATGGCAAAAACCTTGATAAAAAAAACTATAAACAAAATTTCAAGAATTCAGCAGAGTGCCATAGCGAAAATTTTCGTAAAAAACAATTTCACCTATTTTGAACCAAGAAAAATCTTATTTTAGTGTCCTGTACAAAACTGCCAAAACAGTATAAGTATGCTTAATTTTTGTATACCAAAAGCGTTTTACGTACTAGTATAAAAATAATATTTATAACAGTAACTAACGCTTAAAGAAAAGGTCGAGTAACACTTTTTGTTTCAGTTACAAATATAGTAGTTAAAAAAATTGTGTTAAATAAACATAAACAGAGACAAATAAATCTTTGGACTTCATCGTGAAGGGGAGATGGCTATTTATGGATTGCGGTAAAACACCATTGAGTTGCACATAAAGTACAAACAATTACTGTAGCCACTCAACCTCTTAAGACCATAACAAAATCCTACACGTATATCCTTAATCTAAACATACTTTTCATACAAATATATGCTAAAAGTATGTTTTGCAAAGAAATTTTAAAAAAATATTATGTTTTATAGTTACTGAGAAACACGTCTTAAGCACTAAAAATACACAATTTCGTGCTATAAAGGCAAAACAAAAGTCCGTATCACTTATTTGTAGTATACGTTTCATATTAAACATTGTATTTAATGCAAAATGAATTTAAAATTTTATACTAAAACAACTTTTTGAAAAGTTTAAAAAAAAAATTTAAATAATATTTTGACCGTATTCGTATTGACCCTCGAACTTCACTTTTTATAGAAATAAATGACTCATATCTGCAATCAAAGGCTGAAAACAGATATTTGGATCTCCTTCTATCGAACCAGGTCAATTTGGAAACTCTTTAACTTGTTAATTGTTTGTGGGAAGGTTTTGAAGAATTTCCCCAAATGGAGACGCCAGGTCGCAAGAGGTTAAACATAAAATATATTTATGCATGCATTCTTACCTATGGTAAAGGAATCAACTTTAATGAAGACAGAATTGTACGAAAACGTTTACAATTGACGTAAACTTTGTCAACAACGACGCAAACTTAAGTACACTATAACAATGCATGTGCTTTACTTATAACAATACATTCAAATGACTACATTCAAAATGACTTAAAAATAATCCGTTTTACGTGAATTATTTCCTTGAAGAATCATAATTGTTGTAAGATACCGTTTTGTTCATTGTTTCATCACCATATTTTTGTATAATTTGTACTTCCAAAAACTATTGCTTTTCTATTTTTCAAGCCCAACATCATTTTACGAGCCCGTAAGGAGCATGTGCACTGAACCCTGTTATAAGTCTTCTGTGAAATTTGTTAATAGGATTACAATCACCGAATTCCTTTTATTTATATTTATCTACTCCATCATGCATGAATTTCAAATTTAGTATAGGCTATTTAAGAAAAGTGTGAACCTTCTATTATTAGGGTATTATTTATATTTCAATGATTGTATTATTTAAATATTTCGCTAGCAATTAAATATGTCGTGATAAAAATAAGTTTTATATGTGATAACCAATTGGCCTTTATATTTCTGCATTAAAAGTAGTGTCACATCCTAACCATGTTTTTCATAAAATCGTGTAAAACAGAATTTTTCAAACAAACTTCTAGTGAAAGATCGGTTAAACTAAAGAATCGTGGCCGGATTTGGCGTCTTTTCTAAAATATCGCCAAGTGAATGACGACAAATCCCGTCGCATGCCGAGACAACCAATGAATGCCCGCAGTATGGAGAACGTGACATGATAAGAAACTTTCCATTTGCTAATTTCGCCAAAAGTTGCCATTATACCAAGTCGGGGTTCCCAGATTTAGCGTAAAATATCCGGGAACGATTCTTTAATTTAACCGAAATATCTCACACAAAAAAGCTACAACTTTTTAAATAAATAAAATTTGCCCTGCAACTTGACGCATGATTTAACAAAAGATAGGATTTCTCACGCAACTACACGAGTTCCGCCTTTTCAGTGATTCCTCAAATAATGAAGACAATGAAAGTTCGATACCAACTCGTGTCTGTCAGACATGTCATTCATTGAAAGAAATCGTGGGAACAAGCATATGGACACATTCTTCAGGAATGTACATTCAAAAGACTGTTTCTTGAATTATTAAATAGTTATAGATGGTTTTTTTTTGTAAAGTTGTACTGCTGTGATAGTATCTCAATCTAAAACATATATGAAGGCACGTAAGATACATAATAAACTGTAGCTGAATTTCAGTGGAAATGGGAATAAAGAACCCATAATTAGGTCGAAAATTAATATATATATATATACGCTTTGGCATTTCAGGGTTTGAGTTTAATAAATTAAAGTCGCATTTTAGAAACATACTACTTCATGGAATTTTCTTCTAAAACTTTTGATCGTTTTATAGTTTTTTCGTAGAAACGTGCTGATAACTTTTAAATTTTACGAATAAGCATACTTTATTTCTTGCAACGGGGTTGTTTCAAATCATGAATGTCAACAGCCTCAGCGGTCTTGTTTTCATTTTTCTCAAATTACTTTTGTTTCGGTATTCGCGAAAGTAGAAGAACCCCTGATTTAACATTTTGTATATTTATGCAAATAGTGGCTCAGAAGAAGAGAGATATTACGGGTCCGCCTCATAATCCCAACTTTGCGGTTTGATCCCCGGCTGAGAGTCCCCAGATTTTCTGGATGGGAGATTCATTGTAATCTGAGCGTCAAAATTAGTAATGAGAGTCGCCCAGATGATGCGACAAAAAAAATGTCTCTATGTGTACTAGTACGTCAAATCCGAAAATGCTAAAGCTAACTGATCGCTTCCACAAGAGAGAAAACTACTGCTAGTTTCCATCAAAACGCTATTTTGCGCGTGTACACAGCTCTGCTCTGCCGTTTTCAGGTAAATTGCAGTGACTTCCATTATGGCTAGGACCATTGTTGCAAGCTCTCAAATAGTCCAACAATTAAAAAAAAACATTCTGGAATTTTTTTTTATATTTCAGATCAGAAATGGTACAACTCATTGTTGGGATATCTGCAGTTTATCTGCCTGCGGCAGTGTTAGTCTCTTATCCTCTTATCGGCGAATATTAGATTATTGCTGCGAGTCTCGCCTTAGCTGCGGATGCGTTCGCCCAAACACTCTTCGCGACCTTTCTAACTTGTTTCCAACCTTTTGGGATTCACCGCCAGAGTTCTCTGCGAGTTTTTGCGTTTAGAAGCATGGGAAACATTGATAAAGAATCGTTCTCACGCACTAAGGTTCTCATCAGTTTTTTTTTTTTTTTTTAAATATCGTTCCACGTTCAGTGCTTTGGAACTGTATTTAAAATGTGCCCAGAACAATGTAGTGTAATGTCACCAGGTTATAAAGATAGAACTTTAAAAGAAAAAGTGTGGCAGTCAGAGCTGTTTTATTGAGCAAGAAGAAAAGTGGAGTGAGGTATGTGATTCACTGAACAGGGCAGCAAACGAGCCCGTCCAATAACGAAACGCGGATTAATACACGACACTGCAGCAAAAACGAACTGGGCAGAAAACCTAGAAACTTGCCCATTTCGCTATTGGGCTCGTCTTCGCTGGTTCTTAGTTTGTGATCCACTTGGTTATTTCTTTAAAGAGTTGGAATTAAAAGTTTAAGAAAGTTAATTTCTTTCGAACTAAAAATGTTAACATACATTTAAGAGCTTAAGTCAATATGTTGGGCGATCTCATGCAAGCATTGCATACAGGTGTAGGGAAAATAGTTCTTTTCTGCCCTGTTCGCTCAAAAGGATGTGATTGGGTTTTCGGATCGCTGACACTTCACTCCAGTTTCTCTTCTAGCTCAATGGAGCCTTATAAGACACTAAACCAGCCCCGTTGGAAAGAAAAATATTCGCGTGAAACGAACAATTAAATATGGCGTTGACACAGTTGGCATGGATCTTTTTGTCAAAGAATTAACTTGTGCGCAGGAATGCGTGACTTGCCCACAGTTAAGTGAATATTTAAAAAGGGAAAATAATTGGCAGAATTAAATCTTGACTCACGCATTGGGCAAACTTAGGATTCAAGAAACGTGCCTGTGATTAAATCCTGCTAACTCAATGACTTTGTTAAATCTCATTAAAAGATATAAGGTCTCCCTGCCGGTATGGTGTTTTCGATCCTCGCTTGTCGTGCGAGTATACAAAGATACCAATATTTGGATATTTGTGTTGTCTTAAGTACATGATAGTTAAATATGTGGTTCCGAAAGTCCTGTTGGAGGTCACAGCGCAGTACTATGGGTGCATGTTGTCAGGAGAAGAATTATCCTCCCCCCTAGCGGCGTGCCTAAATGAGACCATTTCCCTCCCCTTCAGGGACATGTCTAAATTGTGGAGGTGTCGCCACACGAGACATGTGCCGAGAGACGACTAACGCGCACACATATGTGGATACATCTAATTTTTAGAGACAGAGGCCAACTAGAGGATCTCTAGAATTGACTTGTCACCCCCAGAGGTATTGATTTGGTATGGGAACTAGAGACAGAGGCTAACTAGAGGACTCGTATTTTTAATTTTTATTTTGTATTAAATGGTTTTAAGAAACTTATCAATACTTAATAAAATTGCTAATAAGATTTTCAATTTCATATTTTTGTAAAAACTATAAATGTTGCTAATAAAAAACAGACAGCTTTTCCTAATCTGAACCTTTAGTTGATTGAAGTTATAACACACATTGATCTATTAACTTAAAAAATAAATATTCCACTCTAAATATCGATAAACGTTGAAAGAAAAAACGACATTAGCATAAATATTTAATTCCGAACACAAATCACAAGTCCTCGAATCGATTCCGATAAAAAAAAATCGATTCCGGAATAGCTCACTTAACAAATAATCGATTACTTCTCTTTGTCCCATAAAACGGTGTCACTTTCGTCGTCTTTCTGCCATTCTTAAAGAATAGGCTATTACTTAAGGAGTGGGAGTTCTGATGAATGGGTGAAGGAACACAGGTATGGTTCGTGATAAGACTTGAGGAACGTTGCACGAACGTGCTTTGCGATTTAGTTGGAGGGTCATTTTTCATCCGTGAATGTTAATGTTAGTGTACTGTAAGATTTTAATGGTGATACAGTAGTGCGAAAAGTAACTATAAAAGACGCCCATAATGTGCGCTTTATTACAGAATTAAAAACTTTTTAATAATTTCAATAATACACATAGGGAAATAAGTATTAGAATAAAAGGACATAAATGCTTAAACAAAAAAAGTTAGTGCGATTATTGTGGCAAAGCGGTTGAGATCCGTTTTTTTTTTAAATCCATAAGAATTTTCTTATCAGGCATGGCTTGCCATATTCAGGTTAAATTGAAATATCATTCTAAATTAAAAAGAATCAATTACTTGAAAAATATCTAACAAAAAATACATTAATTCTTTTTGTCCCATAAAACGTTGTCATTTTCGTCGTCTTCCGGCTATTCTTAAAGAATGGACTATTACTTAAGGAGTAGGAGTTCTGATGAATGGCTGTAGGAACACAGGTATGGTTCGTGATAGGACTTGAGGAACGCAGCACGAACGTGCTTTGCGATTTAGTTGGAGGGTCATTTTTCATCCGTGAATGCTAATGTTAGTAGGCTGTAAGATTTTAATGGTGATACAGTAGTGCGAAAAGTAACTATAAAAGACGCTCATAATGTGAGCTTTGTTACAGAATTAAAAACTTTTTATAATTTTAATTAAAAAAATTGGAAAATGAGTATTAGAATAAAGGGCATAAACATAGTTCAAGCAGAAAAGTCAGTAGCTACCATTGTAGCAAAGCGGTTGAGGTCCACTTGTTTTTTGTATCTATAAGAATTTCGTTTTCAGACATGCCTTGCCACAATCCGATTAATTTGAAATATCATTCTAAATTAAAAGGAATAGATTACTTAAAAATAGTGACTTTTGTCCCTTTCTGCTATTCTAAAAGAATAGGCTATTACTCAAGGAGTAGGAGTTCTGATGAATGGGTGTAGGAACACAGGTATGGTTCGTGATAAGACTTGAGAAACGCAGCACGAACGTGCTTTGCGATTTAGTTGGAGTTTCAGTTTTCATCCGTGAATGTTAATGTAAGTTGGCTGTAGGATTTTTGATGTTAATACAGGAGTGCGAAAATTAACTATAAAAAACGGCCATAATGTGCGATTTGTTACAGAATTAAAAACTTTTTATATATTTAATACAAATGGAAAATGAGTATTAAAATAAAAGGACATAAACATACAAACAACAACTTTAATTTAAACAACAGCAAAAAGTATCTATTATGGTAGCAAAGCGGTTGAGGTCCACTTTTTTTGGAATATACAAGAATTTTGTTTGCAGGCATGTCTTGGTACAATCCGTTTAAATTGAAATATCACTCTAAATTCAAAAGAATAGATTACTTAAAAATACCTAACAGAAAACATATTAATTCTTTTTGTCTCATAAAACGGTGCGACTTTCGCCCCTTCCTGCTATTTTTAAAGAATGGGCTATTACTCAAGGAGTAGGAATTCTGATGAATGGGTGTAGGAACACAGGTATGGTTCGTGATAGCACTTGAGGAACGTAGCAAGAACGTGCTTTGCGATTTAGTTGGAGGGTCATTTTCCATGCATGAATGTTAATGTTAGTAGACTGTACGATTTTAATGGTAATACAAGAGTGCTGCAAGCAACTTTATTGTACGCTTTTCGCTTTTAAGAACTTTTCTTTTTCAAGCACTTTTGCAGCCTTTTCTCTTTCAAGCACTTATGAAAATACACTTTTCGTCCGATATTTTCCGAGACCCAACAATTACTCTTGCTCAAATCCACGTATTCTCCGTTTGGGACCAACAACACTATTAATTCCGCATCGCAGACGATCGCTAAAATTGCTATAGCAAATGTTTTCACTTCCATTTTGACATATTCAAGTTTTCCTATTCCTATATATACCCGAAAATCTAGTGGGGGAGTGGGAAGGTTTCAATTGAAAAATAATTGTTTATAGGGCATGAAATTCTGTGAGCAAAAAGTGTTTACAAAACCATTTTCGGGATAATTTGTTAAACCTACAGATGTGATCAACTTAACAACAGTATTTCTCTGAAGTATTATCTACAATAGTAGTAAAATATAAATTATTTCAAAAATTAGTTTTGGGTCATGTATTCCAATTTATAGGAATACATGACTCATCCATTAGGGATACGTGACCCAGCCCATATCTTTGGTAAAATAACTAAAAGAAATCAAACTTATATTATAACAAAACTAACATCATATATAGTTTATATCTAATTTTCATTTTTGTCAGACAAAATTGGATATAATAATAACGTGTTAATAAAACAAAAGAAGGTAGTTATAAATTAGTTATCATCGAAAACGGAGTCGTTTTAACACAGAATGACAATACTTTACAATCACTAAACAAGCAGAATACATAACTATTGTTAACATATTCGCTCCAAAACACAATGTATAAGTAATATTGTTAATTGTTTCCCAACAAATAAAATGCGCATCATTCTTAACAAATCCCTAGTAAACGTAAGTATTCCAATCCTTAATAATTTATAAGTATTATTGTTAACATATTTGATCTAAACACAATGCATAAGTAACATTGTTAAACTTTTCCCAACAGATAAAATGCGCATCATTCTTAACAAATCTAGCAAACAAATGTATTTTAATCCCTAACAATTCATAAGTATTATTGTTTACATATTCGCTCTAAACACAATGCATAAGTAATATTTTTAAATTTTTCAAAACAGATAAAATGCGCATCATCTAAACAAATCACTAGCAAACAAAAGCATTCTAATTCTTAACAATTCATAAGTATTATTGTTAACATATTCAATCTAAAGAAAATACATAAGAATTATTATTAACATATGCAATCTAAACACAATGTTTAAGTAATATTGTTAACATATTCGCTTTAAACACAATGTATAAGTAATATTGTTAATTGTTTCCCAACAAATAAAATGCGCATCATTCTTAACAAATCCCTAGTAAACAAAAGTGTTCCAATCCTTAATACGTAATTCATAAGTATTTTTGTTAACATATTTGATCTAAACACAATGCATAAGTAATATTGTTAAATGTTTCCCTACAAATAAAATGCGCATCATTCTTAACAAACCATTGGCAAACTCAATTCATAAGAATTATTGTTGACATGACAATGGCAGTATAGCAGTCAACAACAGTCGACTGGTGTAAATATATCCAAAGGGATTCTGTGTCTGTGAACAGAGGGGATCACAATTCCACATGCATGAGTTTGGGGTATTTGCGGATTAGCGAATAGCTATCCTTTCCGTTGGAGGGACCGGGGATTACTGGGCTTTCGAGGTTCATGTCCTAATGTTGTCTCTAAGATAACAATGGGGTTTGACATCATGGTGACAAAACTGTCAAGTCGATTGTGGTGTCAAAATATCATCAAAAGTTTCATGCCGAGGTGTCAAAAGTATGTATTTGACCCCATGGACGGAAGAGGATGAACGCCGACTTTCCTTCTTAAAACAAAAGAGTGAAATCCACTCCAGTAGGAGAAGTGCATTTTCAACACTGAAAAGGAGTGAATATTAACTCAGACTGAGTTAAAATCACTCGTTTGGAGTGATGCTGCCGGACTTTAACACACAAATTATCCACTCCTCCACGAGAAGTGCATTTTCCAGACTGGAGGAGTGAAATTAACTCAGACTGAGTTAAATTCACTCGTTTGTTTTAAGAGTGTACGTACAAACGGGAAGAAAAATTCTTTCGGATTCTTGAGTAACCTAATCATTTGACGGAGACGTGTTTAATAGTCCTTGATAAACAAAAGGAGTTAGGCTTGCCTATCTCGTGGTTAGTTGTGGTTCACTACATTGTTACATTGTTATTTTCTTAAAGTAGAAGAGAGAATATGTACAAACTGGAGTGAATATGTACAAATTGTGGTATTAATATCCCAGTAAACAGTGAACTGCTGGCCCAGCAGTTGATTAACTGCTGGAAGTGATGGTTTAGTGCTGGTGCATGCATATTTCTGCTGGAAAGGGCACCTTTACGTTGCCGGCATACGTGTGGTGATTATCTGAAGACAAAATGCTGGTGGGCCGCTGCTGGTCTACTAAATGCTGGATTAGTGCTGTCGTATTTCTGCTGGAAAGGGCACCTTTACGTTGCCGGCATACGTGTGGTGATTATCAGTTGACAAAATGTTGGTGGGCCGCTGCTGGTATACATATGCTGGAACGGTGCTGTCGTGTTTCTGCTGGGAAGTGCCCCTTTACGTTGCCGGCATACGTGTGGTGATTATCTGTTGACAAAATGTTGGTGTGCCGCTGCCGATCTACATATGCTGGATCGGTGCTGTCGTGTTTCTGCTGAGCCAGTGTTGGCGAATCAACAATTTTAGAATGAGTGAGAGCATGCGCTGAAATACAATGATATTGTGTCAACTTTGGCTAAAGTTCGTCGAGTTGGCACCATTTTAGGTTCTATTTTTTTTAATAAATGAGTAGTTATATTAAATAAATCGAAAAATAATTTATATTTTTTTATTTCTTACTAAAAAACGCTATTTGTTTTCGTCACAATGTTTTTTTAATTGATTTGCCTATTTTAAATATACTTAGCGCCGACATTTTACTAAATTGGCGATTTTCGAAAGATCGCCATATATTAGGGTTTCCTATTCCGTTTTGCAAAGTGCAATGCAATTCGAAAACTTATCTTAGGGCTGTGAGGCGCCCTGTGGTCAAGGTAGCGATCTACGGATCGGAAGGTCCCGCGATCGAAACCTGGTCGCTGAAAACTCACCGAGTATGCGGAGTACGTTCTCGTTAAATCTGTTGGGTCCGAAAGTCCCGTGGGCGGTCATTGCGCAGTTTCCCACGGGTACAGGTTCCTGGAGACTATTTACCGCCCCTTCAGGGACATCACTGTATTAATTACATATTTACTTAAGTAACACGCCGTTAGGGTTATCATACAAGAAGTGCTATAGTTACATATTTTAATTATGTAAACGATTTTTGTGTAGGATTTTTTTTAAGGATTTTGGTTTTTGTTTATTACATGCATTACAAATTTTCTATTTTCTGTACATCATTCTTGTTGAGTGATGTGAACAGGAAATGTAGCCGGTTTTAAGAACTCTATTTCACCTTGGTTACCAAAAAAAGTTATTTGCTGCAATATATTTAGAATTCTCGATACCTCTTGTGAAAATTTTAAGATTTTTTTTCCTATAAAAGATAGTTCTTATTTAAAGTTCTTATTTATCATTTTCAATTTATTTATTTTCATTAAAAAATTCTATAAGTCGTATTCAATCAGAGTTGTTGGTTATAGGAATATGGTCGACTAATCAGTGAATGAACGTTTAAGGTGCTGCTTTCGCCAGTGAATGAACACCAAGATATAATGACCAGGACAAACCACTTATGTCAGATAGCTTCCTACTACATGGGAGGAAGTCAGTGTTGCCAATCCATCTAGTGGAATGGTTATCAATCCTTTTTTTTTATTATATTTACCAAATGTTCATTCACTGGGGCCTGTTCACTCACTGGTCAGTCTACCCTACAAATGTTTTATTTAATAAAATTAACTAAATAAAATGCATTGTATTTTTATTCTTTTTGTTTCAGTTGCAGTTCGCCAAACGCAAAAAGAGGCGAAGCAAATGGATGTCGAAAACATTATAAAGAAATGGTTAAGGACGGCCCTTGACCGTGCTGGCTGCCGCAAAAGAAAATGCATCGAAACTAATGAAATGTCTTAAAAATAAAGATTTTTCTATCAATGTAGACTTGACTCTTGTGTTTGTTTTTATTTTAGTTAATGTTATCACAATATTTTTTTAATAATTTTATTTTTACTTTAAAGTAAATATTTAATAATATCCACTAAAAAATTTATTTATATATATTTATAGTTTATATATATATTGGCCATTATAAATATGTCCAATTATCCAAGAAATTTAAAAATTAAATTAATAAGAATCTTTTGGCCGGCTACGCACTGTTAAAACTGAAGGTGACAAATAGGTGCCGTTTGGCACGCCGGGGTGAATAGGCGGTACCAATCGGCACCTCAAAGTTTTGAATCTTATCCGGGGTGAATAGGCGGTACCAATTGGCACCTTAACGTCTTGAGGGTGCCAATATCTCCAAACTTTCACCCGCGGGGTGACTTGTAAACTTGCGCATGTCTTTGACGTTATGACTTGACGTATTTACAATTGACCGTGCTGTGCGAATGGTATAAACATTCCTATTTACATTATTTTAAAGTTAGAAAAATCAATTTAAATCCTAATTCATCGTAAAAATATTTTACCACTCTAAACTCTAAAACAAATTTTCCAAAACAAAATTATCTGTATTTTCAGAAGCCTTTAATTAGCAAAAGTAGGTATATGCATCTTGATCCGCGGTAGCTTAGTCGTGTGAAGCGTCGTGTTCGCATCGGAAGGGTTGTGGGATCTGTCCTCGGCTGTGCTGGGTTGGTTCTGGGTCTAATGGTTGTAGGGTTGGCACTTGTATTCGGTCTAAAGACCACCGTGTTGACTAATGATGGCTGGGTAACGTTAAATATGTAGTGGTCAAAAAGTTCTTCATGTTCTCATACCACATCAATACCTCTGGAAGTACTAGATCAGGGGGTTATCGGCCTTTGATCCGGATCAAAATTCCTATATGTGAGTGAGTCTGGATGTAGGTATTATTAAACAATCATTTTTTTATTCAATTAATTCTGTTTTATTATTATTCAATGTACTGTTTTATAGAGGATCCAAAAGCATAAAATCCTTGGTCGGCTATT
The DNA here is from genome assembly GCA_023701765.1 of Hylyphantes graminicola. Taxonomy (NCBI): domain Eukaryota; kingdom Metazoa; phylum Arthropoda; class Arachnida; order Araneae; family Linyphiidae; genus Hylyphantes; species Hylyphantes graminicola. The sequence continues at coordinate 15,630,462 of CM043121.1, read as the reverse complement.
GATATTTGCTGTGGCACCTCTGGGCACCCCGAATCAGGGGTGCCTTTATTCTCCCTTAGGGTGCCATCATTTCATTTCCTTGGTCACTTTGGACTAGGGGTGCCATCCCTTCACCCTAGTTAAGGGTGCCTTATGACACCTGTTGGGGTGTCGCTGACGGGACACGTCCTTTCACCTCTACAGGTGCCAAATGCCACCTTTAGTTTTAACAGTGCGGGTGGGGGGGGACTGCTGTAATATTGATGCTATCATTTGGCAGCGTTCTAAAAAGGTTGCAGGAAAATAACTGCTGAAATACTGCATTATTGCTACTGTTATATTGCAGTTTTCCGGTAAGGGTGTTGGAAGAAATAACTGCTGAATTACCACCATATTGCTGTCGTCAATACAGCAGCATACTGCTGGGCGGCTTACTAGAAAAGTGCTGGCAAATCGGCACTTGCTGTTGGCCCGCTGCTAAATTGCCGCTGGAAAACAGCAGTAACTGTTGGGCGGCTTACTAGAAAAGTGCTGGAGAAAACGCAGCTGTTTGCGAACAAGTGATGGATCGCTGCTGGCCAGCACTGCTGGACCAGCATTTTTCCCGAGGACACTTTATTGACTTTTAAGTACACTTTCTCCCGGCACTGAATCAGCAGTTCGGCTGCTGGAAGCCAGCCGCTTCCTGTTGCTGTCCCAGCAGATTTTTCCTTATTGGGATATGAGAATACGCGCAAACTGGGGACAAAAAAAAGTGCTCTTGACAGGACCAGGGATATTTGTTGGCGAAGACATGTGAAAAGTGCAGGGGAAAAACCTCTTGATTTCGGAGAAGGGGGACGTACATAAATTACGTCACGCAAAATTTTGACTTTTTTGACCCCTCCCTCCCCCTATGTCACGCTGCGTCACGTTTGGTCGAACCCCTCCCCCTAAAATTACGTCACGTTTGTCGTATCCCCCCCCCCCTTTAAAAAATTGATTTTAATATTTCTCTTTGTTCCAGAAATTTGAAAAAAATGCATAAATCAATATTTTTTAAAAATTAATTTGGAAAAAAAAGTAAAAGTTTTCTTGGTTCTATAATTTATTCATAGGAATGGATCGACATTGTATTTACATTTTCGTTGTTTAACGACAAACTAGCCATTCTCTAATGTATTCTAAAAAAAGGGGTCATGATGTAATCGGATCTGTCAAATGTCTAGTTCTGGGTCTTTTTGGTGTTCGTCCATGTAGCTACTAGTCCTCTGATTCCTCAAATAGTGTCACAATTTTGCAGGTAACTACTACGTTCCGTTAGGAAAAGGTCTGTGAAATGTAGAAGGCTAACAATGCCATCGTTGTGGCATAAAATAATCCCCTTAAACCTTCTTTCTGGAATTAGGTGTTTCTTATGATGACCTTCTGATTAAAAAAATCAGATTTCTTTCGAAAAAACTTTATCTTATGTAAGCAGATTTTCCTTGCAAAATTGGAAATTTTGAATCGTTACGTCACGCAAGCGATTACCCCTCCATGTCACGATCCGTCACGTTGTTGCATACCCCTCCCTCCCCCCTCTGAGCGTGACGTAATTTATGTACGTCCCCAAGGCTTTCCTCAATAGGCCTCTTTGGCGATGAAAGCGAGAAATCGCCTAAGCTGGTATAAAGAAACCTGTTACTCGCTTTGTTTTTCTTTCGCGGCAACCCTGATTCACGCCAGAGATCAGTGGACACGAGTCATCGCGAATGAAGAACACAAAGAAAAATCGGTTTACTGTCACCAATGTCCGCCAAGCAGACACAATTGAATCGGTGAGTGCAGAAACCACTTCAGTCAAAAAAATCCGAAAACTGGTAGCAATGAAAATAAGCGTAGAAAGGCAAGATGCGTTTTGGGTGCAAAAACTACGTTAGTCTGTTGAGTAGTTCCGCAAATACAGGACGTTTGTTTCGAGTGTTGAGTGCAGAAATAGAGGAGGAGTTATTACGTTTTTTCTCCCTCCTGAAAAATTTGAAATTTGTGACTGACGTTGTTTCTGCACTCACCGATTCAATTACGATAAGACTCCTAATAAATCAAGCGGTTCTTCCCCTGTACTCTTCATGTTTACTCATCCTCGGCGAACAAAGAGGGGTGGGGGCCCTACCTTGTGGTGTGTGGTGGGGGGACTGGAACCCCTCGTCCTACTCTCGGGTCTCTCTGCGGTCCTCTTCTGCCAGGCTGAACGGGTGCCGCCGTTTCAAGCGCATGGTTCGCCACGCCTCAATCCTGCAAAAAACAACACATTTGTCATGAGATGCTGGACAAAATAACCACACTTTTAAAAATTGTGGTTGACAATTGGAGTTCTATTGCATAAAGCTTATAGTGTTCTTGCACTGTTAAACGGTTTAGCGCAAGATTACACCGAAATCTGGAAATTTCCATAAGCCATCACTATTCGGAGAGTGAACTTACCAATTTTGAGATACAGTGGTGGAAATTGATTTATGAACTAACATTCTTTTCACCAGATATCGCTTTGTATTAAGTGCTAACAATTCAAATTTTGTGTGTTGGATATTCAGAGCACAATAAAGGAATTTCACACATAATTTTTTTCAAAAAATGATATTAAATAAAAATATATCTAATTTTAGTTTTTAAGCATGTCAAATGATGGAAATTGATTTATGAACTCAAATTTATTTTGAAACCAGGTACCAAATATTTTAACTAGTTCTTCATTTGAACTTCAGGGGAGCTTACTATCAGTGTTTATAAATAAGATTAGGGCCAAATTTGTTGAAATTTATCTGTTTTTTTCCCATTTTACTAAATAGGAAAACTTGCGGGACTGCCTGAAACCAAAAAGGTAAAAAATGACCCTTATATAATATTGTAACAAATCTATAAGAGAAAGTAGCATATTAATTATAAGATCAATAAATATAATTCATAAATATTTGAAGAATCATTCTGACTTCGGCAAAAACCATCATTAAAAAAGGTGTAACCCTCGTGGGACGAGGGACAAAAGCAGGATTATTGGACTGGAATCCCAAAAAGTTACCATTTGTGTCAGCATTTGTGCATTACAGGGCGAATTTGTTATGAACAATCACTTCCTGTAACTCCCAGAAGAGTAGGACAAATATTGATATCGTCGTCGAACTTGAAATGTTCCAAAATGAAGGCTGGTCCAAAGCTTACTCTTCACCATAAGAACAGGCTATTAAAATATAGTCGTAACTACATGAAAATTTATTGGGTGGGAGTGGAGGGAGAGAAATGGGAAAAAAGTGACATTTGCTGATGAAAAAAGTTCAATTTGGATGGACGTGATGGTTTAAAATGTTATTGAAAGGATCTTCGGAAATAACCAAGATCTGTCTTCAGCAGAAATGTTGGTGGTGGAAGTTTGATGGTTTGGGCCCCGATATCTTATGATTGAAGAAACAGGGTTATGTTTCTGAATTGCTGACAAACATCACTTTATTGCAGATTAGTTCTAGAAAATTCTTTAATTCCTTTTTGCGTTGCAAAACTATGCTTTTGATTAGATTTTTATGCATGATAATGCAAGTATCCACATTTCAAACTAAATTAAAGACTGTTTAATGAACTAAGTGTTGTTCATTTAGATCATCCTGCCAATAGCCATAACTTAAACCCCAAGAATAATGTCTGAGATCAATTGGTTTGAATAATTTACTCAAATGGAGTATGGTTTTAATGAAGCGTGCATCAGTTATGGAATAGAAGGACTTAACCATTAAAAACTGCAAATTGCTTGACCAAAACTTGACCCAAAGTTTTGTGTTGTCTATGAAAGACAAAATCAAGGAAGCATTAGCGACAAAAAATAGTTTTAGCAATTATTAATTGAGATTGAATGCAAAAGTTCATAAATCAATTTCCCTATGCTAAAACTAAAATGTCAACAAAATAAATAGTTTACGAATTTATATAAAATTTTATTTACGTGTATTGTTTATAATGCAAAGCCTGTATAGTATATAAAATTTAAATCGATAAAAATGCATTTAATAAAGAAATACTGTTAAAAAACTGTCAGTTCATAAATCAATTTCCACCACTGTACGTAGAACCATAATTTTAATGCACCTCAAGGGTGGTGAATCAACGCTCCAAACGCTGGTGGCAGCTACAAAGTTCCAGGACTGCACCAAACTTCTTATATAAAACTAACTTTAGACTTAGAACTCTAGACTAACTTAGAACTCTAAATATTATTTATGAGTTCGCAACTGTATTCTGTTTATACTCCATTCAGTATTACACAGTATTTATCATCGTTAATAAAAAAAAAGTAGAAAGTCAACGCCGAAAAAGTTTAAAAAAAATAATATATTCAAAACTTAAAATATATGTCACAGATTCTAGTGTATAGAGATACTTCGAGTATCTCAAATATATGGTAGTATGACTTAAAATTAAATTTTAAAAATCGGTTATACTTATTATATGAGAAAATGAATGCTTCGTGTCTCTTAAAATTGGTAGTATGAATGGATTCTATGGTTGCGTCTGGGTTTCCTTAAACACAGTTCAAGATGTCTACGTCTATTAAGAAGACTCACTGCTAAAAACTGCCAGCTGCTTTTGTTTGTCCAAATTTCCCAGATGTTACTTGCTATTTTAAAGCCCTAAGTAATTTGCATCTTCCATGTTAGCTCCCACACTACGTTTATAACGTAAAAGTGGAAAGTATTATAATCATTCAGTCCGTCTGGCTGTCTGTCCGTCTGTCACCCACTTTCATAGCTCAAACTACAAATACTACGGACAAGTGTGATACGTCAAAAAAAATTCAGCTCAGCGAAATTAGCATACATTGAAAATTTCAGGAAATAATTCGAATTCGAAGTAATTCAATTATTTAAAAAAAAACTGCAAAGTTTAATGATCATTTAAAAAGCATAGGAAGCCATTTTTATTGGAATTAAATCACCATTGCCGTGACAGCAATCTCTAGACACTTCGATTCTTGTAGACAATAAATTGAAATAAATTTATTTTTGCGACATCGATCAGCTTGAAATGACGTCAAATATATTTCACTACGAGATTCTTTGTATGTTGATATGAAATGTTTTCATTCTATTTAAAAGCGAGTAAATATATTTCATATTTATTCTTTGAAATATAATTTTTGCAAACGATATAAGTAATAATTATTGAATTTTCGAAATAAAGTCAATGAATCTATCCAAATTTAGCGTGTAAATGTTTAATATGGAATTAATGCTGCGTTTGGCGCCTTTTTACCTGATAAACACAACTGTTCTGTGGAAGCGGGTTAAGTGACAGATTCTGTTACAAACCTACTTGTTTATTTCATAAAAAAATCACGTTCATCCGTCAACAACAAAAAATCATATAACAAAATCAGAAAAATGAGACAAATAGAATATCACGAATATTGAACTGTCACTTAAAGGAGAGACTAAAGCTATTTACTCTAAGTTCCATTAATTTTCGTGGCGTTCGAAATCGAATACCGAACCGCTTTAATATCGTACAATTTTACAACAAAGGTAATTTCCCGCTGCCAGATCAGATTGCATATTACAACGCCATCACCTTATTGGTTTGATAAAATAGTAAATAACATTACGGTCAAAATTAATTGCCACACTATTAGTATACTTCTAAAGGTGAGGAATCTTATACGGTCGACTCAATTAAAAAGGGTAGAGACGCTATCTGGGGACGCTACACTATCGATCCGTTCTGTTCGGGATGTTGGCTGTTCCGAAAAAAAAAGAACGAAACAAGTTCGGAACCTGATAATTGTAGTCAGCCAACACCGAATAAGTATCGTACACTGTCAAAAATTTGGCGCAGGATTGCACCGGAATCCTGGAACTTATTAGCTGCCACTAACTACTATTTCGACTGTAGATTCACCACTTTTACGGTGTATAAAAGTAATCGTTTTACCACAAAAGTGGTGAATCCATGCTGCTGCTACACTTTTAAATGTTTCGACGCAAGATTGCACCGGATTCCTGAAGCTTTGAAGCAGCCACCACTATTTGGAGCGTGAATGTACCAATTTTGTGGTGAAACCATAGCTTTGATGCAACGCAAAAGTGGTAAATTAACACTCCAAGTAGTGGTGACAGTTAGAATGTACTAGGTAGTGGGACAAAATATCGCTTGACAAAATGTCGCGATGTACTAGGATCTCTGTGCACAAACTGTGTATAGCTTTCTTTTTGTGTTTCTCTAAATTTTTACGATGTTAACAATTATGAAGTTTCGGTATCATATATGATCTAAAATTGTCTTCTTATAAGTTGCCATTTACTTTTCAATTCATCCATTCTATCAGAAGTCTTCCTTCTTTCGTGTTTTGCAAACACAATTCAGAAATCTATACAAAACAGTCACAACTATAATCTTCCAACTAAATATTTTGATTATTCGTGCATATTAATTTAGGACCAATAACGCATTTAAACTTCGGATTTTACCACATATGTAAAAAAAACAGCAATCATTCATACCTCATTTAACAAAGCTGGTTTGAAAACGGGAATCAAGTTTAATTTAAGGTAATGATATGTGTAGGGGTAAGTGGTGTACCTTGGACATATGTGTACCTCGAAACTATGCTGATTTTAGCTCGATTTGCTTAGATATTGAAACAACACCACATGCAGTAAAAGTATTTGCTACCAGGGGTCTCAGTGAAGTTCTATCTGTTTGTTTAAAAGGTCAATTTATTAAAGAGGTTTCGAAAAACTAAATTCACAGTTCAAAAGTAAATTTTTGTCAGATACTTTAGTGTATTTTTATACTCAAAGATGTAGTGTTTATTCAGAAACGATGGTTATGCAATATAAAGCAAAGTTTTAGCTATAAAACAGTGCGCTTGAAATTAAGTTAAGTCTAACCTTAACATGGTGATTAACTATTTTGCTTTTAATATCCAAGTGGTGTACCTCGAACCTAATACAAGTGGTGTACCTTGGACTGGTCCAAGGTACACTACTATAGGTATTATGTGCTTCAGATTGTTGAAAACCCTTTATAAAATTCAAGTAAATTTTTTCCTTTAAAAAATTAAGTATTTTAAGCTATTAATATGCAACCCTGATTTGTAAAATTATGTAGAATGGAAATTTGTAAGAAATTCTTATGTGGTGTGATAAATAATTTTTCTGTAGTTAATTATTTAGATTTATGGTAGGCCTATAAAATTTTAACCATATTGATATAATATAGAAAATAATTATTGCATGCACATCTAAAAATATGTTTTTTATAATATATATCTAAGCAGAACATCCTTTTTACGCTTAGGTCTAGTTGTATAAACATATGGAAAAATATTTGAGTTTTTTTTTTTTTTTAATTTATGACAGAAAGATAGCCAAATGTTTTTCTATGGCAAGAAATGACAGATTAATTTTATGCTGCATTTTAACGGATACACCTGAGAAAGATCGCATTACAGCTGAAAAAGCCAAAAGGGCACTAAAAAAACCAAGGCAATAAAACCTCTTACTAAGCCAATTGACCTAACACTACCAATTACTGCAATCTTGGCTAGAAATAAGAGTAGGTTGTAAAATGTATATTTGAATTTTATGCGGCTAAAAAATATTGGTTTTCGGACTGTAAATCGAGTCTCTCTACCTGTTAATAATTGGTCCAAGGTACACTACCGGTTGGACCAAGGTACACCGCCGTAGGTGTACCTTGGTCCTAATTACATTGTTCTGTATTTATTTTTTTAATAGTTGAAATCATTTAAATAACATGTTAAAATAAATATATGTTGTATATAACAACATAAAAAATTTAGTAAAAATATTTTTATTCACTTTTTGCAAGTAATTAAGAAATTAAAAATTGAAAAGTCAAAATAGGTCCAAGGTAACCCACCTTCCCCTATGTATAATTAATGTAATGTGTATATATAATTAGCTCGAATTCCAATTATCTTCTGCTTTCGCGATATAGACCTATGGCGTACCTCTTACGAAACGCTGATTTCCAAATGGCTGTTGTTTTTGTTATCGTATTAATGTAAAGCTATTACTATGCACACTCCTTGCCAATCTAAGTTGGGTAAATAGAAATATGCTATGGAGTATATCCTTCCGCGGATGTAAAGAGTTCCATAAGTTATTTGTGAATCCCATCCAGAAAACCTGTTTAAAACATTAATTTCGTTTAAGGTCTAACAGATTTGAATATTATATAAGAAAATTTGGCAATTTTATCAGAGTGAAAAGTGTATTTTGTTTTAATTGTATTCAGATCATTTTGTATGTAAATTTTACCCAACAAGAGTTTCCAACTAACGGACCAATCGCGCTTTTCCCTCGGCCTTTTTACTTTTTGTTTTTACCCAAGTTATGTTGGCACGGAGTGTAGGACGAAAAGCGTTGATGATGAGAGTCGCCAGCTTAATCACAATGGTTAAAAGCGATAATAAATTTTTCATTAGAATTCTTATTTTATTTTCAAGTCACTTCGACTCAAAATGAGCTAATTATCAATAACATTCCTATCTAACCAACAAAGCGAATGCTAATTTTATGCTAGTTACGAAAACGAAACGACGTTACACAATCCATCATTCTTCGTACTCACATTCTATCAAAAGGTGAAAATCATTTGGCGTTTGCTACAAATATTTCTAAATAATTATGTTACTCTTAATAAAGGTGGCATCACCACTGCCTTTGTTTACATTTGAGATAATGGGGATAATAGGAGCGTTTGTATTTCAGCTGGAAATGTGATATGCAATGATGTTAAACAATACACCTGTGTATTTTTCTTGTGGTTTGAAAAGAAGTGTAAAATCTTTGTCAAGTTTTGTTTTGTTAATTAATCGATTTCGTACATTTATTATTTTCAAGTTACATTTTTTGTTTTAATTTCCTTTTTCATTGTTTCCTTATTCAAACTTCTCTGTGTGTGATGTATTCTTAAAAAAATTATTTTGGTGAAAAAATATAAAAATAACAGTTTAATTGCATTACTGAACATTTCAAAATAATACTTGTATGTGTGTATGATACAATTTTATATTTGTTATATTTATTTTATCACAATTAGAAATATTTAACTTTAACTATCCAGATAACATGTTAACCAAACAGTTCCTTCAAATTAATCCGAACTTTATAACAGCATAAATCTTTCTGCCCCAAGCGATAAAATTCTGACAATAGGAAAAGGAACGACACATTTCAAAAACAATAGCTCTAAAAGCTTTTCTCCTATCATCCCACAAAATGGCGATATTCACTGTTCGAATACTTTTAATTCGAATCTTTAGGGGAAATGGAAGGTAATTAAACTCATTTAATCGAATTGTAGATGGCGCTGCTTCAATCTCGCTAACGAGTTTGGTTGGGTGTTGTGATGGAAGATTTTGATTGTGTGCAAATTTGTTTGGTCGAGGAACATGAATTGGGCAGAGTGTTCGTCCAATCAATAACGGCTGACTGTGACGTAAATTGCTTTGGTCTGCTTTCTATTTGGGGAAACACTACACTCTTATTAACCTTGAACTACCAGTCGGTGGTAACCCTAGATGTCATAAAAATATTAATACGATTTAAGAAATACGAAACTGTTTGAGAAGGAGTAACTCTTCTGGCAAAAATAGATTGTCCACGACAGTTGTTTTTTTGTGTGTTTTCTGATCCGATTTAATAAAAGACATTCATCGTCTTTCGCTTTGTGTAACAAGTTTCAAAACATGTTGTGTAAACATTTAGAATTTCCAACCCTACCATTGCTCAAAATAATGTTCTTGAACAATTTGAAGAATATTAAAACTTGATTGTACTGTCTATGCACCCATGGACATGGACAGCATTAACGACTACTGATTGATTAGCTAGAAGATGAACTCACCAACGGACCAATTAAATTACGTAATGCAGCTCGCAGTCCAAACGTACAAGAAGCATGGGATGGACTTTAAAAAACAGTTTAACACAGTTAAATAATTAGAGTAAAAGTTGTGGCATCTAGGATGAATTATTCAATAAGTTCGATTCGCGATTTGATTTCGATTTCATCGACAAGAACCTATGAACTCACAGAAATCCACTAAAATATGACAAAACCACGAAGGCGCAGATTCCGGGGATTTGGGGTTTTTGAAAAACAAAACCGCTCCTCGGTCATCGGTTCTTTTTTTTCCTCCGGTTTTAACTGGGACCAGTTAAAAGTAACTAAAAACCGGGCCTTTGAAAAACCGGTTCTAGTTTCTTGGTTGGTTGAACGATTCATGCTGTCGTTTAGGTTAGGTTTAAATTGCCAGCTCACTAGAGCTACAAGAGGGCTATTGGCGGGCGTCGTAATTTTGAACCATATGTAACAAGTCGGCACCTGAGTGCAGGACGCATTTTTTTAATGAAAATATACTACATCTGTCATATGTGTTTGTGTGTGTCTTGTGTTGTCCTACTTGACGATGGCTTATAAGCGGGTCCTTGCGACCAAGCACACAAGCCTGAAAATATATGTCAACCAATCCAATCCAATCCATCCAAAATATAGCACTTCCTGTGCTTCTTTCTGAAGATTTTTGTTGCGTAAGGTGTTATAGGAATAGCATTACCTGTAGCATTTTTCATGATGCCTTAAGGCATTATCCGCAGCTAGAGTGCTAATAAAAAATAAACCCAGATTGTACAAATCCATTATGATATATTTTCCCTTCGGCTAATAAGGGTTCGGCTGGTCATTTGACTGAGGCTCTTAATTATGATGCCCGTAGCCAACTGCCGTCGTGCAGCTCTGGTGCAACTATATTGCAAACTCACAATAATCTTCAGTTTATCCGGTTAAAATGTTTATTCAAACCAGTTCTTCAGTTTTAACCGGTGAGGCTGAAAAAAAGTTTTTGCCCATTTAACCGAAGCCAAAAGCCAGTTTAACTGCTTTCGGTTTTCCACCCCTTAGCATATTTGTGTTTTTGCACATTCGTGGTTTTATCATTTTACCGACGATATCTATAATAATAAAGGAAAGAGTCTGTCTGTATGTCTGCCTGTCTGTCTGTGTGTATGTCTGTGGATCTCAAAAGACCTACTTAAACTGCTCTGAAAAATTCGAAATTTTTAATATAGATTCCTTTTAATACCTACGTGTGTACCTGAGGCTTAGTTTTTCCATATTTGATTGTGATTTTTAATTAATATAATTAGTTTCAAAAAACGTCATCCACGTGGGATTGCGGGACCATAACAGGCCTTGAAAATACATGGACCGGGCCGAAACGGGGGCTTGACGCCATCCTCTATTAGTTTGATTGATTGAGTTTGGTTGAGATATGCGCTCGCCCTAAGGCTGCTTCATCCTCTAATAGTGTTTGCTTTTTTAAGTGCGCATGCGCCAACACGAATTAAATTTTGTTTTGATTTTGAGTAAGTAAGTAAGCATGCCTCTAAAATTAAGCAATGCGAAGTTAACGGGTTCCCAGTAAGGCGGGACCATACGCTAGTAATGTATAAAGTAGATGCAACGTAACCAATATATTTGATCTTTGTTTGTAGTTAGTTTGAATATTGTCACACTAGAGCTACTTTAGATCTATTGGCGACGGTCGTTGCAATTTAGAACCACAGTCAAGTGAAGTGACAAACCGACACCTGAGGCACCCAACATAACTTTCAAGGGTGAAATCGTCGCAACGTTGGGACTATTTAGAATGTTTAACGTGCACTCCCTCCACCCGGGGATCTATTCGTCTAACTGGATGCACGAGGCGTTTATAGATCGGCAGTTATTTTGTCAATGCCTGGACGCGAACCTGGGATCTTCCACATGTAAAGTAAACGCTTTGTTCTTTCCCCCAGAACCTTAATAGAGGTGGGCTGTAAGGAGCCTAGTGGTCCGGACCCCGGACTTCAGATCGGAAGGTTGAGAGTTCGAGACCCGGTGCCACTGAAGACTTACCGAGTATATGCGGAGTACGTGCTCGTAAAATCTGTTGGGTCCGAAAGTCCTGTGGTCGGTCATTGCGCAGTTTACCATGGGTACAGGTTCCTGGAGAAAATTTCCCTCCCCTTCAGGGACATGTCTAAATTGTGGAGGTGGCGCGTGATAGATGGCAGCATCTGTCGCGTATATGTGTGCATGTGAGTGTGTGTGTGTGTTGTGACTGTCTTACTTGACGAAGGTTTATAAGCGGCTCTCTGAGCAAGCACACAAGCCTGAAAATATATGTATATCAACCAACCAACCAAAATTAATAGAGTAACCGTTGTAATACATTATAGATTTATCTTTAAAAAAGTAGAGAAATTCCATCATTTGATTTAAAATATTACTGGTTAGACTAATCGAATGACATTTTTTAAAATTCCAATTTTAATAAACTTTCAAGGATTTAAGCTTCCTTTCAATATGAATAATTTCTTGACAAGCTTTATCATAATTTTAGGTTGTTATTTATCACATCATATTTTTAAAGCTTTATATTTCTTAGGATAAGTCTACAATGCATTAAAACGGCTTCACTCTTAAGAAGAAAACTAATTCAAAAGCATTGGTCTATAGTCAATTTTTCATGATTTGGCTACAATTCAGTATAAAAACTTTTCTAAATTAGTTTTTTTAAAATAAAGTTTAAATACGAAACACGAATTTTTGTTAAAATGCATTTATGTTGTTAATCAACTAAATATTATTTTGAGCGAAAAAAATGATATTCATAAATTGATAAATTCTGGCATTTTATGGTAGAATGCTTTGCTTAATTTATACATATCATTACGATCTAGAAATGCTCTTAAAATTGACACTAAATTGAATCATAAAAAAGTTTTCTAAAGGTATGAATGATTATTTGTACATATTTTATATTTGCAATGCAGGAACATACCTAAAAAGTCATAAATTTAAGTTTTTACGAATTGACTAATACTATTATGAAAACGTTTTTTTTTTTTTTTTAAATCATACTTCAAATGCAACATGTAACAAAAATAACGTATCTAACTTTTTATGTAACATTTATTATGAATCAGCTATATTAATATTCTAAAAATATCTCCAAGTCTCTTTCAATTTGAAACAGAAACGTTACTCTCTTCCTGAGGCATCCAAAAAATTCCATTAATGTTTTAGCTAACATGAGACACGAAAAAATATTATTTTTTTCAACTACGTCTTAGAAAAATAAAAATGCTATAAAGTACACTTTTTCTTCTACTAAAAGATTATCCTGATGAAGAAATATCGAAAAAGATTCCGACTTCTGGCATTTTGAAAGAGTTGTACAGGGTGAGACAAATAAAAGTGGCCCCGGTCTAGAGGTAGGAATACGTTGAAATGCATGGCGAGAAAAACTATTGAAGCCGCCTGAAACCTGCTTTTGCATTGGTTGGATCGGATTAGCTTCACATTAGAGCTACTCATAGACTAGTGGCGAGTTCAGATCACAGTTCGTATTGTATGAAAACGTCCCATAATTCAGATTTTGTGTCTTGCAATCAATTTAGCTTGTTTTGTATTAAATACAACAAAATGGTCCGATCTGTAGGATAAATTACGACCGAAATAATCACTAGTGGGAACTTTTCTTAATCAGCTCTACAAACCTTGTTTATATTTCATTTCAATAAGTTTCTCAAACCATAGCGTAGTTGCCGGCAAATAAGTCCCCAAGCGTTTGTTTGGGCTTAATATTGAAGCGATCAATGCTTCAGTTAGCAAACCTGTTTTGTATTGGTTTTTGACTTTTCAACATTTCTGTCGTATTCTTATCTCCACGTTGGGGCCACTTTTATTTGCCTCACCCTGTATTATTTACAGCCATCTTGGATCATGAAATTACTATTTTTTCCATGTCTTTTTTGCTCCTTTATTTTTAACTTCCTCTCCTAGAACAGTTCGTGCAGTTTAGTTTTCATTTAGGATTAACAGAAGTTCAAGGTTGTGTTCTTTAAAGGTTAAGTTCCAGTTACATTGGAGCAAGTTCCCCTATAAATCAATTTTGTAAAAAAGAGTTTTTAAGGAGATTAAGAACGTTGTTGGGGTTATGTGAAATGGAAACAAAAATTAAATGGAAATATATCAGTAAAATAAACAGGAGCATGTGCTGTTTTGTTGAAATATTCCTTGAAAATTTTTATAATTGTATTTAATAATAATATCTAGTAAACAACGTTTTCAAAAATATATATGTTTACATAATCCTTGATTAAAATATGATGTATGTTACACTATGGTACACTAGAAGCAAACTATGTAAATATATATATTTATTTTATATCAAATGTTTGGTTAATATTTAATGAGTAATTAGGTTAATTCAAAAAAAAAATGCTATTACCATTTTGCTTTAAGTTTTCTTTAAAAAATAATTTAACTCCTTTTTGCGAAATTATGGGTAAAGAAATTTTAATATATTTTTCGTTACACATTTAACCAAAGTTGAAAAGCTTAGACATCAATGCTATTTACTTCACTGAAAAATAAAGTAAAAAATATTTATGTTTACACTTGGAAAATATTAGAAAAATTTGACACATATTTAATGCCTTTAAAGAAAATATTTTTATTTATTTTCTTACTATAGGGTAATTCCACGGCAGAAGAGACCAGGACTGCAAAAAAAAAAAAAAAATTCCCACAAATGTATATTTTATATTTGCTTTAGAAAGGTTTGAATTTTATTTTTTTTTTTGTATCATCAACTATTGTTGTTTCGTCTTTGGCAACACAGCGGCTTCAAAATGGCCGCTTTGTTTCGAAAACATGATCTCGTGTTTTTGCATCATTTTGAATCCTTGAATTTTCAGATAAGAAATACATTTTATCAGATTTTTTGGTAAAATTATTAAAATACACTATCAGAACTATGTTAAAACCACATTATTAATTGGCATTTATAACTAAAAGTTATTTAATTAGGAAGATAAAAATCTCCTTTTTTAATGTCAGTCACGTTTTAGTGTCAGTCACGAAAAGATATAAAAGTTCCCATAACTTTTTAAAATAAGGCTTTACTTCAAAATTTTAACGATATTTTCTTACTATAGTAACCTCTGTGTAATTCCTAATCTACGAAAAATCTACGAACTTTCGTGTAGTGTCAGTCACATCAGGACATTTTTATTATTTTTTAGTTAAATATTAAATTTAAAAAAAAATTAATGATTGCTAAAAATACTATATGCTCAGGGGTATACTGACATACAATATTTTTTTTTCACAAATAAAAAAATAATTATGAAATATGCAAACGAAGTTGGTTAAATCGTTCTGATGTAGTGTCAGTCACGCGTGGAAATGCCCTATAATATTCTTATTTCTGAAATTTTCCGTAAAAGACTATTTGACTATTTATTTAAAATAAAAGTTTTAACAATATTGTTTATTTTCTTTTAAGTTCGATGAATTAAGCGAATATAAGTTTAAAGTATCCATAAATTTTAAATTAATCTTCGCATTATGAGAGCTTAGAGGCATTTTATGGGCTCTACAAATCCATCTTCACTACATTAATAAGTTACTAAACAGGAAATGCCCACAACAAGGGCTTGTTATTACAGTTATAAAAACAAAAGAATTACAATAAAATTGGCATACTTTTAAATTAGCACCTTCGCTTTTACATATTCTGCAATGAACGTAATCGTTTTGCAATGCAACATGTGTATGAAATATATACGTACAAGATATACAATGCACATATTTTCTTTTAATTTACATAATCAAAAGGCAGTGATAAAGTGCCTACCATGGCAACCTTTTCTCGCCAAATTGGTGATCTGGCGAGATTCATCTGGACCTCTTTTTTAAAGACATTGTACTAGTCTTAGAATTATGATTCCATTCTATTTATATCGTTAGTGAAAACTAAAATAGATTGCTTCTACTTATCACCATTAGCGATTATGTATTCGTCTCTCCCGGAAATAAGTTAGGCTGTTCCCTCAACCCCCCCCCCCTCCCCCCCCCCTTTCCTTCTCCCCCCCATTGACCAGAATTATTAGGAGAAAAAGCTTAGTGTGTCAACTCTGATGACATCACATGTAGGAGAATAAACAATGGTAATGAATGACTAGTCTTTCTGGAGATGTTAAAGGTGCTTTCCTGAAAATGTGACAGACGATAAAGAAAAAATAGATTATAGTCGGTTTCTCATTTTTCCACTTGCTACGGAATAAAAACAAATATGTTTTTTTAAAAATATTATTGCGGATTTTCAGTTTTCAATGTAATGTAAATACCAAAACTTTTTGGAGATAATTGTAAAACTAGCTGCTGGTTGGCAAATGAACAAAATTCTTAATTAAGTTTCCATGTATGATATATTTAAAACTTTAAGATATTAAATACAGTATATTACTGAAATAGCAGTTCAAATGTATATATTCAAATTTGTGTGTTTTTAAGAAGAAAAAAAGAGTTCGCTTCACGTCGGAATCCCTCAGAGAGATCGAGATGCACATAATGTTTCAAAATTTCAAATAATAATTCCTTGATTTCTCTTCTTCAACTTTTTGAAAACCGAAAGAAATGCATATTTAATTTTTCGGTGTTGTTTTTAGCGATGCTTTAACAAAACAATCTATTCATATGAGACTCTTTTGAATAGTTGGATATTTTGAGGTATCCTTACCTTGAAAACTGCAAAGTTTGACAATTATCACAAATTTTGTTTAATGTTTTAAAAAGAAGTAAGATTATTAACGTTTAAAAAACTGATGATATTTTTATTTTACAATAGTTCAATCAAAAGTTACGGCTGCTTCAGTAAAGCATAGTGTGTCAAATTTCGCACTAAACAAACCGGAAGATATACTTCAATCATGTAAGAAGGTCTAATGAATGACTCCGTCTAATATTCAAGGAAAAAAAATTCTTATGACGTTTTGGGAAAGGCTTACATTTAAGTCAAATTTCTTCAAAATTTAAATTCATTAAAAAAAAAATTTTTGTCAAATTTTCCATTTTACATTAGTCATCATAACCACTAAAAAAATTAGTTAATTTAACAGTATTAAAAAATTAGTCCCACAATGTAGGGAGCTACCTTAGATTTGTAATGCTTTCAAATTCAAAAATACATATGATAAGAAATATGAAGTATTTAACATACCTCAAAAATAAAAAGTTCATTTAAAAGAACCAATCTTTTGAAAGATTGCAAACGATAAGAAAGATGAAATTAAATAAAGGAATATTGTGGCGGGAAATTTTCGCCCTCGAGAAAATGAAATTACAAATATTGATTTGAAAGGGGGTTTACGGCATGTAGAATAGAAAATAATCTTAATCTTTGTATCGTTTCTTGTTATTGATTTTTAGTAAACTTTCATGATGAATTAATTTTAACAAAAGACTGAGAATAGAAATCGTTGAATAGATGACAGGCAGTGACAAATAATTGATAAAATTATCTGAAAGAGTTTTTATTCACACTTGTAAAACATTTCATTTTTTATAATTAAATAAATATAATAATGTTCTCAGAAGCTATCCAAGTGGAATAAAATTTAAGTCTACAAATTTGCTAAATTACGTTAAATTTGTCAAAAATTGTCTTAAATTACGTTTGCAAATATACAAACTTTTACATTAAAAAGCGATGTAGTATTTTCACATAGAAAAATTTTATATATAAAAGCAATTATGAAATAGTTTTATGTGTAGGCTTCTGCATGCTCAGATAAAAAAAATTGTTTTAAAAGTTTAGAACAATATATTTTAAGAATTCATAAATAAGTTTATTGTTTGGATAGTACAAGGCAATTTAAATTTTACTTTAAATTCGCAATTAATGGTACAGAAAAAAAGAAACTATTTAAAGAATAACCAAAAACAAAATCATTTCCATTCAAAAACCATTTTCATAGTTTCAAACTTTCACAAAAGACTTTTGTCTTTCATTCAAAATCGAATTTTCCCAAGAATCCCCAAAACTTTCGAAAACAACAAAAAGAAAGACTCTGCAAATTACCTAAACAAAATGTATCCTAATGAACATCCACCTTCGAATACTTCATCTGGAACAAAAAAAAACCTCTTAAAGTTGTCTAAATATGGATAATTACTCTGTGTTTTTTTTTAATTTATTTTAATTACTCAAACCTTTGACACAACATTATGACAAAAGATAAATCACTACAATTAAACTTCTTGTTTTTTCACTTCAGTTCGGAGAACACTCTCCGCAGACTATTTAGAAAGCACACTTAATACAATTTTTCGGAATTCTTTTTAGCTTAAGTATGTTCAAAATTTCACGAAGAAAGTTCTTCTCAAAGTTTGCATATTGCGGCATTTACCTATAGATTAATATCTTTACCTCATAAGAAAAAGGACCTATTTTTCATAATGAAGCATAAGAGTTAAGCCCTTTATAACAAGATACAAATATAAATGGCGTTTCAGAGGTATAAAAACTATATGAAAGGATTTATGTGTGCTTAAACTTAATTAGTCGTATAATTTGAATGTTGTTTGATTGATTTTCCTTCAAATTGTTAATTTTAATTCATGTTCGGTTGATTTATTCTTTTAAGTTCTAATGCTTAAAAAAATACACATATTATAGATATAGTTTTTTAATTAAGTTTTGGAAAATACGTCTATGAGCGCAAAGAATTTCGCAAACAAAAATGTTTTATTAATCTATTTAAATTTGAACGATCAATTAAGCTATACAATTATCATTTATCAGTTAGCATTGCATTTATATCCTTTTACAATGTAAACACTTAAAAATACATTAATTCAGAAAAACCACTAATTTAGTTGACATTTGCTAACTTTATTTTTACACTTAGTAACAATTATTTGTTAATATACTTTTTGAAAGTGTAATTATCGAAGATTTTTGAATAAACTTTCTTTTCTCCCCAAATTTCATAGTTGTTGTGAAAGTAAAAGTATATGATTCAAACAGTCTTGTTTGACAGGCGTATGTAATCTATTAATTTTCAGTAGTACTTTCGTAACACATTGGCGTAAGATGCACTCTAAAAAATGAATGCTCAAAAACGACGAAATTTTCCTTAATTTTGACGATTCCATTACTGGCAAATGCTCCTAGTTTTCGTTTCCTCAAAGTGAGGAAATTTGAATCGTCATTTTTATGAGGATTTGAATGTCGTCTAATCTAAAGAAATATTTCGTCATTTTTGAGCATGTGAGTACAACAATGAGATTCTGTTTCCTCAAAATCAAGATACAGAATCGTCAAATCGCGATCGTAAAAGTGAGGATTCGCGTTTACTCAAAAGTCTAGCTATAGTTTGACGAACAATCCTCAAAATTAACGAAATGGGGCTAGAGGATTCATGAATCGTCAAAAATGAAAGTGTTATTTCTGAGAGTGTGATATTGGAAAAGTAAAAGTAACAAGAAGCTATACATTTCTAAGACAAATGTTTAATATATTTCGATAAAAGCTATCCAATTTACTCAAGAGGGACTGTCGGTCCCGTAAAGCTAATACATTGGCTTTGAAATTCCAACTTTTGGAAAATAATTGCTTTGCCATGTTATCCCATTTTCACCAGGTATGGAAATCATCATAACACCAATTTAAAACAAAATTGAAAAGAAAATGACATCCGGTTATTCAATTATTAATTGATATAATTTTAAAATAGTGTCACCATCTGCTGTATACTTTTTTGTCATTTTAAAAAGCTTCAAAAATATATAATTAAATAACTAGATAGCATTTTCGTTCGAAATTGGTTTCGTTTCGATGTTATGATGATTCCCATCCCTGAGGAAAATGGGATAACATGGCAAAGCAATTATTTTGCAAAAGTAGTGATTTTAAAACTAATGCATCAGCTCTATGAAACAGACAGTCCCAGTGCTGATTTTGCATGAAGCCCTTTTGAAAGCACAAGTCGGTTAAATACCTGGGAGGGTATCCATAAACCATATCATGCCATCTTGACGATTTTTTTAAACCTCCCTTCATTCTGGTGATATTTCGTGATATTTGGTTCAACGTCTCCCCCTAATATCACTTGAGATTTTTTAACTTTCCTATTTTTGTTTTGAAACTTTTTTTTCCGAAATATTTCATTTAAACTCTCAACACCGCGGCCAACTTCAATAAAAAGGCCATGAAGCTCCCCCAAACATGAGGGTAGACGGAAATTTTGACGTCACTGTTCCCTGTGCCGAAGATCGAGAAACTAGTTCGGACGCATTCGGAACCATATAAATATAGTCAGCCATGAACGAGTGGTTCCGAACAGGTTTCAAGACAGGTTGTCTTCATCTTCGTATCAACGTCACTCGAAACTATGACGCCAAAATTTCCGTCCCCGACCTTGTTTGGGAAAGCTTCTTCGGCCTTAGTAGTTGAGTAGGCCGTATCTACCCGAAAAACCCTGAAACACATAATAATCGACGTTCAACCCCAAACGTAGATGGACCAAACAAAATATGCATCATCTGATGATAGAAGGAAATTACTTAAAAATCACATACGATATACATTTAGTCTATTTTTTCTTTGTGAAGTGTGAAATTACTTTCAGCACGTGTCCTTTGATCTGGATTGAAACCCCAATTACATAAACAGAAAAAACGGACACCAATTAGATCTATATTACAGAATGTGTTATTCTCTTTCCCTAACACTTTTAAGTATGGTTCGGAAAGCCACTATAAATATTATCATGCAAGATTTTGACAAATTTAAGCTCAGAAATAATTTTTTCTGGAACTCCATTTTCTAGCAATTTTACATTGGTAGACACACATTTTCAGGCTTGTGTGCTTGGTCTGAGACACGCTTATAAACCTTCGTCGAGTAAGACAGACACAACACACACACATACATGACATATGTTACCATCTATCGCCACCTAAGTAATTTTGACATGTCCCTGAAAGGAAGGGAAATAGTCTCCAGGGACCTATACCTGTGTAAAACTGCGCAATGACCGCCCACAGGACTTTCGGAACCAACATATTTAACGAGCACGTACTCCGCTTATAAAACTAATTCAGTGGTATTTGTATGCAGAAGCAAGCATTCCATAGTTATTTTCTGAAATAAATATGCATATTCGAACCACAGATAGTGTATAGGAATTCATTATTTCTATACTTTTTGGCAGATATTCGAAATATTTCCCATTTCTTTTCAAGAAATTACCCAAAGGATTGAAAAAACTTCAATACAGATATTTTTCATTTTCAAATATTTTTCCTATTTTGCGAACTTTTTTTAAACATTTTCTGGTAGTTCCTTGAGGATGTCGGCTATGTTGAAAGTATTTTTAGAAAGAAAAACTGCTAGGTTACTTTTTTTATGTATGTAGAAAATATAGGGAATAACTTGGTAGATCTTAAAAGCTTTTAACTAATAGTCGCTCGGTGTAACGGGTGCGGGTTCGATTCCCGCCTTCACCCTGGGTGTCCTTCCTTTCTCTGTGACAGTAAAACAAAAATTTATGCGTATGTCTTACTTGACGAAGGCTTATAAGCGGGTCTCTGATTAAGCACACACGCCGGAATATATATGTACCTACCCTACCCTAATAGTCGCCGACATACACTCTTAAAACAAACGAGCGAATTTAACTCAGTCTGAGTTAATTTCACACCTCCATTCCTGAAAATGCACTTTCTCGAAAGGAGTGGATCCTTTGTGTGTTAAAACTCAGAAAGTATCATTCCAAACGAGTGATTTTAATTCAGTCTGGGTTAATATTTACTCCTTTCCAGTGTTGAAAATGCACTTCTCCTACTGGAGTGGATTTCACTCTTTTGTTTTAAGAGGAAATCAAGTCGAACATCACCAAATCTCAAGTACAGGGGAATGCGAGTACATATTTTTCACAGCAAAAAAAAACGTAAAATTGAGCACAAATAAAGTTCAATTCCAGTGAAAAATATATACGAACTTAAATTTGACAAAATCTTTCATGATTATATTTAGCGTGGCTTTCCAAATCCGATTTCAAAATGTTAGAATTTAAAAAAAACTGTATAAAATTCACCAAAATAGAAATCAATTAAAAATAAACGAATTTTAAAAAATATCATACGAGATTACGGGTAGAGATTTCGGTCGAGCCAAATATCACGAACTCTCACCAGGGGGAGGTTGGGTCGAAATATCGTCTAAATCACGATCACGTGATTAATGGACGCCCCCTATGACAATTTTCTAAACAAATGCCAAATTACTCCCCCACGAAACAAATCCTATTCAGAGAAACAACAACATTCCTGTCTCGAAACTTCGAACATTGGTTTAATAGAATCACACGAGGAACTCGAAAATGGAACCGTTTCACTGCCCCTGAGGACAGACAGACGCACATCCAAATATTGTTCCATTCGTGTCTAAGAATAGCGACAAAATCCATCCGTTGATATGACAAAGTCGTAAACGACTTTGAAAACATTTGAAGCAAAATATATATATTTTTTGCAAATAAGTATGCTTAGTTAAAATTTACATTTCTTATTTTTGTAATGCAGTTTGGAATAGTTTCATTACTTTTGTTATTATTAAATATTTAATAATTCTTCAAACTGCAATTAAATCGAGCAGGCGATAAGTAATATTAAGGTTATTTTCGAAATAATATTAAGAAAAATATTTGATTTAGGTTTTTTTCAAATATAAATTATAACTGGTTGCTGTGCTCAACGATTTTTTTTCTACTGCGTATAAATCTAGTGTAGAAACAGTTGTTGATGATATTTACTGTTAAGAACCTAGTTTTTCCCCTATTAGAATTTTAGTAAGTACTTAAGTAACAGGAAAGTAGGCTTTTTTAGTTCCTTAAGACCTTCTTGTTTTATATCTCAAATTAAATATTAATAATAACCCGCTAAAGGAAAATTGATATTTAGACTATAACAACTACAATGTTTTCGCGCACTTAATTTTAGAAGGACGTTGTATTTTCCTCTCTATTAGAAAATATTACATTTTAACCATCAAGTTGATAGAAACTGATGCACTATTATAGAATAGGGTGGGCCGAAAAAAAACTTTTTATTTTATTTCGGATCGCTATAGTGCGGAAAAGTTGCCATTGGTAAAGACATGAAAAATGCACTAATTATTTTTTTTTTATTACTATATCTTCCGTTCGCGCAATGCCATTAAAGTTGGCAAAAATTGTCAAAAATCGTAATTTTTTATAATTTTTTTAAACACGATATATGATTTAAATTGCTTTTCTATATCATGTTGCATGATTAAAATTTACAAAAAGTTAAAACTTTGAAATTTAACGAAAAATACGAATTTTCCTAATATTATACTACGTTGAGTGGCCGTAAGATCTGACACAAATGTAAAATAACTTATTATTATACATAATATAGTATTTATTATTAATAAGTGCTATAATATATGTATTTTACATACTTTTAGTAGTTAATTCATGACATAGGAACGTAATTAAAAACATCTACCGTGTTTTAAATTTTTTTTGAAAAATTACGGTTTTCAACAATTTTTTGCCAACTTTGATGGCATTGCGCGAACGGAAGATATGGTAATAAAAAAATAATAATTAGTGCATTTTTCATGTCTTTACCAATGGCAACTTTTCCGCACTATAGCGATCCGAAATAAAATAAAAAGTTTTTTTCGGCCCACCCTATTATAGAAGCTCCAATGTTTGAACTTTTATAATACGACAAACGATTACAATGCATTCTGGTAATCATGAATTCAATATATTCCATACGTTGGACATTTAATTTTATTCATGTGAATTTTATATTAATCTATCTTAGTTTATGATTATAAAAAAAGTCAAATATAGATAGTTTGTTTAAGGAAATCTGCTCCGTTAGTAGCTTTTGGTAGTTTTGACTTTGTTATGACTTATGACTTTCTTGGTGGGGGGCAAGTTCGCCGAACACTACGACCTTAGGTCTATTGTATTCAACCCCAGAAATAACACAATCACAAGAGACATACAAAGAAAGAGACGACACAAACACATAGACAAATAACAACATTTATTGACGGACACAAACATCCATGCCATGACCGGGACTCGAACCCGAGCTCACCAGCTCCAAGGTCTAACACGTTAACCATTGCGCCAGTGGGCCGGCTTTGACCTTATTAGTTAGTATGGAAATTTCTTTTAAATGTACTATTAAGGTTTAATGTGAAATTATTTGGGGGAAGAAGGTGACCTTGTAGACGCGACTTTGAATGAATTAACTATAGTGTACGTACTCAGTTCCATGTTAACCAAGACATCTCGTAACACCTTAGCAGACTCATTGCACTTTACAGAATAAAATTTAGTTTCTGGGTTATTTTGAACCATTGAGAATCTATGTTCAAATACTGTAAAATAGTCTTCTATATAATAGTCTACTAGTCAAGAAGTCTAATTATGTCAAAACTACTGTAGTTGAACTCATGGTTTACTTGCACAGAAGCCACGCCCACGGGTGGAGCTATAAAACGAACGGAGCAATCAGATGAAGAGAAAAATTCAGCCAGATTATTTAGTGTTCATCTGATTGCTCCGTGCATTTTACAGCTCCGCCCATGCTCAGTGGCTGAGAGGTTAAACAATAAACATGTCCGCCTCGTCATCCCAAGATCGCGGGTTTGAGTCCCAGCTGAGTCGACGGATTTTCTGGATGGGAAAATCTAGGGCACACGTGTCATATGATTATGTGGCATGCAAAAGATCCTTGACGGTCCCATTTGCCAATAGGTTCTCTCATCAAAATTATATCGCGCCATACTTTAACATCCGCAGAGAGCTGAGATTCATTGTAATCTGTGCGTCAAAATTGGTAGCGAGAGTCGCCTAGATGGTGCCAAAAAAGAAATGGTTCTCAGTTCTGGGGAATATGCCGAATCTGCAAAGGCTTGAAAACCAAAGTTGCAGCCCCATTAGAGGGAGGGGGGGGGGAGTCTACTTCGGTGAATGGGAGTTTGCAGGTAGACCCTTCACTTTGTAAATATTTTTCTTCTCATAGTAAGCGTGATTAACAGTTTTGTCACACTTGTGCAAGGTAGCCTCCAATATGGAAATACTACTCTTCATTTCGCAATAAGTTTCTCTCCCAAAAAGTAATATCGAATTCTCAGATTAATCGAAAGGAATTCCGATTCCGGTTTAAGGAGGATGGAGAGCACTGCGGATCGTAGGAGGCAGGATCGATCCTCGCCTGATGCTTGTATGCCAATCCTAAGTGAGGTTCGTAATAGTCGATTAATATTCGTTAGTTTCGAGGTAGACCCTGTGTATTTATTTATATATTCCTAGATATACTTTTGTATTTAAAATACATAACATTGGGGAAAAAACTTAAAGACACAGTTGACACATCACTAGGGCTACGTCACAGTTAAGCTAGGAAATGGGCCCCCACAGAGACTATGACTAGTTGTTACTCTCTCTCACTTTCCGCGAAATTTCTCCAATATGGAAAAGAAGCTTTGGAAAAAAATGACTTACTCCTCCTGCTCATCACTGGTGGGCTGTGAGGCGCCCTGTGTCGCGATCTACGGATCGGAATGTCCCGCGATCGAGTCCTGGTCGCTGAAAACTCACCGAGTATATGCGGAGAACGTGCTCGTTAAATCTGTTGGGTCCGAGAGTCCTGCGGTCATTGCGCAGTTTCCCATGGGTACAGGTTCCTGGAGACTATCCCCCCCCCCTTCAGAAACATTTCTAAATTGTGGAGGTGGCGCGTGATAGATGGCAGCATCTGTCACGTATATGTGTGCATTAAAGTGTGAGGGTGTGTGTGTGTTGTGACTGTCTTACTTGACAAAGGTTTATAAGCGGCTCTCTGAGCAAGCAAGCCTGAAAATATATGTATATCAACCAACCATCACTGGTATAGAACAAAGCGCCCAGGTTGCATTCTAAAGCTTGAGGATTATAGACCAGCTATGACAGCAATGTCAAGGCAGTGGCAATCTTAAAGGAATGACTATTAGCTCTTGCTGCAAAACTTTCACAACATGCAGCAAGTGCCATCTTATGCCAGCCTCTCCGGAGCTTGTCCTAAACTGCCTGGGTCTCGGTTGAGAAGACCTCAGTTCCTCTCCACTACTTGTAATTAACTTGCCACAATACATGGACTCATGGACCAGATCTATCAGTTTCTAGATCCTGAAGGTTTAGAAACAACAACAATAAAAGTTTGGGTTGGAGTAATGGGATATTGACTCTACCTAACGATGGAAGAGCCATGGCGGTCCAGCACTCGTTCTCCGAGATAAGGCTAGGAACACCCAGGGCCGTCTTAAACTGGGCACACAAGAATTTGAGGCCCTTTTGGAATGTAAAAAAAAACGATTTATAATAATTTTTTTTAATGAGTATGACCATTTGTTATAGGTAATCAAATACAGTATGATCTAATATGTCATTAATGATATTAGAATACTGCTGGTTTTACGATTACGATAACGGTTTTTTTTTTCAGTATTTCTGTTGAGCAAAATCTTTTATTATATCCTCAAAGTAAATTTTTTAGAGTATATCACTTTCGATGCATATAATTGACAAATTACTCAGCCGTTCTTGTAACATCGTTGTTCGCTATTCCTTTTTTATTCTCTTAAGCTGCGAAAATGACCGCTCTCCACTACAATTGGTAACCATCAGGGAATATTATTGTAGCAATTTCTACGTTTGAAAAGTTTCTTCCAATTTATCTGATTTTATTAGGTTCAGTGCCGGATTTAAAGACCCAAGGCCCCCAGGCACATGACATTTGGGGCCCCACTATTTCGAAGCTATTTTGGAAATTTAGCAAATTAAATAAACTAGTATAGAACATATAATGCTTAATAGTCTTAAATAAACATCAGAATTATACAGTATGTTACTAAAGTTATTCTATAAATTTTATAATTTGATTTTGGCAATTTTTGAGGCCTTCATCAGGCGATAAGTTTTTCGAAATTTGGAGATTTGAAATTTTTAGACGATATTTTCGCTATTATATCTTTTTAAGGGAAGGCCCCCCTTCCTGACTGGGTCCCTATGCCCGAGCCTCGTAGGCCTAGGCCGAAATCCGGCACTGATTAGGTTATGTAAGGTTGAGAAATTTAAATTCCTTTCGGGGCCCCCTGAGAATGGGGGCCCTGGGCACGGGCCCCGTGTGCCCTTATGGTAAAAGACGGCATTGGGAACACCCTTCATATTGCTGATTCTAAAAAACTGATTTGGTGCCCGGGTGATCTAGTGGTTTGGATCGCAGACCATTAAGCTAGCAGTCTGCGCTCTGTAACGGGTACGGGTTCGATTCCCGCCTTTACCCTGGGTGTAGCTTCTCCCTCTGTGTCGGTGAAAATTCCGTCTGTGTCTGTCTTACTTGATGAAGGTTTATAAGCGGATATCTGAACAAGCACACAAACAGGAATATATATGTGTACCAAGGGGACGTACATAAATTACGTCACGCTCAGAGGGGGAGGGAGGGGTATGCGACAACGTGACGGACCGTGACATGGAGGGGGGGAGGGGTAATCGCTTGCGTGACGTAACGATTCAAAATTTCCAATTTTGCTAGGAAAATCTGTTTTACATAAAATAAAGTTTTTCAGAACGAAATCTGATTTTTTTTATTATAAGATAATCATAACAAACACTTAATTTCAGAAAGAAGATGGGGGGATTATTTTATGCCACAACGTTGACGTTATTAGTATAGCCTTTTACATTTTCCAAACCTTTTCCTAACGGAACTTAGTGTCACAATTTTGCGCGTTACTACTATCTTGAGGAATCAGATCAGAGGACTAGCAGCTACATGGACGAACACCAAAATGATCCAGAACTAGACAGTTCACAGATCCGATTACATCCTAACACTTTTTTTCAGAAGACATTAGAGAACAGCTAGTTTGTCATTGAATAACGAAAATGTAAATACATATCGATCTAATCCTATGAATAAATTATTTAACCAAGACAACTTTTACTTCGTTTCAAATTAATTTTTTTTAATTAATTTAAAAAGTATCGATTTTTCATTTTTTTTTTCAAATTTCAGAAACAAAAAGGAAAATATTAAAATCAAATTTTTTTTGAAAAAAAGAGGGGGGGGGGTGCGACAAACGTGACGTAATTTTGGGGGGAGGGGTCGGGCCAAACGTGACGCAGCGTGACATAGGGGGAGGGAGGGGTCAAAAAAGTCAAATTTTTGCGTGACGTAATTTATGTACGTCCCCTCAACCGACTGATTTGACCTTAAATTGCTTCTGGATGCTGAACGAAACTTTTGCTAACTCGACAAAAATACTTGTTAGCTTATTAGAAAGAATAATTTGTATTAAGACGCCCTCTTACATTTATAAAAAATTAAATTTAAAAATCAAAAGTTACGCAGGTTTTTAATTAAAAAATTGCGCTTCCTGTACCCCTTTCCTAAAGCTGGCCACTGACGATCGTTCCAACAAGGAAAATGGCGTGGTAGCACTCCAATGGAACGACGTGAATGGCAAAACTCGTCGGGTTTGGAGTGGAGCGACGGGGCGTGATGGAAATCCAACCGGTCCAAAATCCATCGCGCCGCGCCAAAACGTCATCACTCCAACAGGTCACTACACTTACACGTCGAACAGGTCACTACACTTACTTTTTGCTCTGCGGTTAATTAAATTTCGTTTGAAATTTTGTTTAACTAAATTGTTCATTGTATGTAGATCTGCTGCTATGTAGATCATTAGCCTATCTAGCGATAAAAAAAATGATGCCTACTTGTTAGCTCCACAAAAAGCCAGTTCATTTTATTACGAAGTTCAGTTATTCAGTAAGATTAGTTTATTATGCGACACACTCTGTACAGTTAATAAAAAACAATAAAGATGCCTAAAAAATGTGTTTTTTAAAAATGGGGTAGTTTCGCGGAGGATCTGGCAATAGTTCCACGGTCTTGTTTTCTTTTCTTTCGAATTACTTTTGTTTTGTATAAGTTGGTTGGTATACCTTTATTTAGGTTAGTGGGCATGGTCAGCACACAAAGCCAGATTATCTCTACCAAGCATTACCCAAACAAGAGTAATTCGAGAGAAAGGAAAACAAGACCGCGGAGCTATTGCCAGATCCTACGTGAAACAACTCCATTACAGAAACAAAAATTATTTACGACAAAATGAGGGAGAACGCTCATATTTTAATTTATTTAAAGTATTCAAACACTTCTTGGCTTTTAAATGTTCACATTATTCTAAAAAATTGATGATAGTTCAAAAATGAAATTTCAAACTTGATGCAAAGTGTTGAAAATAAATAATTTTTTGTTGGTTGGTTGGTTAGTTGAATTATCATCGCACAAGAGCTATTGACGACGGGCGTCGTATTTTAGAACCACAGTAAAGTGACGAGCTGACACCTGAATAGGCACCCAACGCAACCGTTAAGGGCGGCAGCGTTAGGACTTTGAGGGATATTTAACGTGCACTTCCTTACACGGGGTATTATTCGTCGGACATTTTTGGCTGCACGGGCCGTTCATAGGTCGGCAGTTATTTTGGATGCCCGGACCCGAATCTGGGACCTTTTGCATGCTAGGCGAGTGCCTAACCGACTGGGCTCCCCAGCCCCCTAATAATTTGAGGAAACATATTTGTCATTTTATTAATTTTTTAATCAGTGTGTTTTTAGAAGATTACAGTTAGTGTTATAGTTTTGTTTTGTTGATTCTTGAACGACGAAAAATAGGCCTCACAATAAATATTATCAAAAATATAGGAATGGAATGATTGGAATGGAGTGGAGTGGAGTGATCGTGAATGACCCCCACTTTCGACTCTTCGTTCCGTCATTCCAATATCGAATTACTTCGCGCCACGCCACTCCGTTTGGAACGATCGTCAGTGGCCGGAGATTTTTGTTGTCACGGTATTCTGTTATACAGGGCGGTTATAAAATAACGCTCCCTATTCGGAGTGTTCTGTAGCTTGAATGAATAATCCAAATGCAAAAAACTTTGAGACACTTAATAATCAAGAAAGGGGAAAAAGAATGGAATCATAAAAAATATTGCGTCTCTAAGGTTCTAAATTACGAGTCGTAATTGGATGTGTTGGCCATAATTGGTTACTCCTCGTAATTATAACCTTGGTCAAGAGACGAGTTTCTGTGTTATAATTCCATTCTTTTTCGTAATAAAGAAACTCGTCTCTTGACCAGCGTTCTAAATTACGAGGCGTAATTAGCTGTGTTGGCAGTAATTGGCCATAATTGACGACACCTCGTAATTTAGATTCTGGTCAAAAGACGAGTTTGTTTTTTTATGATTATTCTTTTATATGATTATTCTTTAGGATTCTGTTTTTTTTATGATTCCATTCTTTTTCCCCCTTCTTGAATAGCAAGTGTCTCAATTTTTGATGCATTTGGATTATTCATTCAAGCTACAGACCACTCCGAATAGGGAGCGTTATTTTATAACCACCCTGTATATAGGAACAGCATTACCCTTGCTTAGCTTCTGATGTCTTTAGGTCATTATCGGCAGCGAAAGTGTTAATATACAATGCACTCATACATACGAATCCATTGTGATATACAGGGTGGTTATAAAATAACGCTAGCTATTCGGAGTGGTCTGTAGCTTGAATGAATAATCCGAATGCATCAAAAATTGAGACACACTAATAAAGAAGGGGGAAAAAGAATTGAATCATAAAAAAAGATAGAATCCTAAAAAATAATCATAAAAAAGAATAATCATAAAAAAACAAACTCGTCTCTTGACCGGGGTTCTAAATTACGAGGCGTCGTCAATTATGACCAATTATGGCCAACACAGCTAATTACGCCTCGTAATTTAGAACCGTAGTCAAGAGACGAGTTTGTTTTTTATGATTCCACCCCCCCCCCCCCCCTTTCGTGATTAGAGAGTGTCCCAAAGTTTCTTGCATTTGGATTATTCATTCAAGCTACAGACCACTCCGAATAGCGAGCGTTATTTTATAACCATCCTGTACATACGAAACCATTGTGATATATTCTATGACACCTAATTCATTGATTTATCTAGCAGCATTAAATTTTTAATTCAGTTCATCAGGGCCTCGTAACTTGACAGTGTTTCTACATTACGACGCTCGTCGCCAATAGTCGTCGTGTTGCTCTAGTACGACGATTTTCAAACTAACAATAACCTTCAGTTTAGTCGGTTAAAATGTTTATCAAACCGATTCTTCAGTTTAAACCGGTTTAACTAAAGAATGGTTTTTACCCATTTAAAGGGGTCGGATAGTTCTATATCGAACATGTTAATTTACCTAACTTTAGGAACATTTTTCTCACGAACTAAATGAGATATCATTATAAATTACTTTATATTTTGTTCCTCACATATACTTCTTTGATTTAAACTCAGGATATTTCAAATATATGAAAAAATACTTTTACATTGATTTTTTTAAAAATATGTATTGAAAAACTAAAAAAAAACTGATATAAACTTATATAATTTTTTTTTTGTGCAGAGATATTAAAAATTCTTCAGTTTAAATCAAAGAGCTATTAATGGGCTATTAATATCAAAACAAAGTATGTTGATATCTTTTATAGTTTCTTCGAAAAATTTTCCTAACTGTTGAAAAACCTTATATTTCACAGGAACCGCAAAAGCAAAGTAAGGTTCAGGTAAGAACTGATGTACAGAGTTTCGGAAAAATGCTTATAAAAAGAAAACTACTAAACAGAAATCTACAATCTTGGTCTTAAATTGAAGTTAATGATAAGCAGAATAAAAGAAATAGAAAACCAAAAATCTCAAAAATCTTTTACAAAAACACATATCTGACCCCCCTTCCTAACCGAAGCCAGGTTAAACTGTTTTCGGTTTTCCATCCCTTGGCACATTTGTATTTTTGCAAGTTCTTGATTTTGTCATTGTATAGACGACTGTGACTTCAACGGGGCCCGGGTGGCCGAGTGGTTTGGACCATAACGCTACTAGTCTGCTCGCTGTAACTGGAGCGGGTTCAATATCCTCCTTCGCCCTGGGTGTACTTTCCTTTCTCTGTGACAGTACAAATTATTTCTGCGTCTGTCTTACTTGACGGAAGGCTTATTAGGTCTCTGACCAGACAACACAAGCCGGAATATATAGGTATCTACCCTATACAACTGTGACTTCAATTAAAGCGAATCCCCCCCCCCCCCAAAAAAAAAAAAACCGAATGTCAATAACTGAAGAGTACGCGGGAAAAAACGATTGATTTTTCAGAGAAGTTTCCTTAGCAGGCCACTTTGGCGATGATAGCGAGTGATAGCCTAAACTTGTGTAAGGAAACCAGTTCCTACCATAGATATCATAGTTAAAGTAATATAGTGGCAGATCACGTGACCTCCAATGCTAACGACGGGACGCGCAAGGAGCTCCCAGAAGAGCCCCAATGAAGTCAGTGTTGTAGGTCACGTGATATACCACGCTAATACTTTAACTACTACCTCTGTGGTTCCTAGCTACCACGATTCAGGCGACCGACGACGGCCCCGACGCTAGGACCAAGCGAAGAAGAAAGAGAGAAACCGGTTTTCTGCCGCCAATGTTCGCCAAGCAGACAATTGCGGGCGTCCGCCTAATAAATCAATCGGTTATTCCCGTGTACTCCTCAACTTACACGATCATCTCGCCCACGATATCCTGCATTAGGATCGCTCTTCCCTCCCGCCGAGCATCCTTCTCCACAGGAGATAATGAAAAGGGAGCACGGGGAGAAGAGATTGGGGGGATGTGGAGCACTGAGATAGCAGCCTAATCGATCCGGATTTTTATTAAAAGGGTGATACATAGTTGTTGAAGACGCTGTCTGGGGTTTTTATTGCATCACAATGAGAGGAGAGATATTGGAGGGGAGGGAGGATTTTTTTTTTGAGGGGGGGGGGATTTTTTTCTATTTAAAAATAGATCGAGATCGTTTTCAATTATCATGTTTTACACGGGTTTTGTTTTGTTATAGATCTGAATTGGAATGGTTCAGATGATGTAACACTCTTGTTTTCGTTTTTCTGAGACCAGGCATTGAATTGGTTGTTTTGGTTTCGATCTCAAAATGATAATCAGGAATGAAAAGAAACTTTTACTTTCTGAGCAAGCTGTCTTTAACAAATGATTTGAATAACAAACAGCACAGCAACTAATTGAAATATTAAAAAATTTATAAGCATAAAATACTCTTGAAAAACTCATTTTCGAATACCATAACAAGTCGAGGAATTTCAGACAAAAACCGAAATGGAGCTGTTGCCATTTACGACGTGAAACAACCCCATTGTTTGAAAAATATGTTTATATAAAGAATATATGTGTAGGATTTTTGTCCAGGAAGGAAGGGATAAAAAGAAATTAACAAAAAAGAAATCGAAATTTAAAGTTTCAGTAATGCTCTTATAATTCTAAATACATTTAAAGTTAAAACATATTTGCTTCGTATTAGTCATATCATATTTGCTTCGCATTAGTTATATCATAGTTGCTTTAATATAAACATATGCTGCATAGGAGTAAGTGTTTCCTTAGCTTGACGTATGTAGATTATTACAATTTTATAACTTGAGTTGGAGAACTAGGCCTTCTTGATATGCTAAGTGAAGGATAATTAATGATTTAACCACTTGGCACACAAAATTACTATTAAATATTATCAAAGTTGCAGACAATATGTGTTCCAGTTGGAACAGTAATGTTTCTATAAAGCTAACATATTTTATTAATAGTATTTGGATTTACTAAGCAAATAAGTCCTAGAAGTGATCTTTGCAATAACGAGCAGTTTGTATTTTACAGTTTCACAATCAATGTTTTTTTAGAAGCAACTAAATTAGACTATTTCTAGAACTGCGCTTACTCTATGTAACCACTGACCTTTTGGAATTATTTGTATTTTTGAAAATATGAAAAGAAATATATTTCATATAATTAGTAATTTTTGTTCAAAAACTAAAATCCTATTGATGTAAAAAAGGTAACCTTATAAAAGGAAAAGAAAACTTATTTATTTTATTTCACGCTATGTTTACAACTTTAAAAAAAGGCAAGCTGTCATCAAGACTATGTCCATCAGTCTGTGTATCACCCACTTTCATAGCCTAAACCACAAGTACAAATTAAAATTGTGATACGCCAAAAAATTTAGAGCATAGAAACTAAAATATATTGAAAATATCAGAACTAAATTGGAATTTTAAGTACTTTAAATAATACAAACTCTCCTAAAAATGTACAGGAAAAAACCTCACGTACTTGTAAATTCTGTACGAAACACATAAATGGGGATGGATATGTGTACGATTAACTTACCACACATGTCACCACATATTTTAGAAATAACAACATTTAAAGACCAACATAAAATTATCAAGCAAATACTGGATTTGAAAAAAGGAAGGGACCTTCAATAAAATTAATAAAAAGCTAATGACTTTTATATTCCTAGAAAATCTATTTTTCCAAAATTATAGATTTTTAATTCACAGCATCGTTTCACTGCATACCTTGTACCAAATTACATCTATCGAGTTTACAATATTTTCAGAAATGAAATAATCAACCACATGCACTTCAGGTGCTTGTAAGTCGCCGGTCAACAAAAAAAAAATGACGTTTAAAAACTGAATTTGAGAAAACAGAGTTATGCCCTTTTTGCTCTGAGACACATCGATATTTACATATTCTTCTTGGTCTACGTACATATTCTTCTTGGATTTATTATCATGTGCTGGTTGTTGCGGGTTCTCGTCTGGAACATAGCCAGCGGGAGGGTCACGTTTTTGTTCACCCCCTTTTCCCCCTTTTATTCGAAATTTCTTCGGAATGGAATAAAAAAAATGGCGGAGAAATAAATGCCTGGAAGCATATGTTGTTGGAATGTCTTTGTTTACTGAATGCATCGCGGAAAAATATTGAAATTTTTCGAAGGAAGTGGACGGAAGTGCTTGGAAGAGGAATGGATGCCCGTTTTTGGGTGTGTTGAGGAGAGTTTCGCGGAAATGGCTGTTGGCGGTAAATGGAGTTCTGGGATTCGATTGAGTGTTCTTCACTCAGTACA
Source organism: Hylyphantes graminicola (assembly GCA_023701765.1). NCBI lineage: Eukaryota > Metazoa > Arthropoda > Arachnida > Araneae > Linyphiidae > Hylyphantes > Hylyphantes graminicola. The sequence continues at coordinate 15,595,484 of CM043121.1, read as the reverse complement.
GTTGCGAATGGCTGCACCATTACGACTACAGCGAAGCACCTCCTATCTGAAAATTCGATTTGCAATGATGAAAGTGGTAAACGGAATAATAAAGGAATTTTATTCTACCATTCTTTGAATAAATATATGTGCTTTACTAGGAAACTTACTAGGAAAACTTCTGAATTGTTGAATTTCAGTAACACTATCAAATTAAATCCCGTTTTTCGCATGGGCAATAAAAATAAAGCTCATTTTGCACTACTTACGATTTAATGTGACATTTAGGGAACGTTTCTGTTACTTTTCCACTAAATCCAAGTTTAGCTACTCGAGTCAAAACTTTTTTCGTGTTTTAAAATACAAGAGAGATGCGCAGCAGTCACACAGTACTTCGGATTTATGTCTCAAAGTACATTTTATTATGAAGTATGGTTGGTTAGTTGGTTGATATACATATATTTTCAGGCTTGTGTGCTTGCTCAGAGAGCCACTTATAAACCTTCGTCAAGAAAGACAGTCACAACACACACACTCACATACACACATATAAGTGACAGATGCTGACATCTATCACACACCACCTCCACAATTTAGACATGTCCCTGAAGGGGAGGGAAATAGTCTCCAGGAACCTGTACCCGTGGGAAACTGCGCAATGACCGCTCACAGGACTTTCGGACCCAACAGATTTAACGAGCACGTACTCCGCATATACTCGGTGAGTTTTCAGCGACCAGGTTTCGATCGCGGGACCTTCCGATCCGTAGATCGCTACTCTGACCACAGGGCGCCTCACATACCCATGAAGTATGTTTTTTTTATATATCTCTGCCAAAAGTTCAATGCCATGTTAATAAAATTGGGTCCGCTTCGATTCAATGAGCTCGCGACTTCCCATCGTGACATCACTCACATTAGTGAACTGCTATCCTACACTCCGTGCCAACCTAACTTGGGTAAAAACAAATAGTAAAAATGCGAAGGGAAAAGCGCGATTGATCCGTTAGTTGGAAACTCTTGTAAGGTAATATTTACATACAAAATGATCTAATGCAATTTAAACAAAATACACTTTTAATTCTGATAAAATTGCGGAATTTTCTCAAATAATATTCAAATCTGTTGAACTTAAGTGAAATTTAATGTTTTAATCATGTTTTCTGGATGGACTCACAAATAATTTATGGAACTCTTTACATCCACGAAAGGATCTTCTCCATAGCATATTTCTATTTACCCAACTTAGGTTGGAAAGGAGTGCAGTGAGCCAAGAACCGAAAAACATGTTAATCCGACGCAGCAAGGTCTGGTCTGTATGTGGGATGGGGCAACACTAGCTTTGATACCATGCAGTGAAGTTTCTTTTTTTTTCTTTTTCAATCTGATTGTGTGTGCTGGAGCGCTGTCATGTTGTAGGAGTGCAAGTAGTCTGTTGACTATACCAAAACTGACCTTAAGTTTTCAGCAGAGAAATGTACTACGCGGAGGAATTTGCGTAAACAACGCGGCTGGCGCCGAAGCTTCGCCTGCTCCGATTGGTTGATAATTTGACCCTGATATTCGTGCGACCTGTTACGTCAAAATCGAAGGAAAAAAAAATAATTAAAATAACACTCTAACTGAAGCTAAACTAATAAAAATAATAAATGTATGTCTTGAAATAACAAATAAATTTGTTTATTGAATGTGAAATACCTTTTTGTATTCGATTCTCGCACTAAAAAATGAGAACTATTTACCCGTTTTCTCGTAGAACATTTGTATACTGCAAACTTAAGGTCGGTTTTGGTATAGTGATGGATAAACAGAGGATAGACAACGGACTACAGCAGCTGGATAGTCAGCGTATACAGCTAGGCCACGTGGAACACACTCAAGGCGCGCTTACATGAGCCATCGAATCCATGGATTGAAGAGCAAACTCAGCAATTTTTACCTCTTGGGGATTTTCTCCCAGAGGGAATCGAAATTGCAGGGTTTATTGGGGGTTTCTCAATTCCTCCAATTAAGGATGGTTTGATGTTTCATACCATGGATTCGGCCAAAGACTATCATTTGGGTTAGAAATTCTGCTCAACATCTTTTTCATCTAATGGGGATATTGGCATTCCATGGATTCGATGGCTCATGTAAACGCGCCTTCAAAGTGCAATCGACCAAACGCAGACATGACCATTCTGTTCGATGCGGCCCCGTTTTACATCAGGTTTTAGTTACTGGCCGGCATGTTGCCGCTGCTTTGCCAAGTCTGGATTTTGAGAAAATATCTATTTCTCAACTCCAGTTACGATTCTGAGCCAAAATAGAATATCTTGGGGGGTTGGAAAGCAGTTCTTTGAAGATCTCCACTCGCCGTTGTTATTGGGATGGAGTCAATTCATGGGGAACTTCTCGGCACCGACTATACACGAGCACCAGTTGGCGGAAATGCCAGTTGATGGTACACTGCTCAAAACAATTAGGGGAGCACATGTTTTCAGCCCTTTCGTCCCCAATGATTCCATTGGGAATCATCAGCTTGTGATTTTTTTTCTGACTAAGTTAAATTCGCAACTTATGTATCGTTAGATACATCATTGTATGGAAGAATAACGTATTTTGAAGAATTTAATATATATTTTTTTAATATTAATGAAAATATGAAAAATATGGTAAAATAAATTTCACTTTAAACAGTTTTAGAAAATAAATTGACCCTCAATTTTTCATGCTTGCATTTTTTAGATGTTTCAAAATATATTTCAACTATTTTTAACAAAAAAAGTGTTGAAAAAATTATTGTTATAATTTATTTAAAAGTTATTATTCCATTTCCCCCCTTTAAATTTAAGTATTAAAAACTTAAGTTTTTTTCTCCTGTTTTTTACTATTTCATTTCGAATGCATAGTGAACCTATTTAACGAATTTCAGATTTATAGGATAAAAATTAAAAAGTTGGGAGTGAAGTTAAAGTTGGAATTAAAAAGTGCTCCCCTAATTGTTTTGAGCAGTGTACTTTAGGAAGGACCAAATTCTACTGATAATGCTCGGGTGCTGGAACTCATTTGGTGTTGAATAGCTTCCTGCAAAACTTCGTTATAACAAATGGTCTACTACATATGTTATGTATTTTCTTTTCAAGGGTTGTATTATCTTTCCTTGAATTCCATTAATCCATTCCTTTCATTAATCCATGAGTAGTTCTAATTTGATGCTAATCCAATCCAACCAATGCAAAAACAGGTTTGACAAGTGAAGCCATTGCACGCTTGAATAATCTTTTGTTCCGACGTACGGCTTTCAGACGGCTTCAATAGTTTTTGTTGAAAGGCATCTTCAATATATTCATACCTCTAAATCGAGCCACTTTAATTTGCACCACCCTGTGTAATACTAACAATTCAACTTTTAAATTTACTATCCGAACACTTACACACAACCTCTCTGTTAGGCCTTTGGAGCTGATGGGGTCTAGTTCGAATCCCGGTCAGACATGGATGTTTGTGACCGTCAATGAATGTTGATATTGGTCTATGTGTTATTCCTTTCTTTGTGATGTAAAAATTCTTTTTGTGTCGGTCCCCCTTGACGAAAGCTTATAAGCGGTTCTCTGAACAAGCACAGCAGCTGAAATATATATGTACCATACCATACACTCTTAAAACGAACGAGCGATTTTAACTCAGTCTGGTTGATTTTCACTCCTCCAGTCTGGAAAATGCACTTCTCCTTTTGGAGTGGATTCTTTGTGTGTTAAACCTCCGACAGGATCACTCCAAACGAGTGATTTTAACTCAGTCTGAGATAATATTCACTCCTTTCCAGTGTCGAAAATGCACTTCTCCAACTGGAGTGGAATTCACTCTTATGTTTTAAGAGTGTACCATACCTCTCTGTTAGCGATTCAATTCCTTCCGCGCATCTCTTTACGAATACCTGACAAATTCTCACGTTCTCCAAAACTAATTTCGAATTTCGCAACAAACTCTTAAAAACGAATCACGACTGGATATATCAAAGACACGCATCCCAAAACACTGTTTGAATTCTCAACCAAAAACAAGAAACATCGCAACAAATCTGCGTTTCTCCGATGCCAAAAATAAACCAAGAAAATATCCAAATTCCGAAAGACGATAGTTATTGACTACGGATCGAAGAAGCAGGACTGCAACTCAACTCTCGTATTTCCGAAAAAGTAATAAGATCAATACAGCACGAGTCTACATATTTCGGAGAGCTTGGTAGAACAGCGTGCTAAGAGACAAAAAGGTGAAAGTAAGAAAATGAGCTTGCCGGCCCACTGGCACAATGGTTAGTGTACTAGCCTTTGGAGCTGCTGGGCTCGGGTTCGAATCCCGGTAAAGGCATGGATGTTTGTGCTTGTCAATAAATGTTGTTATTTGTCTATGTGTTTGTGTCGTCCTTCTTTGTGTGTCTCTTGTGACTGTCTCTTCTGGCGAGCTGGGTAATGGGCCATAAAGCCTACACTCTCCCTTCTAGAGGGCGCATTCACTGTCATTTGTCAAGAAAATGAGCTTTAAAGTTTTTGGTTTTGCTTGAATTATCGTCGCACTAGACCTACACGAGGGCTATTGGTGAGGGGCGTCGCAACCACAGTCAAGTGACGAGACAACACCTGAAAAGGCACCCAACGCAACCGTTAAGGACGACATCGTATGCAGCATTAGGACTGTGAAGGTTATATAACGTGCACTCCCTTACATGGGGTATTATTCGTCGGACATTTTTGGCTGCACGGGCCGTTTATAGGTCGGCAGTTATTTTGGTGATGCCCGGACCCGAACCTGTGACCTTTCACATGCTAGGCGAGTGCCTAACCGACTGGGTTCCCCAGCCCATGTTTGCACTTAAATACGTTAAACTCGTCACTTACAAAAAGTAAAAAATATACTTAACTTAATGTTTATGAAAAGGTGGAATCCTGTTATCATAAAAGGAGGGAATGACATGTTCATTGATACAAAAATCTAAATTTTTTCGAATATGTCACTTAGCACGTTTTTCAACTAAGTTCTTCACCGGAGAACTATCGCAAAGCCCAAAGTAATATTAAAATGCAGACGATCTGGAGATTTACTGTGACTGTCACTGTAACGTTGAGAGATTTGATAGTGTAGCATGTTCCGTGACTTTAATAGTGAATCTGAAGCTTAAGCTTTATAGAAACTTTCTTAAGCAACAGAAAACTTAATAACAAGAGATGGAATTCGACGTATAGTTTTTGAAACTTGTTTCATTGAACGACATTGGTATCAGTCGGGAAATTTTGGATTTGTACGCACTATGAGAACTTATTCCATTTCTAAAATGTTAAACATTATAAAATTGGGATTTTAAGACATTATCCAACACAAAATCTTGCAGCAGCTAAGATATAACGACCGGTCTCAATTTGGCACTATGTGTTACGTTGCTAAGCAACGAAAATGCCCCAAGTCTGGCAAACATTCCACTTTATATTCCATACGACTTGGTTGGTATATGGCAACCATACGTTACATTTTCAAACTCATCAAAAATAGCATGTGAACAGATCGGCCATTATATCATAGCTGTGCCCAAAATCTTCGAAAAGGAGTAATTGTGTTTAAATCTAATTTGATTCGTCATCAAATTTAGTTTTGTAAAAAGTAAATAAGAAAAGATTTTACGCTATTAAACTTGAAAAGCGTTAATTAGAAAATAAAATAAAAAAACGATTGAAATTTTATTATAACTTCTTTTAAATTCAACAAATAAATAAAATAGCTAGCTAATATCGGAATATATGAAAGATCATACGAAAGTGAGAGATAATAATGAAACTATCATTTTTGTTTTTGTAAACTTTGTTTGTCTTCGTAAAAAAATTAATTACTTTTTATTGTTATATATATTATGTATATCTTCATAGCCAAAAAAAACTCGTGTTATAGCATATAAATATTTATTATATGTATAAATATACTTTTTTCTTATTGTAGGGTTGAAATAGTCGCTGGTTCGAATATGGTTTTCAACGAATAATAGACAACGCTGAATGGATACACACCAAGCTAGTGGACTGTAATTTCTTTAATGAACGACAAATAGCTTCTTACAACTTGAATAAAACAACTACTTGCAAAATGGTAAAAACACTTAAAATTGAATAGCTAATCACATAGAAATCTTCGAAATAAGCAACAACTTCTTGAATAGAATATTAGCACTACACTTGGTTAATATCATGGAACATTCTGAAAACTGAAGGTAAAGCTCAACATCTGCAACGCCCCTTCTTCCTATGACATCAGCAAACCTGGAAACGCCGCTGGTGCCATCTAACAATCAACCTAGAAATAAACTACACATACGAAATCCAACATTCTCCCGCCCTTGAAATCCCAAGGGGGTTTCAAGAAACTGAAAATAAAGCATAAGAAATTCAATAAAACATTAAATAGATACAAATTCAGTAACAAAGAACATTATTCTTCAGGGAGTTTGCAAAGTTTTGTGATTGGGCGAGTAAGTTCACCGGAATCAGTTTTCAAAGTAACAACGCGAACTCTGCTGTCCTTTCCAGGATGCACACTCAATACACGAGCAAGTTTCCATTTCAAGGGTGGTAATAACTCATTTTTAATGAGCACAAGATCATTCACCGAGATATTGCTTTGCGAAACACACCACTTAGGTCGTTGCTGCAACCTAGCCAGGTATTCATTACTCCAACGCTTCCAAAAACTCTGCAGTAAACCTTGCACCAATTGCCAGCGATTAAGACGTGACAAAGGAATAGTAGTCAAGTCAGGTTCTGGAACAGCGGTTAAGGCTGACCCGATAAGAAAATGTCCTGGCGTCAATGGCGACAAGTCGTTGGGATCTGACGACAGGGGACAGAGAGGTCTGGAGTTGAGGCAAGCCTCAATTTGAGCAGTTAGGGTGAACAATTCTTCTAAAGAAAGCAAGGAGCTTCCCATGGTTCTTCTGAGATGATACTTCATCGATTTAACCCCCGCCTCCCATAGACCACCGTGATGTGGAGCTGCTGGGGGATTGAATCTCCAAGTAATTCCCTCTGCTGCGGTAAAATTGCAAACATCCGAATTCTCATTCTGAGACAATATCGATGCAAGAATACTCTTGAGTTCAGTATCGGCTCCCACAAAGTTAGTGCCACAGTCGCTAAAGATCTCCACAGGTTTACCTCTTCTTGAGATGAAGCGTTTTAGAGCACCAATGAAGGCTTGAGAAGTAAGGTCAGTCACTACTTCAAGATGCAGTGCACGGGTTGCGAAACAAACAAATATTGCTATATAAACTTTAAAGGATTTTCTTCCTCGACCTGTTCGCTCTCTTGCCAAAAATGGGCCTGCATAATCGACGCCTGTAGCTAAAAAGGCTCTGGATGGAGTGACTCTCGACAGTGGAAGGTCTCCCATGAGCTGACTCATAGTTGATGCAGAAAGACGAAAACACGTTTTACAGCTTTTCACAAATCTGCAAACAACATCCCTCCCACATGGAATCCAAAACTTCTGTCGGATCACTGAAAGTAATAGTTGAGGTGCTGCATGTAAATGTTTTACATGATAGTGGTCGATGATCAGAGTTGTCAAATGATGCTTCTTCGGAATAACAGCTGGATGTTTAGAATCAATATTGATGTCGGCATTTTTAAGTCTTCCACCAACTCTCAGAACCCCATCCTTGTCCAGAAAAGGGCAAAGTGAAAGCAACTTACTAGAAGACTTTAATGACCTTGTCTTCAAACAGTGAATCTCCTCTCCAAATTCTGCATACTGTACTAGTTTCACTACGGTGATTGTTGCCTTAGAAAGTTCAGCTGACGTTAAATGACCCACGATTCTGTCTTTAACTGATTTTCTAGAATTGCTTAGAAAACGCAGCATCCAGGCAAACACTCTACACAGTTTGGAGAACGATGAAAACTTGAAAATAACTGGTGGTGGCTGGAACTCGGTAGCTGCTGAAATGAAGTTTTTTCTTTCCTCAACGAAATTGTGACTCCTGGAAAGAAACACTGGAAGGCGATTGCTTCAGGAATACTTCAATGGAAGGTCCACGAAGAAAACTGGGACCTTGAACCCACAGATCACATGACAGGAACTCTAAAGGTTGAATACCTCTTGTACCGCAGTCCGCTGGGTTATCAACTCCTGGAACATGATTCCATTGAAGGTTAGGCACAGATTATTGTATCTTAGCAACTCTATTGGCGACAAATGGGAGCCAACGGCGAGGATCTGATGAAATCCACGAAAGAGCTACCCGAGAGTCAGTCCACGCAAAAACCTTGCTGTAGGGAATTTCTAGAGTAGGCAGAACAGATTCAAGCAAATTTGTTAACAGTAATGCAGAACATAGCTCAAGTCTCGGAAGTGATTGCGTTTTCACAGGAGCTACTCTAGTCTTTGAAGTCAAAAGCTTCACTGTTATATTCTGATCTTGAGTAACTGAACGAACGTAAACAACAGCACAGTAAGCTCTCTCCGAAGCATCACAAAAAGAATGAATTTGAATATCTAAGGGCTGCTCACACATGACAAATCTAGGTATCTTGAAGTTGACCAGTAGGGATAACTGTGAATGGAAAGCTCTCCAACGAGATGACAACGAATCACTGAGAACATCATTCCAACCTAGATTGTGACTCCAAAGTTCTTGTATGAAGATTTTGGCGAAAATGACAACTGGTGCCAACCAACCCATAGGATCAAACACTTTGGCGATGTCCGAGAGAATTTTACGTTTCGTCAACTCTTGATGATCACACGTTGAAATGGACACATGGAAAAAGTCTGGTTGGATTCCAAACAATGCCTAGAACTTTGATGGTTTTGTCATCTGAAATAGGCAATGAATGATCTATGGCTTGACAATCACTAGGAATATTCTTCAAAACTGCTGGAACATTGGAACACCACTTGTGAAGTTTGAAACCTCCCCTACTCATCATCTTGCCTAATTCATCAGTAAGTTGTTCAGCTTCTTCTACAGAATTAGCACCACTGAGTAAGTCATCTACGTAGAAATCTCTGAGACATACTCTGGAAGCCAAGGGAAAGTTTAATTTCTCATCAAGTGCAAGTTGCTTCATTACTCTAGTAGATAAGTAAGGAGCACTGGCTGTTCCATACGAAACAGTCGTGAGACGAAAAGTTTCAACTGGATCACTAGGTCTGTCTCGCCAGAGGATCCTCTGCAGATCAGCATCATCTGAATGAACTCGTATTTGGCGAAACATCTTCTCCGCATCGGCACACACTGCAACTGGAAAAGTTCTGAAACGTAAAAGAATATGAAAAAGTTCTTGTTGAACTCTAGGCCTTGTATGGAGTATGTCGTTGAGGGAGAGACCTGAAGAAGACTTGGATGAGCCATCAAATACGACACGAAGCTTTGTAGTAGAGCTGTTTTCCCTAATCACTGCATGATGAGGCAGATAGAATTTGGGATTCGAATTTTTCTCTGATATTGGAACCTTCTCCATGTGCTGAAGTTCCAGATATTCGTGGATGAAACTTCTGTAGCGTTCATATACTTCAGGTCTTGAGACAAGAGATCTCTCCAGAGACTGGAACCGACGAATTGCAGTCTGAAGTGAATCTCCCAGTAGAGCTGGTGAAGTATGGCACGGTAATTTCACTGTATACCTTCCATCTTCTCCTCTTGTATGCGTAGCTATGAAGTGATCTTCAGTGGCTTGTTCTTCCTTGGTAAGTAAATTGGCTGTTGGGACATCATCTAGCTTCCAAAAGTTGCCAAGCAATTCTTCTGTACTTACTTGAAGATGATTGACATGGATAGGTGACGAATCTGACATTTCTGTGCTGACATTACCTGAAATGATCCACCCCAGGTCTGATCTAACAGCAAACGGACCATCTTCGGTAGTTTTGAGAAATTCTCCCTTTAGCATTGGCAAGGCAATACTAACTCCCAGCAAGATGTCAATCGGACCTGATTGGAAGAAGGTTGGGTCTGCCAGTTTGAGATCACGGAATGGAGCATCTGTATTTGAAGGCAACGAGAAATGTGGAATGTCACCAATTATTTTGTTGATGATGAAAGCTGAAGTCACAAATTCAGGAGACTCTTTGAAGTGAGGTGTAAACTTGAGGTTGGTGACGCCATTTGTATGTGCACTAGATGATCCGAGGCACGAAATCTCAACCCTTGCCCTGGTTCGAGCAAGGCCAAGCCTGTTGAAGCATGATTCTGTCACGAAGCAAGCCTGGGAACCCGGGTCAAGAAGCACTCTACATTGTTGAAATTGATTTGAAGAATCGAGCACTTTCACTATAGCAGTACATAAAAGCACTTGGATTGAAGCAGATTGATGCGAAACACATGAAGACACGTTCGTAAGTGTTTGTTGAGGCACGGGAGTAGGTTCAATTATTGAACTTGGCACGAATTCAGCAGCATGTGGCGACAAGACCTTGGCACTGTCAGTGGATTTGGTCGATTCAAAATGCAGCAATGTGTTATGTTTTTTGTGGCAGACTCGACAAGTAAATGTACTCGAACAGTTTGCTAACTCATGACCTTTAAGACAATTATAGCACAAGCGCTTTTCCTTCACAAAGGCTTGACGTTGCAAAGTGGTCAAATTCTTGAACTTGCTGCACTGAAAAAGGGCATGATCGTTACTTGTACAATAGATGCACTGACTCTTAACTTGAGCTGTAAGACTAGAAACACTCGCATGTTTTCTTGAACTTGGAACACTTGGCTGTGGTTTAAAGAAAATCTTGTTTGATTGTTGAATAGATCGGGCATGGTGGATTATAAATTTTAATAATTCTTCCATTGTGGGAATACTTTCATCCTCTAGGCCTCTTTCCCACCATGATCTTGTAGAAGGATCAAGCTTTTGAATTATTAGATACACAAAAATGCTATCTGCGAAACCAGTTAATGGTAGATCTAGATTTTGAAGTGAACGAATTACTTCTTTTGAAGTGTCAACAACGGTTAATAATTGTAAAGCATCTTCTCTAGTACATCGCGGCATATCAAATATTTGTGAAATCAATGTAAATACTAATTGTCTTTTGTTAGAATACCTCTCCTCTAACAGATCCCATGCAATTTGAAAATTTGAATCAGTAATAGGAAGTGATTGTATGACACGTAGAGCATCGCCTTTTACACTTCCTACCAAATATTGCAATCTCTGAGCATCAGATAAATTCTGATTTTTTACAACTGATGCCGAGAAAAGATCCCTAAAGGAAAGCCATTCCAAATTATTACTGCCAGAAAAACTAGGGATGTTAAATTCTGGAAGCTTCAAACTTAAATTTGAACCACCATAAGATTGCTTTGCTTCTCTAGAAATAACTTTTTTGTTTTGAGATTCCAGCCTATCTTTAGCACGAAGAACAATTAATTTATATCCGTCAATTATGTCTTGAACATCCTGAGATTCAGATATATACCCATCAATTTCCTCTTCTTTACAAGCGTGATAAATATTAGTAAAAATATCTGAACATCTACTTTCCAAATCAGCAACTTTATTTGTGTACAAGGTAACTTCCGCACTATCAATACCAAATTCCTTAGATTCTAAAGTTCCCTTTAATTTTGTTAGAGAGGATTTTAAATACCTCTTATCTATTTTTAATTTATCCATACTGAAGACGATATACACGAACACAGCAGTAGAAGGTAAGCACAAAATGTAAACCACAATCAATACCACTAACGTAAATCACTCTAGAACTTGTCACTTTAGAGCCACAACAACATCTTCAAATTCACTAGTTATATTTACTGAGTACGAAAACTTTGAATAATTATAGTACCTTTCTTTGAAAAATATCCTCTTGCATCCGGACGACGTTGACCAAAAAATGTAGGGTTGAAATAGTCGCTGGTTCGAATATGGATGACAACGAATAGTAGACACGTTGAATAGATTCACACCAAGCTAGTGGACTGTAATTTCTTTAATGTACGACAAATAGCTTCTTACAACTTGAATAAAACAACTACTTGCAAAATGGTAAAAACACTTAAAATTGAATAGCTAATCACATAGAAATCTTCGAAATAAGCAACAACTTCTTGAATAGAATATTAGCACTACACTTGGTTAATATCATGGAACATTCTGAAAACTGAAGGTAAAGCTCAACATCTGCAACGCCCCTTCTTCCTATGACATCAGCAAACCTGGAAACGCCGCTGGTGCCATCTAACAATCAACCTAGAAATAAACTACACATACGAAATCCAACACTTATTATTCATATGTAATTATAAACTTTCAAGATATTCTTTTCATTACAACTATGACAACAAAATCTGTCATTTATTTGACATTATGCAAACTAATTATGATTCCTGTTTACGTAATATAAACTTATGCTTTTTTAATACAAGGAATACAGTTTTTTTAATGTTTAGAATTTATTAAAACAGTTATTCAGAGACATCTAAAATTCCGGGATTAAATTTACAGTTTTGCAATCTTCTCTTTAAAAAAACATTTGCGCCTGAAATTTTAATTAAAATTTATATTGTAAAACAAATGTTACACTGGAACCGTATTCGAAAGATGTGCCACGAATTTTAACTAAGCAAGTCAGCTCAAAATGTTTTTTATCTTATTAGTTTACCTTTAGGTATACATTATTACCGAAACTTTATTTTATTACTGGGGGAAAACGCTATTTCGTTGGATAAAAAGTAATATCCTTTTTTTTTTTAAGTTTAGAAAGTCTTGTTCCAAAAACAGTGCCAGGCATTAAAAAAATTGTCTTTCTTACAGTAATAAAATTGTACCTCTACGTATATAACTTCAAACTTTCAGTAATGAGAGCTTACGGAAAGTAATATTTTTCATAATAGGAAAAAACATTTTTATTTCTATGTTTATTTCTAAAGAAATATGTTGAATTCCAACAGTGGTAAGCTTTTATAAATATTTGGAGATGCATTGTAAAAGACTCCGGAATATTATTAATGCATTAGAAATGCAATGCATTACAAATATTGTTATAATTGTTTGACTTTTTGTTGATAAAAACATATAAATTATGTAAAAAAAAAAACGTATTTTCAGTTAAAATACATTTCGTATGTAGTATCCTATAAACTAATACTAGTATTTAGCTTTTTTACGTAAAGTTTAACTTACAATATTCAAATACTAACAAAAAAGACATACAAATCTTCGATTAAGAATTACACGTTTCAATACTTTCAGAGAAATGTTTCAAAAATGCATCTCGTCACTTGACTGTGGTTCTAAATTACGACGTTCAAACCTAAAACCATTAATCATCATAAGTTTCTTAACTTTATTGAAAGAAGCACATCTGATTAGTTGGTTGGTACATCTATTTCCGGTTTGTGTACTTGATCAGGGACCCGCTTATAAACCTTCGTCAAGTATACAGACAGAATTTTTACTGACACAGAGAGAGAAATTACACCCAACAGGGCGAAGGCAGGAATCGCACCCGCACCCGGTATAGTGTGCAGACCGTTAGCGTAATGATCAGCGATTGTAACCACTAGGCCACCCACGCCCCACATCTGATATTTACCCAGATTTCATCTATTGGCTATTTTTAAAACTCCCATTCCAACTGGTGGTACTCGGAGGAAGGCCCGAATACAAATCGGATTCACTCGGGTTATTTTTAGCCGAGACCGAGCATTTCCGAATGGAACCGAAGGGAAATCAATACGGAAATTCGGTGGTTTGTCAATGGTTACCCCGTTTAGACTTGGTCAATAATTGGAGTAAATTGGATAGCAGCGATGACCATTAGAATTAATTTGAATTAGTGGCTAATTTATTTAATGTATTTGTTTAATTTAAATATTTATAAAAATTAACTTGTTCAAAAAGTGCTGCAATTTTTTGGATAAATAGTAACTATTGGCACTAAATATTTCATTTGCTGTATAACTTGAAAAGAGGTTATTATAATGTTTACCTGTCATCCATGCTTTCCGCCAAATATTGTGTAATTGATGTTCAACTTCTTTACTTAAATCGAAAATATAGTACATTTTTCAATGGATTTAGAAAATCACAGATATTAGTTAAGGGAGAATGACCGCGATTCTCTAAATCAGAGTGCATGTGAGTCAATCCTATGGGAAAAATTATTTTCCAAGTTTCATTCATCCGACAGTATTGAATATTTTTACAAATGATTTGTTTTTCTTTCATACGATAAATGAAGGTGGCTTATAGGAATCCCACTTCGGGAAGTTGGTTCGAATGTATAGTTGTAAAATTAGATATTGGACATCAAAAAAAATATATTTAAACAAATTTCAAACAGTGGGATTACGGAGCCCTGTAAGTCATCTACATTTATCATAAGAAAACCAATTCTTAAAATATTCAATACAGCCGGAGAAATGAGGCTTAGAAAATAACTTTTTGCAATGGATTAAGACAGAGGCACTATGGTTTGATCATTCCCCCTTAAAGCTAAATTAATTATAAACTAAATAGGTTGCATGACTTACACATTCAGTTTAATATCAAAAAATACCAAATTAGATATAATAAATCTGCATTTTTATCTTTTGCACAATCAAGTTTTTTCAAACTGTATTAACGTGGATATCAATACAGCTTTGGGTCAGTACACCATTAAATCATCTTTCGTAATAATAAATAATAAATTCATTTCACTCTTTTACAAATCATATTAAATTAACATCAGAACAGTAGCATAATTAATCAAAAGAATATTAAATTTGTGTGTATATCAAACTAGTTAATGAAATAATTTATTAAAATTGAATTAAACGTACACAAGTAAGCCTTATTTCGCTTCCTCTGTGAATCCCACATTCGATACTGACTTATTAATTTGTACATCTAATTAATTTCTAAATAATGATGTATTGTAAGTTATGTGTGAGACAAAATTGATTTTTAGAGTCAAAACGGAATTTGATGAAAAATGCATCATACCCTACAGAGACCAAAGCAAAATCCTACATATATTGCCTTAGTACATATGCCTTTTAATCAAATTTAAAAAACAAGTCTTTAAATCAAATTTTTATAATTGCGTGAAAAAAAAATCCGACTTTTGCATTATAATTTCGATATCAGACGCGTGCAAAAAGTTAGACTTTTTGAAACAGTGAAAAAAAGTACTTTTTTTCACCCGCAAAAGCGGTGAAAAAAAAACCTTTTTATTACTACTCTTTTCATAAGATGCCAACATTTCAAGTTAAAATTTCTATTTCATAATATTAATAAAATCCAGATATTTATCGATCTGCTTTTATTTAAAGACTTGCAAATTTATACCCGTACTTCGCACGGATTAAAAAAATATCAAATCGATCCAAGTATGTGTACCATGTTACCTGTTATAAGATCATAAACTTAAGTTATTCTTCCCGCTCGTTTTCAAGTATGAAATCCCGTTTCATTGCTTTAGAATTCCAAAATCAAAAATACGGTGTAAAATGTACTCATAAATGCCATCACAATTCCCTCATAAATACATAAAGCCTTTTAACTCTTTTGGCACGTTTTGGGAAATAATTTGGCGAGAAAATAGATATAGCTACAAACACACCCCTTATACAGCTCTAACACAATGACCTTTTCTTAGCACAACCAACCAGCTTTTAAGTTGTTTTTAACAAACATTTTGCCCATTTGGGGAGTTTTAAATAATAATTTGGCGAGATTGGCAACATATTTGGCGCAAAAATAAAGACATAAAACCCTTATATGCAGCTTTAGGGCGATGGCCGTCATTAACCACATTTCAGTAATAGCTTAACAAACATTTTGCCCATTTGGCGAGATTGGCAACGTATATGGCAAAAAAAATAAAGAATTACTCCCTGATATGCAGCTCTAGTGCAATGGCCTTTATTAACCATCATAGTTCAGTAATAGCATAACAAACATTTTGCCATTTGGCGAGTTTTAATTAATAATTTGGCGAGATCGGCAACATATTTGGCGAAAAAATAAGACCATAAAACCCTTATATGCAGCTCTAGTGCGATGGCCTTTATTAATCATCATTGTTCAGTAATAGCTTAACAAACATTTTACCCATTTGGCGTGTTTTAATTAATAATTTGGCGAGATTGGCAATTTATTTGGCGAGAAAATAAAGACACAAAACCCTAATATGAAACTCTAGTTTTATGCATATTTGCAATCAACAGAACCATCAATGAAGAAATCATCAACTAAACCCACAATAGATCCTGGAATGAAGACTGGTCGGAAATACGTCACTTGAAATATATCAATTATTTTCAAATAATGAATTTAGTTTCTGAAAGTAATGGCAACACAAAAATAAACATTTTCAATTTTATTTATTTTCGTTGAAAGTTTTATTTAATTTTTTCAGCAGATGGCATCAGGAAAGTAAAAAATGATCGGATTTGAGCCAAAGTGGTGTAGTTTTTCCAGAAAATTCGAATTTTCTCTAAAAATAGAACATTTTGAGCTCTGAAAGCTCCTATTTTGTAACTCAAGTATGAACTACGCATTTGTGCGAAATTACGAGTCTAGTTTGTGAGTTTCGGAGAGACATACATACATACACACATTCAAAACTTCATTTTTATTATTATAGATATTAATGGGCGTGAAATATTTTCGGACCAATGATATATTTTTTCACACAATTATAAAAAATAGTGTATGAAACACGTGCGAAAAGTTAACTTTTTAAAACACGTGTAATTATTTCCCTCGCTCGTACCTCGCTCGTGAAATAAAATCCACTAGTTTTAAAATGTGTTACTTTTCACACTTGTTGCATAAATAACTATTCTTTAAAGCAAAATGCTTTTAAATCTGCAAATTTTTGTTGCAAGAACCTCCAAAATCTTGCTCGACCGTTGAGCTACGACATTTTTTATAAAAATAAAAGACTGAATCAAATTACGAAAAGTAATGTTCAGATCCTTTTTTAACGTACAATTTCAGTTCTTATAGTTATTGTGCTAATTATATTTGTTATGTGCTGATTATATGTGTTATGTGCTAACTACATTTTTTATGTGCTAACTATATTTGTTATTAGAACTAAAAATTTATTTACATAATATTCACTTAAAATACCACTGAGGTTAACATTCGAGAATTTGTCACGCCATCTTTTAAATGGAGTGTATGGGCAAAACAATAATTCGCTAAGAAATAGTACCGTGTATATGAGACTTGTGCACTCTAAATATGCCATGTTCCAAAATCAAAACACCACAAATGATGTCCCTAAATGGTTTCATTGTTTTTTGCTTGCTCAGTGATCGGCACCGTTACTTGATCGGGGTTCTAAATTATGACATTTGACAACTGAACCCTCGTGTAGCTCTAATGCGACGTTAATTTAACAAACAAAATCAATACATATTTAGTATAGAATATTAGCAAACATTCTTTACGCAGCAAAAATAAAAATTGAGGCCGCCCCGGTGGCGCAATCGTTAGGATGCTAGCCTTTGGAGCTGCTGGGGTCGGGTACGAATCCCGGTCAGGCATGGATGTTTATGACCGTCAATAACTGTTGTTATTTGTTTATATGTTTGTTTTGTCCTTTCTTTATGTGTCTCTTGTGCTTGTAAAAACTCTTTCTGTGTGTCTGTCCCACTTGACGAAAGCCTATAAGCGGTTCTCTGAACAAGCACACGAGCTGGAATATGTACCTACCATACCATCAAAATTGGGACTATACCTCTATGAAGTAATGCGTTTTATTTTATTGACTATTACTGAAATATAAGCATAGATATCTTGTTTTTATTCTTATTTTTCATGCATATATCCCTTTTTGCTCAAAAACAGACGAATAAATCATATATGTGTACTAATACGAAGTTAGAATAATAGTGCACAATATTTTATTGACTGCTACAGAAACCGAATTCTTGTTGTTTCTTTTTTCTTACATTTTCATGAATACAACCATTATTGTTCGACAACGAGTGGAAAAATTATTCACCTGCATACTGATGCGAAGTTAGTATTCACTCGCTCTACTTCAAAATATACAAAATACACAGAAAATAAATTTACTTGCTAGGCATTTTTTTTTTTTTTTTTTGCTTTTGCTACCAAATCTACAAAAATTCTTTGATGTCCATTGGATTACGTTAAAATGCAAGCCTAGTCATTTCAACTTCCAAGAAATCTACGTCAATTCTCTTTCTGTTACACGCTTTGAATTGATAGATTCTTCAATTCTATTTCTCGCGATTTTGACGATGCAACCAGTTATGTGCGTTATTTTTCGAAAAGAGATATACATTGTTCTTAAGCAACTCGTTCGGTACTGACTGAACTTAGTGGCACAACAGCCTGTAGACTGACGTAAAATCATATTGTTTTATTCCCAAACTAGCTTGGTCCTCGTTTTATCAACTTAGTCGAGAGATAAAAGGTTAAATGAACCTTGCCAAATCCAAGGTTTGAACCCGAGACTCCACAAATTTAACAAGGACGTGCATACGTCGCAGTGTACTTACGACAAATCCTGACAAGCATAAGGGATATATATCGGCATTTGAACCCGGAACCTTCTGACTACCATGCATGCTCTGTGGCCATTTAATTTACTCTCCCAGTCGGCCGAAAGTTGGGTACAGATACTGCTCAAGTAAATTAGGGCATCTAGGTATAATTAATTTTTCTATAACTCATAAGATTTTCCAAATAGTTTCATCCTAATTCAAAGTTTTCTTTCATAAGTGATATTTTTTTAGCAAATTAATTTAAAAGCAATAGCTGTGAAAGAATGTATTGTTATTTCTCTTCTATTATAACGAAAATCCGCTGAAAGGTTTCAGATTTCTTCTCAAAGATGCAACCTGTGTTTCCAAAATTTGCTTTTGTTTGTTTTTAAAAGCATACAAAGGGGCTTACGCTACAAAAAATTCATTTCATTTTATTCGTAAAATATGTTTTATACTTTGAGGGATTGAGGTTACCAACCCTCCGAATCGTGCCATCCACACTCACAGAAAAAACACTTTCATTTTTGACGATTCATGAATCCTCAAGCCTCATTTCGTTAATTTTGAGGATTTTTTCGTCAAACTATCACGTGACCTTTGAGTAAACGTGAATCCTCACTTTTACGATCGTGATTTGACGATTCTGTATCTTGATTTTGAGGAAACTGAATCTCCATTGTTGTACTCACCTGCTCAAAATGACGAAATATTTCTTTAGATTAGACGACATTCAAATCCTCATAAAAATGACGATTCAAATTTCCTCACTTTGAGGAAACGAAAACTCGGAGCATTTGCCAGTAGCGAAATCGTCAAAATTAAGGAAAATTTCGTCGTTTTTGAGCATTCATTTTTTAGAGTGCATGCTAATTCCTACCCGTTTATGAGATGATAAATGAAAAGCTTTATGGAAGAACGTGCTTAGTTACAATTTTTAAAAAAAAATTAAATATGTATTTCAATGAACATGTTATTCTATATTTTTACCTCTTGCGACCTGGCATCCCCGTTTACGGACATCTTTTTAAACCTCCCCAGAGAAAATTACCGCTTTAATTAGTTCCAAGTTTATAAAAATTCAAAGAATTAAATGGGCTGGTCACATTATGCGAATGAACAAAGAGCGTTCGACAAATATAATCTTTTTGGCTCAGCCCATCGGATCAAGGCCCAGAGGTCGACCAAAGCTGAGATGGGCCGACTGCTTGGAAAGAGATTTATCAGTGTTAAAGATCTCAAATTGGAAGACCAATGCCAGGCAGAGGCAGGCCTGGAGGAAACTGATTGCGAAGGCCATGGCCCACCCGGGGCTGTCGTGCCATTGAGGAAGGAAGGAATTAGTTCCAAAATTGACCTTATCCGATAGAAGAAGATCCAAATATCAGTTTTCATCCTTTGATTACAGGTATCGGTCATTTATTTCGGTAAAAGAGTTGAACGAAGGTCAATACGATATTACAGTTCTACCACTTCATTTACCCACTTTTCATAAACTTATCCACCTAACTTTAAGTGAAGTGTATTTTTCACCTTTTGTAAAAACATTTTTTAACGCAAGTGAGTGCTAACGGAAATTTTTTAGGTCTTTTCCTCGTTTTCACCTGTTTGTCGCTCAGTTCGATCTTCCGCTAAGCTCTTCAATTGTCAAATGATGTCGATTGATGTCAAAATTAGTCAATAGTTAAAATTCTAACCTAACAATTGACCCACTTTTCATAAACTTGTTCACCAAACTTTAAGTGAAGTGTATTTTTCACCTTTTGTAAAAACATTTTTTAACGCAAGTGAGTGCTAACGGAAAATTTTTAGGTCTTTTCCTCGTTTTCACCTGTTTGTCGCTCAGTTCGATCTTCCGCTAAGCTCTTCAATTGTCAAATGATGTCGATTGATGTCAAAATTAGTCAATAGTTAAAATTCTAACCTAACAATTGACCCACTTTTCATAAACTTGTTCACCAAACTTTAAGTGAAGTGTATTTTTCACCTTTTGTAAAAACATTTTTTAACGCAAGTGAGTGCTAACGGAAATTTTTTAGGTCTTTTCCTCGTTTTCACCTGTTTGTCGCTCAGTTCGATCTTCCGCTAAGCTCTTCAATTGTCAAATGATGTCGATTGATGTCAAAATTAGTCAATAGTTAAAATTCTAACCTAACAATTGATCCACTTTTCATAAACTTGTTCACCTAACTTTAAGTGAAGTGTAATTTTCACCTTTTGTAAAAACATTTTTTAACGCAAGTGAGTGCTAACGGAAAATTTTTAGGTCTTTTCCTCATTTTCACCTATTTGTCGCTCAGTTCGATCTCCCGCTAAGCTCTTCAATTGTCAAATGATGTCGATTGATGTCATAATTAGTCAAAAGTTAAAATACAACGATATTTTAATTCAAAATAACCTAACAATTTACCCACTTTTCATAAACTTGTTCACCTAACTTTAAGTTAAGTGTATTTTTCACCTTTTGTAAAAGCCGTTTTTAACGCAAGTGAGTGCTAACGGATAACTTTTTAAGTCCTTTTATCGTTTTCACCTTTTTGCCACTTAGCTCGTTCTTCCACTAGCTCAATTGTCAAATGATGTCGATTGATGTCAAAATTAGTCAATAGTTAAAATACAACGATATTTTAATTCAAAGTAACCTAACAATTTACCCACTTTTCATAAACTTGTTCACCTAACTTTAAGTTAAGTGTATTTTTCACCTTTTGTAAAAGCCGTTTTTAACGCAAGTGAGTGCTAACGGATAACTTTTTAAGTCCTTTTATCGTTTTCACCTTTTTGCCACTTAGCTCGTTCTTCCACTCGCTCAATTGTCAAATGATGCCGGTTGATGTCAAAATTAGAAATAGTTTTTAAAAAATCATATTTAGAAAAATAACTGAATTCTTGGGAAATTTAAAACATGATTCATTGTGTTGACTGAAAAATATTTCATAACCTAATTGGAATATTTAAGAGGGACCGTCAGTCCCATAGAGCTAAAGTATTAGCTTTGAAATTACATCTTTTGCAAAAGAATTGCTTTGCCTTGCTATCCCATTTTCATCAGGTACATTTATTATCACAACATCAATTTAAAACAAAATTGAAAAGAATATAACATTGATAAAGTTTTGCTATAGTGTCGCCATCTTGCATATTTTTTAACATTTTAAAACTTCAAAAATATATAGTTAAGTAACTAGATATTATTTTCGTTTCAAATTTGATTCATTTCTCTGTTATGTTGATTCCCATACCTGGGGAAAAACGGCCAGCATGGCAAAGCAATACTTTTGCGGAAGTTGTGATTCCGAAACTAATGCATTAGCTCTATGGAATTAACAACCTCTCTTAACTATCAAAAATTATAAATTATATAGATTTTTTTAGGAAATACATTCAGAAATACACCTTAAGGTAGGCGAATACCAAAAATTCCCCAAAATTCTAAAAATTTCACCATTACTTTAAACTTTTCCAAATTTGGCATAGTGATTTCAAATATAATGAATAATACTATTTAGGCATTTTTTTTTTATTTAAATATAATTTATTTCTTTAAAACGGTGTTTTTCTACTAAAAAAGGAGGTTTACGCTAACAAGTCTACCACATTGAATTTTCATCCTATAAACATTAATTATGTGTTAAATTCTTCGTTTTGAACTGATGCATGCAATGACCCTCTAGAGTTGCATACAAATTACAAGAAAAGAAGTTATTAAGAAAAATGTTATAAATTAACCACACAAAAAAAGATTTTTTTTCGATTAACTTACACTTGGATATTGTTTTAAAAAAATTTCGTATATTTACACCAGATGTTAGAGGTTCATGGTACAGATATATATTGAAATAGCATCGGTAAAAAATTTCAGGTAAATTAATGTAAAACTTTTTATGCTAGAAGTGTTGGCGTAAACCCCTTTTTTAGTTGAAAAACACCGTTTAAAATAAATCAATTACGTTTAAATAAAAAAAAATGCCCAAAAAGCATTGTTCATTATATTTGAAATCACTATGCTAAATTTGGAAAAGATTAAAGTAATAGTAAAAAATTTAGAATTTTGGGTACTCGCCTACCTTAATTAATAATTAGAGAAATTTGCTCAGAGAAAGACAAAAATTAACATATTTTTTAAGCAACTCCTATTTGTAAATTCGACAAATTATACTCTTATCTTATAGTTTTAAATATATCGAAAGCTGAATATTAGTAGGCCATGCGCGTACTCATCATTAAAAATAATGGTATGTTTAAATTCAAAACATCATTGGTGTAGAAATGTGCTCAATTATTAACGGATTATGTTTTATAACTAGCAAGCGAATACGGCCAGTTACTATTCTAATCCGCAGATTAAGACGTTTTCAAATTGTAATTTTCAAACAATCGTACTAAAAAATAACAATTTCATATTGTTAATTGAATAACAAGGATGTTATGTACGGAATTACTTCTTGCATGTCGTTAATTAGTGAGATCCCAAAATGTTCTTGAGTATTATCAAAAATGACTCACAGTATTTCGACAGTTATCTGAACTTTAACAATTTCGTTTTGGTTAATGCTTTAAAAAATAAAAAATATATATATATACTTGAAAAAGGTAGTGAGAAAATCATTTTACCTTTTTGTTTACTCATTAAAACCGATTTGTGAATACCATTAACATAATTATTTCCCAATTCGAAAGTTGCCTAAAAGTTTTCAAAATTCGTTTTTGGGTGAATTAATTTATCTTGCATAATTTCCTACACTCTTAAAACGAACGAGTGGATTTAACTCAGTCTGAGTTAATTTCACTCCTCCAGTCTGGAAAATGCACTTCTCCGAAAGGAGTGGATCCTTTGTGTGTTAAACCTCCGACAGGATCACTCCAAACGAGTGATTTTGACTCAGTCTGAGTTAATATTCACTCCTTTCCAGTGTCGAAAATGCACTTCTCCAACTGGAGTGGATTTCACTCTTTTGATTTAAGAGTGTAGTCTCTGGTCTTCATTTGCCTTTTTGTTTATTTGGAATAACTTAAAGGCGAATGAGCGTGCTGGATCGCGGGTCTCCAAAGCAAAGTGCATTAGTGTTAATCCAATGGAGAAAAAAATATTTTCTCTGGCACATTTCTCCGGCTGTATTGAATATTTTTACAAACGGATTTTTTGTGTGATAAATGTAGGTGACTTACAGGTCCCGACAATCCCCCTTTTTGAAATTGGTTCGATTCGTTTTTAAATTTTGAATAAATAATTTCACAAAAAGTATTCGAAGCAATTTTAAAAAGTGGGCAAAAATATTCAATACAGCCGCAGAAATGTGGCAGAGGAAAATAGTTTTTCCCAATTGGATTAACATTGAGGCACTTGCGTTTGAAGACCAGAATTCAGGGCCGGATTTCTAAATAGGCTAAGTAGGCTGTAGCCTAGAGCGGCAAATTTTTTGGGGCGGCAAATTTTACGAACAATTATAGTGGCATTCAACATAGAAAATTATTATAAATATATTAATATTTTTAAGAAAGAAACAAATAATTTACAATAACGTGTAAACCGTAAACGTATATATAGCACTAATATTTAGTAGTAAACATGGTGGCTGCGAGGGCAATTGGACTCTTCCCTGGAAGTTGAAAGATAAATAGTTGAACAGTTTAAAAAATTCACCTATTATTTCTCTTTCGATTTAGAGTGTAAATAAGATGATTCTTATACGTAGAAAGTAAAAAATAGGGAAGAAAACTAGATCTGACGGCAAATCGATCGTAGCCTACAGGCGGCAAATCTTTAAATCCGGCCCTGCCAGAATTATTTTGAAAATACCATACATGGAATTGCTTTTAGCATTAACGATAACGACGCTTTAATGATAATGGTCGGAAGTAAAAGTGTCATTTTTAAGGATTCTCTAATTGGCCATTTTTTTTTATTGTTTGTTTTAAAAATTATTTGCTCTCGTGGTCGTGTGAATACACTCAATGTGCATGTTCTCAGACACAAACTTAACACAATTTGACTAAAGACTTATTCAGAACAATTTTCATAATTCAATAATTGTTGAGGTGTATTTCGAAACACATTTTGTCAAAAAGGAAGAAACTTTTGTTAATCCATTTTTGAAAATGAAATAGATCATATACTCACTCATCTCATATTTTATTTAGATTTGTACTTGCTTAAAAAAGAACAGTTAGTTTATTTCCATTGCAACGAACAGGTTTAAAAAAACAGGATGTTTTTCTACTTCATCAGCCTCTATCGATGAAGACTCTATCGATGATTTAGTGGCAGCGAATGTGTTAATCGCATGACGTATCTTTTGATTTGAATTCTTTTATAGAGCTGGGGAAGGGGAGCCCAGTCGGTTAGGCATTTGCCTAGCATGCGGATGGTCCCAAATTCGGGCCCGGGCATCACCAAAATAACTACCGACCCATAAACGGTCCCTGCAACCAAAAGTGTTTTACGAATAATACCCGGAGTGGAGGGAGTGCACGTTAAATATCCTTCAAAGTCCTACCGCTGCGCACGATGTCGCCCTTAACGGTTGCGTCGGTTGCCTATTCAAGTGTCGGCTCGTCACTTGACTATGGTTCTAAAATACGACGCCCGTCGCCAATAGCCCTCGTGTAGCTCTTGTGATACAATAATTTTAAACTAAACTAATTTTTAAAAAAAAGATCAGCCATCTTTCTAAATAAAAAAAACATTTCTACCTTTCTTCAATATTGATTTTTTTAAAACAATATTTGTTGTACTAAAGTTTTATTTATACCTTACGTGTTGACAGACCTTTGTTTGCAACTTTGAAATAACCTATTTGCCTATGTGTGTAAAGGGAACATATACAAATGTAAATGTATGTAAATGAAAGAAAAACCCTGTGTCAGAAAAGTATGTAATAAATAGAAAGTATTCTTTACAAAAGCACTGAATAAACTTCAAAGATTAAGCCTTTATTAACAATACATAATAATCTAACTATGCCAGACTACATGAATATAACTAAAAACAAATAACAAACGGAATATTTTAGTTCTTTTCATTTTCGAAGAAAATTCAAAAACCAACTTCCTTTTACCAGTACAAACAAACAAAAACCAAATCCGGCTTTCTCCAGCCAACTGTCTCCTTTTTGGCGAGATTCTCGTCATAAAAAAGACTTTCGCTATTGACCTCCCTTCTAAATAACCAAGAATAAAGAAGAAGGGAATAAAGAAGAGAAGAAGAAAGAATAAGAGAAGAAAATATAGATAGCGGGTGGAATTTTCTTTTCTTAAGCGCCTCAATCAAAGATCCATCACGGTGCGGCCTAGTCTTTTGTGCGCTTTTCGGCGAGGGTTGTCGACCCCATTTGGGCGCCAAGCGTCGCCAAATTCATGGATAGAAGTTAATTATGGTACCATGAAATGGAGTTATAGTACTATGGAATCAATAGAGTTATGGTTCTATGGAAAGGGATTATGGAGTAGAGTTATTGTACTATGGAAAAGATCATGGAATAGAGTTATCAGAATGCTGAATTGTAGAATGAACTATAATAATGGTTTTGTTGAATGGAACAATGGTACAGTGAAATAGAAAGATTGCACAACGAAGAGCAATTCGGATATACCATGGAATGGATTTTCGATAATGTACAAATAAAATAATGGTACTCTAAGATGAAAGTATTGTAATGTGGAATTATTGGTGGTTATCCCTGATTGGGACGCCAAGCGTCGCCAAATTCGTTCGTAGATGGTAGTTAATTATGGTACCATGAAATGGAGTTATAGCACTATGGAATAGAGTTATGGTTCTATGGAAAGGGATTATGGCGTAGAGTTATTGTACTATGGAAAGGATCATGGAATGGAGTTATCAGAATGTTGAATTGTGATACGGTACAATGAACTGGAAGTATGGTATTGATAATTGGAATAATTGTATAGTGAATTAGAAAGATTGTACTAAGAAGGAATTTCGATAATGTTCGAATAAAATAAGGTACTCTAAGATGAGTATAGCACTGTGGAATTATTGATAGTTATCACTATTTGAAGACCTGATTGGAACGCCAAGCTTCCCAAAAACCGCAGATGGAAGTTAATTATAGTACTATGGAATGGAGTTATAGTACTATGGAATGGAGTTATAGTACTATGGAATAGATTCCATGGAAAGGGATTATGGGGTACAGTTATTGTACTATGGAAAGAATCATGGAATGGAGTTATCAGATTGTTGAATTGTGATGTGGTACAATGGAAGTATGTTATTGTTGGTTGGAATTGGAAGTATGGTATTGTTGAATGGAACAATGGTGCAGTGAAATAGGAGGATTGTTCTACGAAATGCAATTCGGATACCGTAGAATGGCGTTTCGATAATGTTCGAATAAAATAATGTTATTCTAATATTAAAGTATAGTACTATGGAATTATTGGTGGTTATCACTGGTTGTCGACCTGATTGGGACGCCAAGCGTCGCCAAAATCGTAGATGGAAGTTAATTACGGTACTATGGAATGCAGTTACCCGCCCACGGGTTCTACTACAGTTACCTGCCTATGGTACTACTGCATTTTACCTGCCCACGGCCGTATATTACTATGGAATAGAGTTATGGTACTATAGAATGGAGTTATAGTACTATGAATAGAGTTAGGGTGCTATGGTAAGGGATTATGGACTAGAGTTATAGTACTATGGAAAGGAATCCTGAAATGGAGTTATGGAACAGTTGAATATGTTGATATTATTCAATGCAATTGAATTGCTTTCGCAAATGAGTAGTTACTTTATCGTAGGCGGGTTAGTATTGGGCTACCATCCAAGAGGTTCCAGGATCAAAAATCTGGTTGGTCCACGTCTCTTCATTACAATGCACTGGACTTATGGTACTCTTAAATGGAATTAGGATAGTTTTTTACGATTTATCAACCAAAGAAATATTTCTATGAGTAAGATAAATTGAAAATTTTTTTATTGTTAAGTATTATCAGTTGCATTTAATCTGGACACACACCTGAACAAGTGTAAAAAAATATGCTAAAATAGCAGTGCTGAACATAAAGCATAACTAGGAAAATACGTTCTATAAGGAACTTGATTTTTTCTTGAATCATCGATTTTTAATTAGCTATCACTTTTAACCGATGTAAGACAATGTAATATGAGAAAAAACCCGCAAAGAGTGATTAAAAGCATAAGTTGCACTAAATTTTAACATTAAAAAGATTTAATCTTTAAAATATTCCTTCTTAACGACCATTAGCAAAACGTATTTTACCGAGCTCAACTATAAAATTCTTTTAAGTTTATTTTGTAGGGATTTGCCTAATTATATACATAAAACCCTTTCAGTGGTTTTTAAAAACGCCTCAGTGAGAAAACAATTGAAAACTTTGCTTACATTTTGTTTTAGGGACTAAAGTATGGATATTTCGATGATAATAAGATGAATGTGTAGATCTACTTTCAACGGTTTTCAGTTGAAGAGTACACGGGAAGATCCACTTAATTTTTTAGGAGTCTTACCATATTTGTCTGCATGGCGGACATTGGTGACAGGAAACCGTTTTTCTTTCGGTTCGTCATTTGCGGCACAAACGTGTTACTCGTGTCAACTGATCTCTGGCGTGAATCAGGGTTGCCCCGAAATAAAAACAAAGCGAGTAACAGGTTTCTTTATACCAATTAAGGCGATTTCTCGCTATCATTGCCAAAGAGGCCTATTGAGGAAAGCTTTCTACAAAATCAAGTGGTTCTTCCCGTGTACTTTTTCAGTTATAAATCTACATTAAGCTTTAAGTGTTTATATTTCTGGCTGAAATTCTTATTGATTTAAAACCAATATATTTAAACCCATTCTATTTTATTTCTAATCCACCAATTGAACACAAAATATTCCTCAAACCATTCCTTAGTATCACAAAACATGTGATACTAAAGAATAATGATTTCGTCTGACAATATCCTTGCGATGTCATTAGATGAAATAGAATGCAATATGATGTTCATCCAATATCATTCTAAAATATTCATACATCGAGTAAATATCAAGAAATGATCGTACGAAATTCTGTGCAACCAAGGTATCTTGCCATCAAAACTCTTCTATTAATTAAACTATCTAAAAAATTAATTTTGGGGCGGGAGAGCCCAGTCGATAAAGCGCTTGCCTTGCAAGCAAAAGGTTTCAGGTTTGGGCCAGGTCATTGCCAAACAATTACCGACCTATAAACGATCTGTAGAACAATAACATCCTAGAAAAAATACCCCATTTAGAGGAAGTGCACGTTAAATATGCTCAAAAGTCCCACGCTTCGTACGATGTAGCTCTTAAAGTTGCACGTTGATGGGTGAATAATCAGTTGTTGGCTCGTCACTTGACTGTGTTATTGAATTACGATGCCAATAACCCTCGTGTAGTTCTAGTGCGACTACTTTTCAACTCAACCAACTTTAAATCTAACCTGAGAAAAAAATCACATTTGGGGAGGAGAGCGCCAAAATTAGCACACTTTCCTCCACCTAAATCTCTGTGGTCACATCGCATCTTGAAATATTTTCAACCCCCTACATTCTACCCTCTTTACCTCTCTCGCCATCCACAATAACAAGCACTCTTCCTTTTCTTATAAAATTTCCGATTTCAGTTATCTCCCTGCCCCTCTTTAAGGAATTCATGAATATATGTTGATGTGTATCAAGTACGGATCTTCTGAATTGAAGAGCTTAGTGGAAAAAAGTGCTAAGTGACAGAAAGGTGAAAACTAGAAAATGAGCTTTAAGTGTTTTTAGTTTAATCTTTTAGGTCCGTTAAAAACGGCGCTTGCAAAAGGCAAAAATATACCTAATTTTAAGTTTCTGAATGCTGGGGGAACTTGTTCGCTTTAAAGGGTGGAATAATATGTTTATTAACAGAAAATCTCTCTCAATTTTTTGAAAATTGTCACTTAGCTTCTTTCACTGGGCTCTTCTGTTTCTCAAAGGAGACGTAAATTTCTGAAAGTTAAACTAACTGAAGGTTTTCTATGACTAAGGAATTTATTAAGTTTTGTTTCCAAATGTCTTGGTATTCTTAAGTATTGATAAGACACACTTTTATGAGTGTAAAATTGTTTTTAAGTCAATTGAAATTTTTTATATAATCTGATGAGCAAAACAATATTTTACAGCTTGGATCAAAATAATTTTTAAAAAATTTACAAGGATTTTGCTACACACCTTTTCAATTTGAAACAAAAAACTTTAAATACTCCAATATATCTAGCGCTGGATTAGTTTTTAAGATATCCATCTACGAAGAATCAATAAAAAATAAATATTAAATTATTTTAAAACCATCAAACCTGTGCCTATTGCACTATAACTTTTTTTTGACGTTTTCTAAAGTTAAACAAACGTGGTGTAACCAAACTGTATGACTCTAAATGGCTTTTTAACTATTATTATTTTTTTTGCGAAACGTGTGTTTACAAATGTCAGTAAGGAAAAAAATTAGATAAATAGTTTAAATTTTTGTAAAAAAATCCATTTACGTACTTTTGAAAACTAACTTTGTTAGAGCAGGCTTTTTTAAATCATTCGTAAATTTCCTGTTGTAACTACTATTAGCAATTGCTATTATTGGAAAACAAACACAGTATTTTTTAAAAAGAAGGAAAAACTTGCCTACCATTGGTGAGTTACATTTCAGTGTTTATCCACAATTTTTTGCCATTTTGGAGAATTTCTCTAGCATTTAGTAAGCCATCTAAAATATAAGAAAACAGAGAATTAATATCATAAAACGCCACAAACAACTTGGTTACACAACTTATTTTAAAGTATAGAATTATATTTAAAAATTTATATTCATAAAAGATAATTTTGTTACACTCATTTGAATTTTTGAGAAAAACTAGAGGGTTTTATTTTTCATCTTTTAGAATTCACAAAAAATAGACAAAAACACTTTAGATAACATAAATTTTTATTTTCTGCACTATTAGTTGTTCACTTAGTCAGAATGCTCTAAAAAAGAGAGGGAGAAATCGGGTTTATCAATTTGTGGACGACCCTGTTTATTACTAAATCGAAATCACGAATTTAAGGTCAAGGAATTATTTATAAGTTATGTATACAATATCATTTAACTTAAAATCATGAAACAAAAAACATAATTCTAACTTTAATTTTACTTTGGCTTATCGCCCATTATCACGGAAAAAATTCATTTCAAAAGATAATTTAGGACATGGGTGTACTTTTTGAACTGAACTAAAGTCTTTCTGAACTTCGATTAAACACACATAATCAATATAAATAATATGTCAATAACAATAAATATGTATTTATATAGTTTTTAATTAATGTCAAAAAATCAGAAAAATTCATAAGATAATTTTAGACATGAGTATATTTATCGAGCTGAACTAATAGGTAAGCACCTTGAATCAGTGAAATTGCACTTATTTTAATACACTGAAAATAAAAATAATCAAATCCTTAAAAACACAACTTAACTAATCAATAGAAAAAAAAACATAATTATAACTTTTATTTTACTTTGGCTTATTACCAATTATTAAGGAAAAATTCATTTCAAAAGATAATTTTGGACATGAGTGTACTTTTCGAACTGAACTAACGTCTTTCTGAACTTCGATTAAACACACAAAATCGATATGAAATTCCACCGGTCTTAATACACTGACAATGAAAACCATTAAATCGTTAAAATAACAATATTAACTAATTAAAAGGAGAGAACATAATTATAACTTTTATTTTACTTTGGCTTATTGCCAATTATCACGAAAAAATTCATTTCAAAAAATAATTTTCGACGTGAGAATACTTTTCGACCTGAACTGACATTAAACACACTAAATCAATATAAAATTTCACTGGTTTTAATACATTGAAAATGAAAATAACCAAATCGTTAAAATAACAACATTAACTAATTAAAAGGAGAAAACATAATTCTAATTTTTTCTTGTTATACTGACTCGTTAAAATTTTGAAATCGACCTGGAAAAACGTTCTATTTCGAACCTCTTTGGCTTATTGCCAATTATCACTGAAAAATTCATCTCAAAAAACACTTATTACTCTATTCCCTTACTCTTCTCAAGGAACATTTTAGAACAGATGGCGCAAAACAATATTTTTTCAACATCCCCACCCCTCCCTCTTCGTAAATTAAAAGCTGCCATTTCCTCTTTTGGCAATCTTCGGTGTTTAATTCGCTGCTAAAAGGTCGCCATTTTCGAAGAACCGACAGATTGCGAATTTTCGTCTGCTTTTTCAGAGGATATGGAAACGATTAAATTAAAACGGCTCACGTTAAGGGAGGAGAAAAATGGCTGATGATGTCTTTCCCCCCTTTCCTGATTGTAGAAACTGAAATAAATCGCTAAATTTAATCTCACATTTTCTCTCTTTAAAACTGCCGCCTCTAAATTTTTGGAAAATTGAAAGGCATTTATGAAGCGTTAATGAAGAATTTCTTTGTCTAATGTCCGCTGGATTGTGTTAAGTTTAAGTTAAGCACATTTTTTTACTTGCAGATTGAAAAAAAGTTTTTATGACATTTCTTGTATACCGTCGAGTGGGGTAACTTGTGCCAATTCGACGCCCAATTTGGCCCTACATTCCGTGACAACCTAACTAGGGTAAAAACAAAGGAAGAGGGAAAAGAGCGATTGGTCCGTTAGTTGCAAACTCTTGAAAGGTAATATTTACATACAAAATTATCTGAATACAATTTAACAGAAATACACTTTTCATTCATATAAAATAGCCAAATGTTCTCAAATAACATTCCAATCTGTTAGACCTTAAACGAAATTAATGTTTTAAACATGTTTTCTGAATGGATTCACAAATAATTCATGGAACTCATTACATGCGCGGAAGGATCTTCTCCATATCATATTTCTATATACCCTACTTAGGTTGGCTTGGTTTGGTTTGAATTATCGTCGCACTAGAGCTACACGAGGGCTATTGGCGACGGGCGTCGTATTTTAGAACCACAGTCCTACTTAGGTTGGCAAGGAGTGTACTTGGCTTACATTTTTAGTTGAACTCTTTAAACAAAAAAATATTGCTTATAAATTCGAATCTCGTCGAAATTTATGACCTTTCCGATCAAATAAAACATATCACGCCTCGTATTTTTTACAAATAGACAGACATTATGTTCGAGTATCGGATTCGACTTATAGGAAGTAGCTGAAAAATACTCTAATCTGAAAATCCATTTCATGAAAATTGAGATGGATTGGATTTTTGGAAGATTTTTTTCCAAGCAAAGTACTTTTCATTCATCGGATAAAAACGGGTTTTTTGAAAATATTTTTTCAAATAGTTTATATCACTGTTTGTTTTGTGTGAATGTATTCAATTTATTACATCAAATTGTATTAAGAGGGAAGAAATGTCTAATAATTGATACTTTTCAAAATTTATTGCTCGAAAATAATGATATTTTTAGTTATTATTAACTATTTAGCTGCGAAATTGAATAAAAATTCTAGCGTCGCAAAACAAATAAAATATCAATATAAATAGAAATGAAAAATAGTCAGATGGTTTTAAAAATGCTTCCTGTACAGTGAACAATTGCTGATCATATTTTTAGTAAACATGAAAACTTGCTCTCCCATACAAGGCACATTTTCAAACTCTATATAAAAAATGATTTGATGAGTTAATGATATAAAGCCGCAGTCCGCAGTCTGCGGCTTTATATCATTAATGATCTAAAGCCGCAAGTTAGTATAGCAACAATAATGTTTTATTAAAAATACACAAAAGAAAATTCTACAGTGGAGTTCGCATAGGTTTACTGTATGGTCTAGGCAATCTAATAAAATTTTTAAATACAACACATTATTCTCAGATGTGAATGGAATCTAATCTTTACTTTTAAAATTCATACAAAAGAAAATTTCAATTGGGCCA